>CM023357.1:39730777-39812942 GCA_013282895.1 Eriosoma lanigerum | reverse complement strand
ACACACACACACACACACACACACACACACACACACACACACACACAAACACACACACACATATATATATATATATATATATATTGCATGTCTAATAGATTCTATACTTACTACAATATGATAATAATATATAATATTACCATCCAACATATTATATAGGTAGTGTATTTACTATTTAACTATATAGTTTAAGCGTTAAACCAATATTAGGTATGTTGTGTTAATGTATAGGCCATTTTCTAATTTATAGCAATGCGTAGAAATTATATTTATAGTTGTTTTCACCTTAATAATTGTCATCGCACATATTTCCAAATTAAATAAAAGTATTTATTTATTTTTTTAATGTATGATGAATGTTGTATACAAATACTTTTTCCGTAGAAGCTGGCCAAAATATTTGTTTCATTAATGAACGCATGTTTTTTAGTACGTTGGGTATAGTTATTTCATTTTAAATAAAAAAAAAGTGGGAAGGCGGATTGTGGACGTTCCTCCTTTGTCCCTTCGGTTCTCAGAGAAATTAGTGGTTTATTATAATTATTATGATTTGAATGCAATGATATTGCATTAGAAAATACGATTCTGAGCGAATATTGAGATATATTGCAATTATTTTTACCCGAAAAAATGTTTTCATACATCAGAAAAAAATAATAGAAAGCCTATAAAAAAAAATTGTCAATCACGATTTTCAAAATATTTTATAAAAAGATTAAATTGTATATTATAAAGCTTCTATAAAATTTTCAAATCGATAAACCCAAAATTGTAGGTAATATTAATTTTTTTTTGGAAAAAAGTTTATAGTTTAATATTTTGCCAAATAATCAACTAATCTGTTCCAAAATTTTACCACACTTGTATATTACTAATGTTAATACTCAGAACAATTTTTAATACCCTACGATCAAAACTAAATTAGTTATCATAAAATAAAAAATAAAAAATTGCGGAAATCGTAATTTTGCCGATTTTTGCCATGTTTTGGTAGTTTTTCTTCTCCTGGGAAAAAACTTGGGAGAAATTCGAAAAATGAGCTTTATAAAGTACCAAGATGATATGATTTGCTATCGAAAGCATACTCTAAACATGCATTTTTCGATTTGCTTAGAGTCTAATAATTGTCGTATACGTTTTATTACGTAATTTGTATATTTATATAATCATATAAGAAATAACTTTTTTTAATATTTAATTATTTTAAGTTGTTTGTATTATAAACCTTATATTATATTATGTTAAAATGTTAACTTTTAGTGTAATTACCTATATACATTAAACTGAAAAATTAATTTTAACAATAAGTTTAATATTGTTCTCTTTAGACTGCATATTATAATGTTTAACATATTATAGTCATATAGAGCATCATTACGTGCAATCAAAAGAATACGTCTATACATAGTTTGAATTTAGAGTATTTAATTGATAATTTTTGTGTAATATAGTAAAATTTTATTTTTAAATAATGTAATTATCACCTGCAATACAATAGTAATACATTATATGATTTAAAATATAAATTAAATATGTAAATATGTATACATTGTGTATTATTATATTATAATGTAATTATATTACATCATATTAAACATAATAATATAATGTAGCTATTATTTATCATATTAAATTAATAAGATACGAAGAAAAATAAAAAATATTCTATAAAATTAACAATTTAAAGACCAAATATTGTTAGGACTCATTTAATTAAAATGTCAAAATACTTTCTGTATAATCAGACAATAAAATAATTCAAATAAATGATATACCTACTTACTATTATCAAATATAAAATTATAAATAAATGGTTACTTCAAAACAACTAGTTACTACTTCAAAAATTCTTATTAAAAAAATGTAAATGATCAAATAATTGCATATTGTTTATTGGATAATTATATATTAATGACATAATGACTGTATCATCTGTATCTAAATGTTAGTTTATACTTATTAACTTATTTACTGTTACAAATGTTTTATAGCAATAGCACACACTTGACACTTCGAAAATCCGTAACGCACACTTTCAATTTCAGATTTTATGTTTCGCTAAAATTAGGGGCTGGATAATTGGACAATTGTGAAAAAAATACTAAACACTTGAATTTATATAAGTATAATAATACAGTGTACCGTGTATATAGGTACTTATGCAGTATTATAAATTTATAATAATAATTAAAATACAAATATAATTTCATATATAGGTAACCACTATAAACAACGTATTTCTTAATTTCCTCAAACAGTTGATTAAACTCAATAACATATATATATTATACGTTATTAGAAATTTAAGATGCTATTAGATTTAAGACCTTTGAAAATATAGGTGTGTTTTCGTGATTTCGTGAATATAATATATATATATAATATATATATATATATATATTATATATACAGAAAACAATTAATTTGATTTGAAAATACTCGATAGTATCGGCCAGTGTAAGTAAACTCATTAACGATTTTTCGAAAACTAAATTTTTGCTGCAGGGCAAGCCATTCAAATAAACTATTGATACAGTTGACTGATTAATGGTTAAAATAAGAATCGGTTGTTATTTCACTGCTTGCCTAAGCGTCGAGTATGATTTTATAACGTACGTGTAGGCCGTAGGAACTAAAATACATCACCTTATAAATATTTCATGCCCATATAAAATATAACAATCATATAGATCCACATTTTCATGTGAAGTTTCATTTGATGTTTTGTTACACCATTAATTTTTAATAATAATAGCCTCGTTCCGCGTAGATTATAGACGATTAGAAATGATAATATTATATAAATTTAGATAAAAACAAGAAAACAACAAATTCCAAATACTCAAGGAATAAAATCTATCAAATAAATTTAAAATTGAATTTATTTTCAAATATGTTAAATTAAATCGTTGTTATACGAATAACATATAATAGGTACGATATTCATATATATATTTAATTAAGTACAGACAATTTTATCATCTTTAATCAGGGCCGTATTTAGGGGGACGCAGTGATGATAATAACGTGACTAAATGGGGTTTATCCCTCCAAAGTTAATACAAGAGTTTCTTCTAAAAAAATATCTTGTATATGGAAACACAGGTTGATCAAACTATTTTATCTTGTAGAGTTGTACCTGTATATATTTAAAATCTTAAATACAGTGGCAAACTATAAGGACTAAAGTCCTCCCCTCACTATAACATATTTTACTATTTGCGTCACCGCAGGATAGACGATATAGAATATAAAATATAACACAATAAGGTTAGGTTAGGCAACCTATTATTATATATTAAATATATAGATAATGAATAAATATTATGGATCAATCACAAAGTATAAATTATGTAAATTATTTTTTAAATTATTGTTTCGTGTAAATTTTTATCTATTTACTATCGGATATAATAGATATTGTAGCTTGTAGGTTTGGTACTTTAACTGGATAACTGAATATTTTGACCATAATATATTATACCATAAAAATATAATCAACAAGTACAATATAATATTAATATTATTATATTAAATAACTGATGTCTGATATTATAATAGTATGTGTATCATCTAAACAGACTAAATGAAAAATAAAGTCTTTTTATTTATAGTTCTAATTATAGTTAACTATAATAATAATATTACCTATCATATTATATTTTTTTATTTTCAGTGTTTGTTAACATTGTTTGTTTAATTTATTATTTTTATCTTTGTTAATTGGCGTGACTAATAATCAATTTTTTTAAAATATTAATCTCCAAAAAAAAAATTCAATAAAAAAACATGGTAATTCGAAAGCGTCTGTTCTATAATTTACGTATATAAATGCAAATTAATAATAATAATAATTATTATTATTATAGGGTACACATACGATATTGTGTTGTTGTATATTTTCATTCTACAGACCCGTCGCCATTAATTACCCGTCCGGAATTTGATTTATGGCGCGCGTATACCAAGCTATTACCGTAGATTAGGTTTGGTATATACCTAGGTATACTCATGTGTTGTAATACACGTGTATTATCAATGTTCCTATGCATATATGTATAGAAAAGTGATGCATACAATATAAATAAGTATAGGTACTTTTATAAATATAGTGCCTAATGCTTAATGAGATCATATATAAATCAACTGTTTAATATAATCGCATAGTTTCTGTATTATATATAGTAAATACCTTTTAACATTTAAAAGACCATATATCCCTTCAATAAGTCGTTATAAGTAAATAATATAATATTATGCGAAATGTATACTTCTATAGCTTTATTGATCCAACGTTAGCCGGGAGTATATTCCGAAGGAGGTGATCGTATCCCTTCTACTGTCTACTACTGTACTACCCCTTCTGTTTTATTTTGGACGGATCTGCCTATCACCGGCGTCCGGCAATGAGTATAAATTTGTAACTAAAAAGCCATATTTAATAACTTAACAATTTACTTCATTAAATTGATAATATTATAGGTATGTTCTAAATCATAATTTATGAAAATAAAAAACGGTCCATGATATTTTTTTTGTTGGAAATAAAAATGTTTTTTTATTATCTATACATAGAGTAGGCATATAAAGAAAGTATACTTACCTATATCTAAAATTTAAAAATTTTTTTAAGAAATCTCAATTATTTTTTAGAATTTTCGAAGATATAAAATATGTCATCATATCAATTATCGAATGATCAAATTATAAATATTTTTATACAATGTTTATTATCGAGTTTAATAAATTCAAAATAATTTATTTGAATTTCATAAAAAAGTATATATTATATCATATTATAGAATTATAAAATAATATAATATATTATATATTATATTGCCATATCATACATATATACAGTAGCATATTTAGGGATTTTTTTTAGGGGGGGAGGATGTCCAGATAATATTCTTTCCTCTAAAAATATAATTATAATTTGATCGTAGAATCTTTTTAAGTTTCACCCCTTCACATTAATATTTGTATTATTATCAATAATATAGCACGTTTTACCCTAAATACGCCATTGCATATATACTATATGTATATTATTGCAATATGTTCTCTGCATCAGTGTTTTGTTTATCGGTTCTTACAATTCGTTGTCATGGTTATTGGTTATACCTACATTATTGATATCGTATTAAAATTTTTATTATTGTTGATTTCCTGGCATCATGTCTCGGCGACATTAAAATTTATATTTATGTATATTTAACATGTTATGTAATATATTATTTTGTTTCCATGATTAACTCGTTAGGATTTGAAGATAAATGTCTTTATATCGAATATGTATGATATGATACATAATAATAATTTTACATACTCGTATAGAATTAATTTTTGTATATGGGCGTACTGAGGTTACAGGAGACCTATCTTTCCAAAATATGTGTATGCTATAACAATTATCACTTGTTATCAATTCATTATTGATTATTAATTATTTTAAATAAAATACATAATGAGATTACAGCTCCACCCTTAAATGATGATGTTATCTTCTAAAAAGTTTTTCCTAAGGAGAAGAAAAACTATCAAAAAATGACGGAAATCGGCATAATTATATCGGTTGATTTTATGACTAAATATAGAGCTTTGAAATTAATCTAAAACTGTTAAATATTATCTGAAATTTTGAGTTTAACGGTTTAAAAATTGTATAGAAGTACAATCATATACTAATTAACAAAATATTTTGAAAATCGTAAATCAAAACTTTTTTTATAAGCTTCTATATAAATTATAATCTTAAGTATAATTAAATATTATGATATTTGTGTTTTTAAAAGCCTGAAAACATTTTTTCACGTAGAAATATTGGTATGATTGTCACAAAAAGAATATATCTTCGATAGCAAATCGCATCTTTTTGGGCATTCTTATTGAGCACATTTTTTGAATTTATCAAAAGTGGTGTCGCTTAGAAAAAGAAAAACTACCAAAAAATAACGGAAAAACGGCAAAATTCATGGAATACGTAATTTTGATGAAATAGATTTAAATTTTTTCATCATAATTAACACAATTTTGAACGTAAAGATTGGTACATTTTTTTGAGTATTCTCATAGCTATAGTTTATATACGTAATAAAATTTTGGAGCAAATTATCAGTATAATACTATAATATATTGTATATCTGACTGTATTTCGCTCAGAATAATTGTATTTTCAAATCTTAATTATAACAAACCACTAATTTTTCCAAGAATCGAAGGGACGAAGGAAGAACGTCCGGAATCAACTTTCCCGATATTTAAATTTTTTTTTTATTTTTTTTTTACAAAATTAAAAAAAAGATGTAGTATTAGAAACCGTTTTCTTATACTCTATTCATAGTTCCTGGCATCAGTGTTATAAAAAAAACTCTGAATATTTGTTTAACATTTTCTACTTTGTTTTTATAATAGAGTAAGAGCGGAGGTCATGAAAACGTTCAAAATAGAAACTCTATAAAGTGAACGTTCCAAAATGGCAATCGGCCAGTTATGGTTATATCGAAACGAATAAATGAGAACATTTGAAAAAAATCCTATTATATAGAAAAATAATATATCAATGACGAGTTAACATAATATTTATTATAATTGTGTAATGGAAAACTCATGTAATTAGATATGCATGCACTATATACTTACATATTATACGCCGTCATGCTGATGCAGTTAGACAAGTAAAAAAATACTATAACTCTTAAAATAATTAATTTTAATGTCTTTGATCCCAAGAAACGAGTAATATATTAATATTAAATGTAATGTGTATAACTATTTTTTTTCTAATTCGTCAATAAATCGTAATAAATACAATAAACAGAACATTATATACATTTTAATTTTGGTATAATATCTATATATATATATATATATATAATTGTTAAACGTTTTATAAAAAAAAAAATCACACAAACAAAAGTAATTAAAATATTACTGGTAAGAGGTAGGTATAAATAATGTATTTTTATTCCTAAAATTACAATACAAACGATCTCAATTATAATATTTACCTATTTGTCATACGAGTGATATGACGAAGTAGATTTTGTTAATTTATTATGAAGATTATAGATTTAGGATTCTAGATATAAGAAAAGCAAACATTTTTAATGTTATGAATATAGATACTATATTATTTAGGTTATAGGTATTTGATAATAATGCTTGTAATATATACTTAATAATTTTATATACAACTATCCTTTAACAAAAAATTCATTCTTCAATGCAAATTATAATATTGAGTAGCTTTTATAATATATGTAATATTAATTTTATAAGCAAAGTTGGGCGAGTTAGCATAATAAAATTAGGTATACATTTTATACATTTTTAAACTCAGTCTAGAAATTAAATTTCTATAAATGTTTAAGTTAAATTAAATGTTTCAGAGAAAGTATATTAAAGTTTAAGTTAAATTAAATGTTTCAGAGAAAGTATATTAAAGTAATAGGAATAAACCAGTCCACTCTGGGTTGTTGATTAATATAAAAAAAAGTAAAATTAAAAATTACTATTCATTGTTGTTAACTTAAAAGTTAAAGGACAAATGAAAATAAAAGTAATTTAACTTGGAAAGTTAAATATATTAATTTTTAAAAATAAAATATTAATTTTCATTTTACCTAAAATTTGTATCATATTTTTTAAATACTTACCTATAATATTCTTAAGTATGTTGACAAATTTATAAAATTATAAAAAAAAAACTATTGTTTTTGCAAATTAAATTAAATTATAAATATTAAAAATATTTTATTTCCTATAAAAGTATATATTATTTAAATTAACTTTATAAAATAATAATTAACTGAAAAATAAGTTGGTATTATAGAAAATATGTAACTCGTTATATACACTTATTAAAATTAACTTAACTTTAAATGTATAACTATAGTTAATGTCCAGCCTTGATATAAAAATGTACAGATGGGTTTTTCTAGACAAAAACGTTTTATTATACTATTGTGCCTAAACAATATTATGCGTACCTATTATCATTGATTTTATAACATACTTTGTTATAAAATCAATGCTATTAGTAAACACTATTGGAACAATCACAATAGTATCGAATAATACTATACTAATAACGAAACATTCGAAACTAGAGGTAATAAATATGACAATATAATAATATGTATAATATTTTAATATTATAAATTATACTAGCTGTTGACGGTGGTTATACGAGTACGCGGTGTTCGTGAAGATATAATAATAATTATTATTGTTTCACGCGAGAGGAATGCGGTTTTCCAGTGATGACATTGACTTTAGCTATCCATTATCCACTGAATATGTACGACGCATACGTACTACGTCTACACACATATATAGGTACGTATTATTTTATCTTCCATTTCAAATATCGTTTGCTCTCTGGGGCAATTTCAATAATAAATACTATAATAGAACTAGCAGCCAGTGGCGCCGAAGTCCATATTTATGTATGGCAATTGCCATACATAAATAAAATTATACTAGGGGTGTGTATGTATCTGAGGAGAAGATGATCTGGTGATTGTAACTAATGTAACTAATAAAAACTATTTATAATTTTACTTTTTTTCTCACTTAAGCTAAGCTTGTGATGGAGATAGAGAGCTACAGATGTTAACTAATTATGTAAATTATTACAATAAAAATCAACCTACATAAATACTACAGACAATAGAATTACAAAATAATAGTATTATAGATCATAACTTTAACACAATGTTACAGTTTACTAATACGGTGTAAAAAATTATAATTAAATTATAAGAATAACTTTTTACATTATTTAATTAAGGGAAAAGCATAAATAAAAGTAATACATAGCATATTATACAAGATTTTGTTTATGGAAGGTTAAACAATAACTATCCATTTATTACTTTTTTTTTTTGGTTTTTGTTATTAAAATATATAATGCATATATAATATATAAATTGTTGCGTATTTTGCTATAAATAATTTATTTGACTATTTGAATGAATATTTAAGTTTTTAGGAATATGGCAGTGTTTATTTATGATAAATTTCAAATTATATATAAACAATGTGTGGGTGGCTGGGTGCAGTGGCGTATTTACGATTCTCTTTTAGGGAGTGATGACCAGAAAAAAATTAGTGTGCTACAGTAACTATATCCGAATTCCAGAGAACTTAACTAATATCATCTAATAACCAATGAATTCTTCTGCTTATATTTTTTTCATTAATGTTGGTTACAGTTACAATTTCAATAGATTAAATTAATTTTTTAGAAAACATGCCTCCTGGGGGATGATATATCACCTGTTAATACGCCACTGGCCGGGTGGGTGATTGCAGATAATTATTACTATACATATAATTTTTCACTTGGGCACCACTGAGTAGCAGTTCGAATGTATAGACTTGTTGCAGATTATAATATTTGTTTATATTATTAGAATTTGTTTTTACTTGATATGTATATTATATACCAACTACGTTTATAGACATGCAGTATTATACGTATACTGTATACTCAGTATATAAGTTGTTTTAATTTTGACAAACTCGATTTTAAATATTTTGTAATAACTAATGCAACTAAGGACTTGAACATTTTTTTGGATATTGATATAGGTATTATTCTACATATGAGAAAAATGTTGGAATTGTTGTATTGAATTTATGTCTAAATATATAACTTTGAATCTTTCCAAAAATGAATTTTTTTTCTCAATAATATTTAATATAATTTGAAATTGTAGATTTTATGGTTTGAAAATTTAATAAAAGTATAATCATATATGACTTACATTAATTTTAAAAAATTTCGTAAATCGACATTCCCTATTTTTTTTAATAAGCATTTAAAATTGGAATTTTGATTAAAATCGAAGAAATATGATATTATTATGTCTATAGACTTTTTCGAGCAGTAATAACAGTTTCGGTAGAGAATTTTGTCTAATTGGTACTATATTTAGGTCATTTTTTGAAATTATCAATATTTTTCTAATAAAACAGAAAACACCATTAATAATGGCAGAAATTAGCAAAATTTGTGGAATATATATTTTTGACAAACTTAAAATTCATTATTTTATTATGAATAATTTTTCTGTTACACATTATTTGATGAATAAATAAATTGTATAAAAATAAACATCATAAATATATATTGTATATCTGTCAGAGTTTCACTCAGAATTGCAGGTTTTTCGAACACATTATTATTGCATTCAACTCTTACTATTATAATATAACACAAATAATATTTCACCATCATAAATTTCTCCGACGACCGAAGGGTGAAATACCAGAATCGACTGCCTGTTTTTTTTATAATTTATATAACTGCATTAGTTAAGCTTATATATAACTTTAAACGTTAACAAAATAATAATAATTAGATAATTAATATAAAGTTTGCAATTTTATGAAGTTTAATCCGCATAATTTCATGATAAAATATCGTTTTTTCACATACTTAATGAAATTTCAACGTCGTTTGACGAGATATATATATATATATATAATAGTACACCTACATGAAATTGTGCGATTTACATAATATTATTATATATATTTATTGATTAGTAGGTATAGGTATTTTTACTTAAATATATATAGGTGCTAAACACATTATACATTTTACACGTTTACAACGATAAATAATACACGTGCGCCAGTTTTTTTAATATATGCAAATTAATTCTTTTGCATGCAGTGATTGACAACTACTGTATAGTGACATTGCATTTATTATTTATACAAGTATATCGTATATTGCGTTTGTCTCGCGTAGTCGCGTCTGTCTTGTACTTATTACGTGACTGGATTGTCGTAATAATATTAAACTGTACAGTGTACAGTATTTATATATATGATAAATTTATAAACTCTCGGCGAACGACCCCGTTCGAATCGTTCGATAATCACTATAAAATTAAATATTTGTCCGATAAAATGTTTTAAAAGTGATATTTCTGTATAGTATACACATCATTAGAACATTCGTTATACTTACGATCCGTATAAAGTAACTAAATAAGTACTTATATCTTATATTTTTTTTGCCTATATTTATACAAGTTCTTTTTTATTATAATTCATTGCAACGAATAAAAGTGCAAGCGACATACGAATACACGATTTAGTTCAATATACCTATAGGTACTATACAAGAATGTCTATCATTATAAATTATATTAAAAGTTTAAACTTACATTTTAAAACGTATAATAATAATAATATGATTTTACAAATAATAACAAAATATATTCTATATATTTTTTTACTTTATTGAGTAAATATTAAGAAATATTTTACATTTGCATTAATAATGTGATATTTCGATGTGTATTGTTATATATTATATTTTATATATACTTTAACATTTTACTTTATCCATAATTGATTTCCAATATAGTATAAACGGAAATTGGAGATATTTATTTCTCTAAAAATTCTATAAATCGCAAGAATTTATTAATATTAATATAAACTCATTAAAAAACTATTTTTTGCTTAAAATTGATTTATTGATTTATTTGATTGATTGATTTATTACTATATGATAATCCACAGTATTTCTCATTTTATTGCATGTGTATATAGTATGTAAATGTTGTATTTGTATGTATAATAACTAAAATTACTATAGAAAAATATTAAGAATTGAATTTTTATAACAAATGAACTTATGTTAAATTTGATTTTATTATGAAATTATTGGTTAAAATAAAAAAGTATAAGATATTATTTTTTGTAAAAAATGATCTGAATAATATTTTTTGTTTGAAAAAGTAGTAATTTTTTTAACTTTTCAGAGCTTACTTCGATAGAGATCTTTAGTATAAAATTAAAGTGCATGTATATACCTATCAATTAAACTATATTACCTACACAAAAAATATCTTAGTAGGGAATTTTTTCCGTTATTTGCCAAAATTTCGTCTCTATCAACTGAAGGTCTATGATAAAAATAGACGTATAAATACAATGTACAATCGAAATTCAAAATGTTGAGACGTATAAAAAAGGTTAATCCTACCGTCATTTATTTTTATACAATTATTTGTATGTGCTTGAAAAATGTTTACATACAAAACGAGAAAAAATATATTGGTACATTATAGTAAAAAAACTAAAACATAATATGTTTTTTTTTTCTGTTAATTTTAAAACCAATGCGGTTTGCCGTTATATTTTATCAAAAAGGTTTCAGCGTTAATAAAATATCATAAGCATTAAAAACACCGATATCATAGTATTATATTATGTGATATTATCAAATGCTATATTATATTATTACGTCGCATTATATTTTGTTTGCGTTCGAACAGACATCCGTCGCACACGGTCTGGTCCCCGCGCGACGGTTCATTATCGCGGTCCCGCCGGTCCGATAAAATAAAATAAACATCGTCGAGCCGAATCATTACGTACACATAAATACACCGTCGTGGTCTCTCGTTCGATTTGGGGTCCTTGTGCCACAGATTTTAGGGATAAAACCACACCCCTGTGTGTTTCGGATATATATAAGATAAGGACGAGCGTTGTATATATATTATAATAGTGTACACACTTCAAAATATGATATAATATCGTGTGTATACATATTAATATTATGTGCACGCGACAAAAAATATACGGGTGTACCCAAATATACAGAATGATCAAAAAAATCGCGTCCCAAAACAATGGAAACGACATTGAAAATGTATGTAACACAACATTGTGATCACTCTGTATGCCGTATGCGTATTCAAAAATATGCATGTATCGCAGTCACTGCAAGACAGAAATGTTATCGATTGTAACGATTATATTTATAATATAAGGTCCTATACATAGGTAGGTACAGAATAAAATAATAAATCATAACATTGCATTACCTTTAATCGATAATATTAATATTATAATATAATATATAGATATATGCACTAATAAAAATTATATCGATATGTACGATGAATAGAAAAATACTTTTAAAACGTATTTAATTTTTTATAATATATTATATTACTATATTTTTCATTGATATTTTTAAAAATATATAAGTACCTATATATTATATTAATATACATAGCCATTGATAAAAATGACGTTAAATAAGTTAAATAAGAAAGAAACACGTACATATATTAGACCAAGAACCATAGAGGTATGCTTAGTAGAATTGATTATTAGACAATTATATAAAAGTCCAATTAATCACCCGAGACCACTTGTGTGTAACAAAGATCAAGAAGAATAAAAGCAATTTTTATGAGGCATAAAATATTTTAGCAATATGGTTTTTAGATTTTTATACAAATATATCGGATAAATTATGATATTTCTTGTTAATTATCATCGTCTATATATTATAGCTAAAGTGTATCAAGTACCTATACGGAAACAATTTAATTCTACCTATATATATTATAATATTATATTATTATTATTATTTTTTTTTAAACGATAAAAAAGATTTAATCATAATTTATACATTATTCGATTATCGATTGTAATAAACATTTTTTACGATAACTTTTATAACGTTTTCAACAACATAGTACTTATAATCTTTGACAGAATTATTATTGTCTGATAAGAAAATTAATTAAAATTATATACAGAAAAATGTATTAGACCTTAAAATGGTAATTTGCGTTTATTATATTTTATGTTATTTATGGCATATTTAAATATTTATGATTAACTATATTATATATACAAAATATAACAATGCGTATTGTAATATTTATTTTATAAAGATCGAATGGCGATGGATAAATTATCATTTATATGATAGTATTATTACTTTTAATTTAGGTTAATATTTAGGCAATATATTCATATATTATATAGTAGTAGGCTAGTTGAATATAGGTAACAATATTATTACAATAAGTTTAATAATAAATCAAAAAAACAAAAGATATTTTTAAAATATTGTATTTATATAATATGACCACTGTAAGAAGTGTATAACTAATTAATTGTGTATTAACTGATAGTGTTAGACATGATTATCTTGGCAAAATAGTATAATTAGGAATATATAATATAGATAATTATTATCTTCATTAAAATAACGAAAATGTTTTCACTTAATTGATTTTTCGTATTTGCATCACTATTGTACAAAAACGTTTAGGTTGAGATGGAATCAGTTAATTTAATTTGTAGTTCATACTAAAATTTTTGAACAATTAATAATACGAAATTCCACAACATAAAACGAAATGAAATAAAATATAAAATGCTAAAAAATGTTGTTCAAGTTTCATAAAGTACACATACAACGCGCGATTACTACGAAATCACAAGATGTCCGTGTTATGATACTGATTCACCTACATATTATATTTGAATGTTATCTGTATATAAGTAATAGATAAAATAAATGATGAAAACAATAGTAAAATATAATAAAAACCATTTTAATTTCACAATTTGGATTTGCGCATTTTATGTTATACCTTATAGGTAACTAATTTTATTTGGAGCACTCATAGTATACTAAAGACATTTCGATTTTCTAACACAAACACAATTTACCTAATATCTATAAAAAATTATAATTATAATCATGTTATCCGTATAGGTACTTTGTATCATTACAAAAATTGCTAAATGAAAATATTTTGTCTCGATTTTTTGTATTCATCAAAATGTAGTCCTTTTTTAATCTATTCTGTAGTTACATTTGTAAATATTAGATAAATATTAGCTAATGAATAATAATGAGGAAAACGGAAGTACCCATATGACCATATGTATATAGAATATTGATAAGATTTTGGGTTATGTTTTATGCACGACAAACGTGTATATATGTGTATGTTTATTCTTATATAATATTATAGAAATAAGTTACAAGTAGAAGCAGAAACCTGGAAAAACGCGAAATGTCCAAGATGTGTGACCAAAATTCGGTAATATTCGAGCAAAAGAAAAAGTACTTTTAAATAATAAATTAAAATATTGTTATACTAAAAAAATATAAATTGTAATCTTGAAATAATGTTTAATGATTATTTAAAATTAATAAAATATATAATATATTATTCAGTATTCCAAATGTTATTTGTGCATTTTGATGCGTTATCGACTTATCGCACTTATTATTAATTACTATTAGGGCTAGGAATTTCATGTCCTAAAAATCCTTAAAATATGGATGTATTTATGCCTTAAAAAATCATTAAATATTATGCATTAAAAAAAAAAACCTATATTATTTTATATCGTTATCATTTTATTTTAATAACTACATAATATTATTTCTTAATTATTTATTATTTATAATTTATAAACGATGAGGAAAACACCTGTTTGTAATCATTAATTTTATAAATTAATTGTATATAAATAAAACCATTAAATTAATATCTCAGGCCCAGAAAATATATTTATAATTATGTTTTTTTAATTAATTATTCATAAAACTTACACTTTTATATCAAAAATGGTCAAATATGCACTTATAAAATAAAAACAATTTAAATATGCAATATATGTAACAACAAATTTGAAATATAGACTCGTATTGCTATGAAACAAATTTTTATATTACTTACAGTTATGTTTTGAATGATTATTGAAAAACATGCAAATTCCTAGAAGTCCTCAGCTTAAATAATTATTATATAATAATATTAAACGACTAATATATAATATATTTATATCAGCGATTCTAAATGATTTTTTAAATCACGAACTTAGTATTTTTCTTTTAATTAGCCTTTTAAATGTAAATAAAAAAAAAACATCTCATTATGTTACCATTAGTCATTACTTATTACCAACATATTATATTAATATTTGTTTTATCATAGAAATCCATATACCTATTATTTAAGCGTAAGTAGATAAATTAAAATATACATTTTATTATCTAATTATTTGTGTTATACTTAAGATGAATACATTAACATTATTATAGTTACATAGAAATTCAATAATTATAATATTTACCATTTATGTATTGTCACGAATCCTCATGTGGCCACGCATCACAATTTGAAATCCGATGGTATATAATTATTAAATGCCACATTGACAATAGATATTATTATAACCAAATGACGACTTGCCGAATGAGTCAACTGAGAAACGGTCAGGTTAAGTTAGAACAGCATTACTTCATACTTGTATTTTTTTAAATAAAACTATGTTTTGATTATATAATAATTTTCAGAAACCATAAAAAAAACATGATTAAATTATTATTTTTATCAATAACAGGAAAATTATAACTGCTTCTCAGTGAGGCGAAGATGACTATGTTGATTCGGATCAACGTTTACTCTCAACAAATCATTCCTAAATTAATATGAAATTTAAGGAGTTTTCTTATCACGTTTATCACGTTTTAAATATACTAAAACAGAGAATTAATGGTAAATCGCCTTAATATTTTCTTCGCGTATTATTTTCCGATGCTCTTTTTAAAAAATTACCTCACACGGTATTAGGTGCAACCAGGATTTGTCTAGGAGGGTCCAATCATGAAAATTGTTTTCATATCATATACAATATTATATTATTATGTATAATATGTAAAATTAAATCATTTTAACGAATTGAAATTGTTATTATTTAAATTCGTACTCTATAGTATATGATAAAATATTTATTACAATTTTTATAATGTCTATAAAAAAAAAAAAATGTTTTTTTAAACGTATATATACGGTCCAAGACGAGAGGGGGTCTGGACCCGAAAACCGCCCCTTTGGTTGCGCCACTGATTATAATATATACTATATATTATACAGATTAGAAATAGGGAAATAGCTTTATTTATTTATTGATAAGTATTAATATATTTTAATGGGTATATATAATGTTTTTATAATAGTTTTTATCTCTATACAACAAAATGTCACAATAATATAACTAAAATAAATATATAACTGTCTCTTATACCTATGTTATATTATTATAACATGTAATATAGCTACTGTACAGTGCACGGTATTATCATTTAATAAATATACATCAATATAGGTTGATACTCATAGATTTACTATTATCATTGATCATAATTATTTTCATTTACCTACCAATAGCCATAAATATTCTAATCAGTTTTTGTTGTTATGGAAAAGTTGTAATATCTTTTAATACTAGTTATAGAAATAATGAGATAAATAATATACAATTATGTAGTCATTATGACTTTATTATTAGGTTTGACTCTGTTGTCAGGATCTAGTGAAAAGTAAGTAGGTAGGTAGTGAAAAGATTAAAAAACAAATATTGTAATTGCTGCCATTGAATATAAAAAAATTATATTAAACCTACCCATAGCTCATAAAAATTATTATGGTTCATAATACAATACATTAACATTTCGCCTAGTCAGCTTAAAAACCCACAAGCTGATATATATATAGTGATAATAGTTTTAAAACTTATTAATTAATAATTCATCTGGTTTGTTAGAATGTAAAGGTGTACGCCTGTTGACATTATAATTAATAATTATATTTATTATGTAATATATCTATAAATATATCAACTTTCTATTCCATATAGTACGAGGTACGTCTAGAAAGTAAGTCCGTTTTCTATTTTTATCCCGTCTGCGGTGTTGTCTTAATTATATAGTCATTCTCGTTTTTTTCGTTAATTCATTTGGGATATTGTTCAATCATTTTAAGACTATACTTAGCTGTTATACGTTCGCTACGTGGTAAGTATTTAAAATGAATAAAAAAATCGAATATCCCTCTACATATTATAATCATGGTTACATAGCGAATGTAACGAAACAACTTCTTATCGATTTTGGACGGGATCAGTTTAATCATTCGTCCCTACGACTCTATACAACCCAGACTGGCACCTAGTGATTTTCATTTTATTTTACACACGAAATCATTTATTATTTATTCATTGGTGGCCAATACTTCAACGAAATTGACAAGGTGAAAGTATCCGAGCGTTAACAAATGGTTGCAATCACAGGGGGCATCTTTAGTAATAAATACGACTATGATGCAGTATGTACGTGGGATACAGCAGATATAGGTAAACTAAAAATGAAAATCGTTACGGTTAAAATTGCATTCCTTTGGTATGTATATTGTATATTTGGAATTTATTATGGTCTCAATGGCTATTATGACATGACATATAATATACAGGATGGCAAAATACTATGTCAAACACTTAATAATTGAAATGAATTTATAAAACGTATGCAATTCCCACTATTTCTGTAACATGAAATTCCGTTCACTTTGTAATTCTGTATAAGTACGTATTGCAACGTTAGAAATGTTAGAATCAACAATAAAAAAATAAAACAGGAATGTGTAAATCGTTATGTTATAATATGAAAGTATATTAACTATTCCATTGTTAGACTGAAATTTACAACTCCGTGTTTAAATAGTAAAATAACTTTAAAAGAAAATGAAGAAAATGAATTAAAAAAATTAAGTTCGTTTTATTGCAAACAAACTTTTGTACTCTCGTTCTTACTTTTCTTACTTAATAATAATAATTACTTTTTTTTTCAAATATATATATATATATATTGTCTGAGAAAGACCGACGGAAATTTTACTTGTTGATGTCCAATATATACAGAATGTAGAGACATAAGTACATAAGTAGGCCAGAAAATACTATAATATAGATACTCTATAGATCTGATTAATATGTACAAGATATGTTATATAGTACTAAATTTTAGAAAAAAATGTAAATATATAGCAAGTAACTAAAAAATGGACGAAATACTAAAATGTGTTTTATATAAAGGAAACGAGCCCATAATATATGGGAAAAAATTCAGATAAAATTATACGCAAATATAGTATAATCGTTTGTCATAACTCATTTTACTAATATAATATACTGATATAATTTAACTATATTTTCAGGAGTAGTTATGAAAATATAAAATTATAAAATCATACATATATATATATATTAATCAAAGCTTATGGACATTGGACAATAACGATGAGTTTAAAATTAATAGAACGTTAATTTATAATGTAACTTATTATTTTGTTAAGTAATATAGTTATAGTATAATTGTTTATAGTTAAGTTATTAATATTAAATTTTACACTATTAAAAATTTAAAATAAAACAGGATATTTTCAACATATATTACTAAGCGAAATAAAAGTATTTATTTAAATGTGTATATCTATAAATAATTATTATAATATACCTTATACTTAATAAAATATAATATTATTATTATGTATTGTGTTTGTATGTATATATTATATATTATTATGATACGATGACACTGAACATCTGCCATTCGGGGTAGTAAAAATGCGATTGGATGATTAGTGGCCAGTTAGTGGGGGTACTTGGGGCCAATGTAAGAATACAGGCAGTTCGAGTATATTATATCGACGTCGGACGGGACCCTCGCGATCGAGACGTAATGTGCGTGTTCACTATAACATGATAATAATATGAACAAAATATCCTACGCGTGTTATATATATGTATTGTATATTATTAATTCAAGGCTCGGATTTTATACCACTAAAAAGTATTGAAACGTAGGTTTTTTAATAAGTCTTTAAAAAAATTATAATTAATTTTATTATCTTCAGTTTTATAAAAATATATATATGCAAATAATGCATACGTATTTGTTTTAAAGCACAGTTCATCTTCTAGTTTATTTACTTGAAAAGAATACTAAAGGTATATCTAATTTATAATGGAGTTTAAGCATTATGGTTATATTAGGTACCTCAAAAATTGCATTATAGCAAGATTAAATGCATGAGGCGATGTCAGTTATTATCTGACAATAATGTCTTGACGAATAATAATGTTTTAATGACGGAAAAGACGAAATTCATGTAATTTTTTATTAAAATAGCTAAAAATATCAATTATGCATATTATGTTATATTTTTGGTATTTGTAAATTATAGACATGGAAAATGTATTTATTATGTAAGGTTAATACATATATAAATAGGCATAATACAGTCTTAATATTTTATTATTTTTTTAAGGACTTAGCACGTGAAATTAATATACAAGTAATATTCGTATAGAGTCTGTACTATACTGTCACATATGAGTGAAAATAGTAAAATAGAAAATAATTTATATAATATATAAAAATATTATAATAGTCGAATATTTTTTATTTGGATATTGGTTTAATTTTTATATAAAAATGATGATTTAAAGGATTTTATGTATGTATAATATTATATAGTATATATACCTACGGTGTATCGACATCTGAAAATCTAACTGGAAACTCTATGAATTTTTGATGTAAAATAAAATGTATGTAACATATAATTTAATTATGTTGTATAATTTATTTATGTAATTATAATTACATAATATAATTATTATTAACATTGATTGGTGAAACTAAAAAAAAAATAAAATAACCCAAAGTACAGTGTTCATCACAAGGACTTTATTTTTCACTTTAATTTAAATGTAAAATTTTTGTGATAATAATATAGGTAAGTACACCACATTATATAATATATACTTTTATTTGCAAGTATATTGGTTTAAAGTTTATACTTATTTATTGTATCTAATTTTAAAATCTTAAGTAGGTAATGTGTTGATTGATTATTATTTACTTATTATTATTCTGCATAATATATGTGTTCGATTTTAATCATTTTGACAGAGGAATTTATGTAACAGCTATTTCATTGTATAAGAGTTGTTATTTTTATCGTAGTTTTGAATCGACAGCGGTCGGTATAACACTATTTTCGCGTGATTTTTTATTCTACAGCGATTCGTTACGAGCGCGAAGGCTTTTTACGTATATAATTTATATTATACTTTACGATCAAACTATAAATAGTTATATATATATAGGTATAACAATGACGAGGAGCAAAAATATTTTTAAAAAAAATAACATCAATGTTTTCAAACTGTCCCAAACAATGCGTTTTTCTTTTTTCAAACGTGCAATGTTCGATAATATAATACGACCGTACAATGATATTGAACAACGCGTTAAAACTACGAAGGCCGCGTTAAATAAACCGGGACGAGACCGTTTTGATTAGTTTAAATGAAAATTAACTGCATTCAAAATAATATCACCCGACTACGACGGTTTGCTCAGAGGTCAGTGCACGTCACCTTGAGCCGTATACATATAAATATATAATATTATAACAAAAACGAATCCATAACCTTAAAAACAACGTGTAATCCGTATGAATATAGGTATACACTTATTAATATATACGAACTTAAATGTATTATTTTTATATCTAAAACCCATTACCCAATCAATGCAATAATCGTGGACGTTCTAGTATGCTATAAGACAATAACAATTAAAATTAACAGATATTTCTGTTAGTTTAGTATATAGACATTTCTATGTTATATTTATTTTATTTTACCGTGATTACTATATTGAAATCATAATTATAGTTATTATAGTTGGGCTTAGATTTGTATGCAAATAAATATTTTTACTGTTACTTGATATAATAATTCTGCAGGTAAGTGATAAGTCACGCTTCACGCACGATTTTCTATTAAATGATTATGATTGATTTGTATATAATTTTGACTAAACAAATGTTTTTACATATTGTTTTGGGACACATTATAGATAATCTTATCGGGCGATATTATTATAGTTATTATATTGTATTACAATTACTGTTATCGGGTCTGACTCGTACGATTGAGAGCAGGTCTGACGAAAACCCCGGTTTAGTGTGCAAAAAGCATTCACTCATCACTCCGAACACGTCGATTCTACTCTAATAAATTATATTATCAGTTTAAAGTAAAAATAAAGAAAAATGTTTGAATCAGCAAAAGCGAGTATTCGTTAATTAATGCATTTTTTAACGACACGAAACACATATTTCAAACAATTTCGGTTTATTCACATATTTAAGAAATTTTGCTAATATTGTAATTGTTAGATTTTAATAGTTTTATTTTATCAGTTAAAAAATTAAACATCTTATCGTTGAATTTAGAACATTATTGTAATCGATAAACATAACACCAACATACAATGACGATCTTGGTTGAATATTTTGAGATTTGGTCATTTAGTATTTGTTCGTTGTTAACAAAATCATTATAAATGCTTAAAATGCGACGATCTAAAACTATAAAGGTTGAAAAATATGTTTCTAAGTTTTCAAACAAATATTTACAGAGTACAAAACGACGGTTAAATGTTGTATTGTTCTATTTGTGAAAAGTTTATAGCAACTGAATAAACTTCAGGTAACAAGTACAATGTATAAAATATTTAAAGTATAAATAAGCACAAAGTAAAAAAAGATAGAAAATTGAGATTTAATCAAATTTTTTCCATCTAAGTCTTCCTATTAATTTCTAAGTGATATGTTTATAAACTGCTTTTATAAACGCTGATATTATTTAGAAAAACTCCAAAACTCTTGTTTAAAATTCTTTATAGTAAAATATACTAGTAAGTCTAATCCTAATAAAAGTGGGTAGGTACATAATGAATAATTAGTTATATAACCAATTTACACAGAAACGTATTAATCTATTAGAAACTCAATTTATGATTCAAATCGATGTTTATTGACGAAACGACTGATGTAGACGGTAAATTTATTGCAAACGTTATTATTGGAAAATTAAATGAAAATTTATCTAAAGCGTTTTTCTTAAATTGTAAACAGTTAAATAAATTCTACCACTAAATTATTACGAAACTATTTAACAATTCTATGAGTTCATTATAGCCAGAATAACACAAAATAGTTTTATTATTTATATGGTAAAATGGTACCTATACTAAAAATTATATATCTTTTAGACGAAAATGATCAGTTTATAATATGCTTAGGCTTATATTTAAATACATTTCACTGAATAGAAGAAACTATTGAAAATAAATTTCCAAAAGTTTATATGTCGATCAATCATACAAATATTTTTAAAGTGGCTAGCCGTATTGGAATATTTAAAAATATGTATCCACACATAAGTTTTCTTCTATAACAAGATTTCACTAGATAGGGTACTTGATTAAGTACATCTAATTATTATTGCCTTAGTTTCAAAAAATAAAAATTGTTGATAAACTTAATTCAACTACTTAAAAGTTAATTAATATAAAATTGTATATTTCTATACTATAAGAATTAAAAAATGCACATTATCATGATTTTAAGTAAAGAGAAGAATGTATTTAATACATTGATGTGTGATTTTTTTTTTTATGTATAAGATTCTTTTTCGGGTAAAAATAATGGTCTGATTATTACACGTATAAGAATATTTTCGGTAAAAAATTTTGTCTAGATGGTACTTAATTCAAATTATTTTTGAAATTATCAATATTTTTCTAATGAGGGAACTTATTTTTCAAAAGTAATAATAATAAATAATAATGTTTAATTAACTTGATTTTAAATATTTCTTTATAACAATAGATGTAGTGGTTGAGTAGTTGTAGTAAGGGTGATCAATAACAGTGTTTTTATTTCATACAGTTCATTTTAAATTTAATAATAATTGTTTATATGTTTTATAAGATATTTTTTTGTCTACAAGTTCAAAACTTACTTACAATTGAGTTTTTTTAAATATTGTTAATTTATATATTTAATAAAATAATTAATAATTATAATAACTGAAATAATTGGATTTAAAAAAATATTATACTTTTATTATTTATAACTATTGTAATTGAACATATGAATACTTAAGAGAGATCAATGTTTGTATGTCGTTTTGATGGGTATCTATTTATAAATAAATAATAACAATAAATAAACAATTTATAAATTATTATTTCATTATTTGAAATAAAATATGCATTTTTCATACAAAAATATGTCTAAAGGTTATTTTATTTTTTATACATGATGTTATATTATTTTAGGTTCTGAGCGAAGCGAGGAATTTATATTTGGTTTTAAATTTATGTTTTTTCTTCTTTTTTATGTCTTAAAGCATGATTTCGGGTAAAAATAATAGTCCGATTACCACAGATAGTATGTGCTTTCGGTAGCAAATTGTATATAGTTGATACTTTATTTAGTTCGTTTTTCGAATTTTTTTAATTTTTTTCTTGGGAGAAAAAAACTAACAAAAAATTACTGAAAAATGACAAAATTCACGGAAATCGTAATTTTGACAAAATTTAGATTTTCATGATAACTAATGCAATTTTGAACGTAGAGAGACTAGTAAAATGTTTCGAAAAGTATTTTTATAGGTAGTTTACACACGTAGTAAAATTTTGGATTGAATTATCAGTTTATTTCATTATATTATATTGAATTTATTTCAGAATCGTATTTTCAAATCTTAATTATTTTAAATTCCTCCGAGGACCGAAGAGACGAAGGAGGAACGTCTGGAGTGTCATTTTCTCTTTTTTTCATTACTCTACATAAGATATAACAAAAAAACACAAATATAATTTGATAACAATCACCACAAAATGAAGCAAAAATTACAATTTAATTAAACGATTGTTAACAATCATTATCAATTTATCAAATTCTTGTTTTCTCAACTTCATTTTTTTCGAACCATTATCAGGATTTTTAGTTTATATAAGCACAGATATATAAACTATATTCCACAACCCGCATTTAAACAATAGAATAAAAATACCTAATCATAAATTGCGAACAAACTCAAAATAATAATAATAGATCAGCTGTTTAAACATAGACGTAATATTAATGAATAACAGAGAAAATCAAAGTGATTAGGCAAATTATATAATATATAATTTTTAGTGAATACACATTATATCGTACCACGTTGGCAAGTTTAATTTAAAAATTAGAGAATTAAGTTTTTTAAACATTTAGAATATTTAGATTTAACAGATGATTTAATTCTCTCGAATTATATTTTCATCGACGACGACGCTTTGATTTCTGAATAATAATATTCTTGTTATAATCATGTCGAGAGAAAGTAGGTGGACAACATTTTAGATTAGAATTATATTTTATGAAGAAAGCTATTAATGTATAAAAGAAAGTTTTACCGTACGGTATACAAACAATTGCAGGTCTAGTGAAGCGGAGATGTAACAATTGAGAACGTCAACAATAGTGTCATTTTATTGTGTTTAAATGTAGGTAAGCCTTATGTGGTAAGATAACCATCAAAATTATCAATATTTTAACTAACCATTTCTATACAGCGTAGGAACGCGACTTGTTTTTTTTATGTCGATGTATCATGCATATCTTAAAAAAAGTATATATAGGTAATATATATTATTTACTGTCAATTGTAATACTAACCGTTTTCGATAATTATAAATTTTAAATATTTGAAAATAAATTGTATTTTAATGAAGAAAATATATATTTATATAGAACTGTATCGATTATTTAAGATGTACTCACCGAAAAAATATTTATTTAAAAAGTAATCATTTGTATAGTTATTTCAAATTTAAATTCTAGTTACATATGATATGACCATCATATATTTAGTTTCAGCTAAAATTATTATAGTATTATAATATTATAGGTACCTAATATAATTATTTATAGTTATTTTGTATATTTTATAATTCATTTAACTTTAATATAGCTTAAAGTTTTAGTAATTGTTTAATACTTATGGCAACTAAGAATATTAAGTAAGTCTTACAAAAATATTCTTAATTTAACCAAATAATTGTTACCCAAAATTATTCAATAACTATGTTTTCCGTGTTACTTATTACGTATATATGTCAATAAACTATCATATTATAAGGTTAGAACACATAGAGTTTTTCAATAACCTTAGGCTCGCACGTTGGTCAGAAATAATTAATCATTTAAATATTTCACCTATGTGACAAGTTCAAATTTCTACACATGATATTAATTATAACATAACTATTTGAAATGCTTTCGTACCTATGCTATTATTATTTGTTTGATTCATATAGTTAACAATATAATATTTATAATAACTGTGATAAAACATATAATTAGACTCATATTAGCAAAGATGGCAAGGTAACTTATTTTTTTAACTCATCAAGAAATGTTAAATTTGAAAAAAGTAAAATTAAACGTAAAAAGTTAATTGAAAAATAACTTATACACTTATTTAGCTTAAAGTTAATAAGTTTAAAAAAAAATTTAAAAATGAATAAACATTATACATAATTTAGTTTAAATAAAAATATTTATTGTGTATGTAATGCTTTTACGAATAGTAAAAATGGTCAGATTAATACAAAAATATTGACATAGGATAATTATATTATATAATTATTTTTTAAAATAGTTATGAATTATGTTGATTTTTATGTAAAGAACTTTTGCATTTATAATAAAATTAAAATTACAATATAAAATAAAAAGAGGTACCTAAGTATTTGAATATTTTTTCCCATTTCGTTCTCTAAAATTTCCAAGAAACAAATTTATAGTATTTATTAACAAACAACGTGAAATATATCAAAATAATAAGAGATCAAAAACAAACTTCTAACACTCTAACTCTTTTATCAGTATCATATTTTAAGTGTTGGAAAATATATGTGCGTGTGTATATGACTTATTTTCTTGGACACAAAAAAGTCGATTTATCCCAAAACGCGCATTATAATATATTGTCTAATTATATTGTATTAATCTTAAATTATCTAGCACAAACAAAATATTTGTTTTCTTAATTTTTTTATGTATATATATTATATATAATTCATTTTACACAAAATGATGTGTCTTTTCACAAACCCCTTTTTCACGCACAACCGGAAATGTTGATGACAACTTACTGAATAAATTTATATTATAAAAAAGTGAGAATGTCGATTTTAGGCGATGCTCCTTCGTCCCTTCGGTCCTCGGAGAAATTAGTGGTTTATTATAATTAAGATTTGAATGTAATAATATTACATTAGAAAATACGATTCTGAGCGAAACTCAATATATTACACTACACTATACTAATAATTCATTACAAATTCAGTAATATTTTACCTCACTTGTATACTACCTATGTTAATACTCAAAAAAAATTCAAGTCCGACGATCAAAACTCAATTAATTATTACGAAATTTTAAAATTTTAAATAACAGAAATTCTTAATTTTGCCGATTTTCCGCCATTTTTGATAGTTTTTCTTCTCCCGAGGAAAAAATGTAAAAAATGAGCTAAATAAAGTACCAACTAAACGCAATTTTCTACCGAAAACATACCCGATTTGTAGTAATCAGAGCATTATTTCTATCCGAAAAAATGTATTCATACATTAAAAAAAATATATAAATATATATAATGTTCAACTCTGCTAAAAATATTCAAATTTAAGAAGCTTATAAAAAAAAATTGTCAGTCACGATTATCAAAATATTTTGTAAAAAGATTAAGTTGTATATGATTAGACTTCAATAAAATTTTCAAATCGATAAACCGAAAATTGAAGGAAATATTATACATTTTTTTTTTTATTTTTTTTGTAAAAAAATTCAAAACTCTATACCTAGTCAGAAAATCAATCAATCGTTTCGAATTTTTCTTTTCTTATAAAGAACACTTTTGTCAAAAAAAATTTCACATTCCTACAATCAAAATCTAATTAGATATCACGGAATAAAAATTTTAAAATAACAGAATCCGTAATTTTGCCGATTTTCGGTTGTTTAGCTTTAAAAGCCTATAAAAAATTTTCAGTCACGATTTTCAAAATATTTTGTAAAGAGATTAAGTAGTATATGATTAGACTTCGACAAAATTTTCAAAGTGATAAATCAAAAATTGCCGGAAATATTAAACAGTTTTGGAAAAAAGTTCAAAAATCTTTACTTGGCCAAATAATCAACTGATTATTTTCAAAATTGTACTATAGTTGTATATTATCTATGTTATTACTCAAAAAAATTTTCAAGTCCTTACGATCAAAACTTAATTAGTTATCACAAAATTAGAAAATTTACAAAACAGAAACCGCAATTTTGCCGATTTTCCGCCATTTTTTAGTAGTTTTTCCCCTCCCAAGGAAAAACTTTTGAGAAATTCGAAAAATGAGCTAAATAAAGTACCAACTAGATATGATTTGCTACCGAAAGCATATTCTACTTGTGATAATCGGACATTATTTCTACCCGAAAGTGTTTTCATAAATCAAAAAAAAAAAACATCTTTGTAAAACCAATACATTCTTTGTTTCGCTCAAAATCTAAAATAGCCGAAAATATTGCTAGGTTTGTATGTTTGTACTTCAAATTTTATTAATAATTATTATATTATTATTGTTTTATATATTTTTGAATAACAAAAAAATGTGTTTATTTTAGTATATTTTATATAATATTGTTCCAAATCATCGATAAAATAACAAACTTGTTAGTTATTATAAACATATCAATATTAAATTGATAATTTGCATTCATAACACACACCTTCTAAGAAATTATCATCGAAACAAATAGCTGGTAAATAATTATGAAAATGTATAAGACTATGCAATAAACTTATTTTTTGTTTCATTTTTATTTAAGTATATCAATTATACATTATCAAAACAAAGCTGCAGATAATTTAAATCATTGTTTGTATATGTGAATATAAAAATATTTAAATATTAATTATAATGAGTATACGTGCCAGCACTTAATTTACTCTTTGTATCTATACCTACGGGAATGCAAAAAACATTTGTTCTATATCCAAAAAATATGTCGTTTATGTTGATTTTAAAACTCAAAAACTTGTTTAAGGGAATAATATATATTTTAGGTTTAGACGTAGCCATTTTGTATAAAATACCGCATAACAATACAATAAAATCTTAATAAGTTTTAAATGATTAAAATTGCTGCAAGTACTTCTTTGTTATAAGTAGACGATATTTTATAAAGTGGCCTTAATAAAGTATGTCCAACAAATATATTTTGCTCTTCAAATTATGCAATAAATAAATAAATTTATAAGCTTTAAAATCAACAAAATTTAAATTTAAACAACTTGAGGTTCTTTTACTATATAGCAATTTTAATTTTCTATACACCTTCTTGTATATTATTCATTAGATTTAATTATAATGATAGAAAAATAAGCACACAATGTTCTTGAATAAATTTATCGATAATTTCGTATATATTACATTGTTAGCGTAAAAAACTTAACATTAAATAGTCCATTACATTTAGATTCACCATAAATGGTATTAATTTTTTTAATCAATGCTGTTCTTTGAACTTTGGTTTGTTGTTTTTATTTATCGCACAATATTTACGAATAATATAAATTTATTATTATACGTTAATTGATAGAGTACATTATTTCTTCTGAGAATATGACTATAATTATTTGATGGCCCTATGTAATTTCTTATCGCTGTTCATTCTGATTATTTTATTTTATATACATATAGAAACTATACAAAATACAAATTAGTATTGAGCTTTAGCTTTTTGTATACAATTCATATTTTATTCAAATTTAAATTATTCACAAAATATTACAGTATAAAAACCTACCCAGAAATAGTAATATATAATATATAACTTAATATTTCAATAATATAATATATTCATTATTATCATAAAATACATTTAAACACAAATTTTGGTAATTGATATATAGTTATAAAATCATGATTTGTGTATCAAAATGGGGCTATTAAAAAAATTATATTTCTAATTTGTATTGTCGACTCCTCTAATTTGTCGTATTCTTTAAGAGTAGGTATAGCCGTATAGGTGCACTCCCAAACTAGATTTTATATACAATATGAGAAGGTCCGAGTAGTATTTGGAGGCATATATCACAGTTGGTATAATTTTCTTTTGAGCCTGTTAATTGAATAGATTTATTTTCTTATATAATGTCATTGATTTAAGTTATTTTGGTAGGAACCTACTTATTATAGATTAGGTTATTATCTATAACTAATCATAGTTATATTATTAAATAATAATTTTAAATAGAAAATGTATTTAATTATAGGTACATATGATACATTTAAGTTATAATCAGTATCGGTTTGGCTTATAATTGGCCCCCTGGAAAAATATTTTTTAGAATGCCCCAGGTCCGTATTTTGGAAATTAACACTCATCATCGGCTGTATTGTGTCTCTTGAATTTACCAAATAATGGTTGGAAAACTGCAAAATTCACGGAAACTGTAACTTTTACGAATTTGATTTTAAATATTTTAAGAAAACTAATGCAATTTTGAATGAAGGGACTTGAATTTTTTTTAAATGGATAAGTTGATTTTATGACTTTAACGAACTTTGAAATTTATCTAAATATTTAATTTTTTCTCTTAAATGTTTAATCTAACCTACAAATTAACGGTTTATTATAAAATATTTTGAATATCATAAGGTACAATTTTTTTTTATTCGTTTCAAAAGTTAAACTATTTTTTAGAATAGAATATTATATTTTTTATAATTTTATTAGATTCTGAGCAGAGCGAGGAATGCATTGTTTTTACAAAGATGTTCTTTAAATTTTAACGCATAAATATTTTTATTTTTTATATTTTAAGCTGAAAATTTAATATGTGTATATGACATACTCTTGAATTTCCGTGTATAATAGATTATATTACCACAGTTTATTTTTTTAAAAACTTTTTACCATACTTTATATTTTAGATTCTAAGCAAAGCGTTTTACAATGATGTTTTTTTTTTATGTATGAAAACACTTTTTCGGGTAGAAATAATGGTCCGATTATCACAAGCTGGGTATGTTTTTGGTAAAAAATGGTATCTAGTTGGTACTTTATTTATATCATTTTTCGAATTTCTCAAACGCATTTCCTTGGGAGAAGAAAAACTACAAAAAAATGGCGAAAAATCGGCAAAAAAACGTTTCTAAAATTTTTAATTTTTTAACTTCGTGATAACTAATTGAGTTTTAACCATAGTATCTTGAAAAATTTTTTAAGTATTTACTTAGGTGAACTTAATTATAAGAAAAAATTTAGAAATGAATGCTTGATTTTCTGACTAAGTATAGAGTTTTGGCTTTTTTTCCAAAAATGTTTAATATTTCCGGCAATTTTTGATTTATCGCTTTGAAAATTTAATCGAAGTCTAATCATATACTAATTTTTCTTTTTACAAAATATTTTAAAAATCGTGACTGACAATTTTATTTATAGGCTTTTAAAGTTAAAATTCTTAAAAATTGGCAAAATAACGGTTTCATTATTTTAATTTTTTTTATTTCTTGATGACTAATTAGGTTTTATTTGTAGGAACTTGAAATATATTTTAAATATTTACATTCGTAATTTACACACGTGGTAAAAATTTGGAATGGATTATCAGTATAGCATATTGTAATATATTGAGTTTCGCTCAGAATCATATTTTCTAATGCAATATCATTGCATTCAAATCTTAAGTATAATAAACCACTAATTTCTCCGATGACCGATGGGATGAAGGAGGAACGTCCACAATCGACCTTTCCACTTTTTAAATTATTAATTATTTACCAATAGTTATGTCGTCCCACGAAATTCCGTACCTGAGCACTAACCCTCCTATACCCCCCTACAGCAGGTGGGCACTTTACAAGCAATTTTTTTAAAAATTTTTATAACCATATATAATAATGTAATTTTGACAATTTTATTTAACATGTTAATTTATTCATGTAAACTATTTTTCGTACAATGTAACAATCATTATTTTAATTATTATAAATGTTTAAATTTATATAAATATAATAATGTATACAATTTTTATAAACGATAATATTACAATTTGATAATAATAATTAGATTAAATAATATTGTAGTATAATAGGTATATAATATAAATACGTATATTAAATATTTTTTAAAATAATAATCCTTTTAATTCCTGACTAGAAGATGCTAATTGATCAATTATTTTTTTTATAAATTAGGAATAAGTCATAAACGTTAAATAGTCGGGAGGTCAAAATTTTAGTTTAATTACAAAAACAACCAATTTGTTACGAGTTGCATAATATATAAGAATTTATAAATAAAATTACGGATATCTAAATTGACGCTAAAACCTCCGTTGCGATGCCTTATCGACATCCAATGATTACCCCAAAAGACGACTGCGTCAAAATCTATAATAAGTGATTATTTATTTTAGTATTTTTCTGCCTGGCATAACATGTTTACGATTTCATATTTATATATAATCTGTATTCTGTGATATAATTATATCTATAGTTATCTGTTTATAGTTTATATAATGCATACTAATTATAAACAATATATCAAACACAACAATTTATTAATATATTATTAAAACCAATAAACTAATATAGGTAATTCGTGATTATTTACCCACCTAAAATTTGAAAAAAAAAAACAAAATTGTTCTATTATAGTACCTTATGTGTTAGTAAGAATATTCTAATAAAGTAAAAACGTTTTGATATGTTTACGTTATGTTATGTTTCGTTATTTAGTAATTTAATAATATTTCGTTTAATGTTTTGTTTTGAATTATTAGTTTTACGTTTTTTATTTTAGTTACGTTTACACATTTCAATCGTTTTAAACGTTATATTCATAACGTTATAATAACGTTTGCAATCCCTGATGATTACAATTATCATTATCAACTGTGAATTTGGGAAATATATTTTTATTGAATATAATATTTGGCATAATCAAAAACTTTCAAAAGAATTTCAAATTTAAGTGCAACGATTATGTTTTTGACAACCATTATATTTAAGAATTTATAATAAACTGCGGCGGCATTAGCGCCTAAAATCTTTCAACCACGATTATAAATACGCTGAGAACCATATAAGTTATTATAACGAGCACTATAATAATACAGTCGAGGTCAAATTACTATGTCGGCGTGGGAAGAAAATAAACACAAATGTGGCTACATTTATAGTTTATAGACTCAAGCAAATGTTGAAAACGTACAAATATATATTATACAGTTAAGAATACATTACATATTATATTATAATTATTATAATGGTTTTTAAAAAATTGAAAACGATAATTATCATTTTATAATATCGTTCTTAATTGAAACGAGCACATAGAGTCGTAGATAATCATTAATGAAGTTATAAATATAAATAGGTACCTCTGATTTTTAGACTCCATGATCTAAATAAGTATAGATGATAAATTATCATTAATCATTGATAATTTTATTTTATTAATGTTGTCTACGACGTAAAAACAAGATATATAGATAGGTAGTATAAATCCAATTCGTTATCAACTCATCATGTAAACTAATTACTCCTACACTCTTTTCTAAAAAATAAATAAATAAAAACATAAACTATACAATTTATTAACTAAATTTAATTTGATAAATTAAACTAATTATTATAATGTAACTATAATTGATTATTATAATATACAGAGACTTGGTCATAAATTATAAGGAAATATACATACCTACCTAGGTATATGTAAATGTAATTTAGATTCACAATTATAATCTAAACAAATAGTGATTGTACGTCTGCTAGACTGTCATATTATATTGAGAGATAAGATGGATTTAATATTAATTTTTAATTTGAAAAAAATTATATGAAATATTTAATAAAGTAATTATAGCCTATAGGTATAACAAATTTATTTTATTTTTAAATAATACAAATACAAAAATACATGTGTAATATATACATTTGGTACACAAATAATATACAAAAAAAAAAACAAAAGAAAATAAATAATTAATAAAGAGAAAATTACAGTTTATTAGATAAATAATAAAGATTTAAATAATAGACTTTATACATAAATATAAAAAAATATATACAATATAATGACTCATAAAATAATCCTGACATGTGATATTTGATATACATATATGCAATAATTTTAAAAAATAATCAAAAAACAATAAAAGAAACACAAATTTAGTAGAATAAATATTTGATCTAAGTAATACATTTTTATTTCATAGACATAATAAAAAATAAATAAATATAGTTGGTGAAAAAAGAATAACAAAACATATCACAAAATGAGTAATAACAGCATAATTAAAAAAAATATTATTTACAATTATAATGTTTTGATGAAAAATAGCATCAATATAGTCGATGATTTGATATATTATGTTACTGCCTGTAAAAAGAAAATTGTTAATTTACAATCAAGCATTTGGATTTATAACTAACAGTTATTTATCAAATGTGGTTAGTGATTATTTATGTAGAACCTATTTTTCAATTTTTAACACTAACAACATGTGATTTTAACACATGTGAAAACGAGTTTATTTTTCATGTTTATATTTATACAGGTTTTGATCACCTTTATATATATATATATATATATACGTTTATAATATATTATGTCATGATGTAATATCTATTTATACTTTATTTTATATGAAATAAAAGGTATAGTTTATACCTGAATTTGCCAACATAACATAAGCATAAATCATGCTACAGGCGACTAAGCTGATAAACGTTATATACTGTCCACTTATGAACATAACATCGTTATGTCCATAGTGTACCACTAATGTTTCATTTACTTCTGAGCAAAAGTAAACACCGTTTCTGTGGTGATAGACATGTCATCATCTACGTTTGGATTGTAAAAGTACATAAACCCTGGATCTGTGACGATAGACATATCATCATCTACGTCTGAATTGCAATAGTCCATAAACTCGATATCTGTAACGGTAGACATGGTATCATCTGAGTCTAAACAAAGGTCTATCACCTCAGTTTTTGTGGATTTAGATATAGCATCATCCATCCTTGAACGTAAGTCTATAAACTCCGTGTCCGTGGTGAAAGACATGGCATCATCTACGTCTGAATTGTAAAAGTACATATACTCGGTGTCTGTAACGATAGACATTGTATCATCTGTGTCTGTAACGATAGACATTGTATCATCTGTGTCTGAACAAAGGTCTATCACCTCAGTTTTTGTGGTTTTAGATATAGCGTCATCAACCCTTGACCATAAGTCTATAAACTCCGTGGCTGTGGTGAAAGACATGGCATCATCAACGTCTGAATTGTAAAAGTACATAAACCCGGGGTCTGTGACGATAGACATAGCATCATCTACGTCTGAATTGTAAAAGTCCATAAACTCGGTGTCTGTGACGATAGACATGGTATCATTTGTGTATGAACTATGATCCATCAACTCTGTATCTGTAATTATTGATGTGGTGTCATCTGTGTCTGAACAAAGGTCTATCACCTCAATTTCTGTGGTATTGGATATAGCGTCATTCACACATAAATCTATCAACTTCGTGTCTGTAGTTATTGAAGTGGTGTCATCTGTATCTGAACAAAGGTCTATCACCTCAATTTCTGTGGTATTGGATAAAGCGTCTTCCACACATAAGTCTATCAACTCCGTGTCTGTAGTTATTGATGTGGTGTCAATGTCTGTGTCTGAACAAAGGTCTATCACCTCAGTTTCTATGGCTTTGAATATAGCGTCATCCCCCATTGAACATAAGTCCATCGACATCATATCTGTAGTAAAGTACATGCTATGAATATTATATTTAATCAAATCTATTCTACGACAATGATAGTTTTAAAATTTAAAATTGTATTGAATTTGGTGACTAGATGTTATTAACCTTAACTTACTGTAATTAAACTTAAAGGCGGATTTCGAATGAAAGGTGTACAAAATATACTGTCTTATTCTGGAAAAAAAAAATAGTGTAAATGATTAATTTGAACTTTTTGTAATTCTTTTAGTGATAATAATAATTATACTTACTAAAGTATTCGAGTTTTCGTATTTGTTTTTGTGAAACTTTAAATTTGAAGTTTAAGTATCAAAATACACCAAAAATTAAATAGGGCGCAACGAATTAGGACAAAACATACATTATATATTTATTATTAAACATATATTTTTTGCTATGGATACCTTAAATGAGAGACATAAATAATATCTACTTTACTATTTAGAATTAAATAAGTATATATAATTTTCATTGTGTATGTTGCTAGGTATATTAGATTTTGAGCGGAGTGAAGAAAGTATTGTTTTTACAATGATGTTTTATTTTATGCATGAAAAGATAAGTTGGGTAGAAATAATAATCCGATTATCACAAATAGGGTATGCTTTCGGTAGAAAATTGAATTTAGTTGGTACTTTATTTAGCTCATTTTTCGATTTTCTCAAAAGCTTTTCCTTGGAAGAAGAAAAAAAATCAAAAAATGGTAGGAAATCAACAAAATTACAATTTTTGTTAATTAAAATGTTTTTATTTTGTGATAAGTAATTGAGCTTTGATCGTAAGGACTTGAAATTTTTTTTGAGTAATATTTAGTTAATATACAAGTGTGGTATAATTTTGAAAAGGATTAGTTGATATTTTGGCTAAATATAGAGCTTTGAACTTTGAGCTTTCAAAAATGTTAAGCAAATGTTTTATTGCAACTTTTGATTTAATGGTATGAAATTTTTATAGAAGCCTACTCATATTATTTAATTTATTTACATAATACTTTGAAAATTGCAACTTACAATTTTTATCATGAAATGATAACTCATTTAATTTTGATCGTAGTGACTTGAAATTCGTTTTGAATATTTACATAAGTAATTTATACTCATGGTAAAAGTTTGGAATGGATTATCAGTATAATATAGTGTCATATATTGAGATTCGCTCAGAAACGTATTTTTTAATGCAATATCATTGCATTCAAATCTTAATAATTATAATAAACCACTAATTTCTCCGAGGACCGAAGGTACGAAGGAGGAACGTCCTAAATTTCCTAAACCTTTTATTATTATTATTTATTGACGAGTATATGAAAAAAGGAAAGATAATACCACAGATTACATAAAATCAGATAGGACACTGCCGTTTGTCAAAATATAAAGAAACAAAAATTCGTCCTCAAGTCATAATGACAGCATTCATGAAATGAAATTATTGTACACTCATTTTACCATAATATTGTACCAATAAATATATTGTTATCAATTATCATATAAGTTTAGTATATACTGATATCACAGATTATATGAAAATTTTTGTAAAACTGAAATTTTTCTTCAAATGATTAACCTGCTGCCAGGCCGAATTTTGGTTTGTTTACATTTTTGAGAATTACATTGCTTAGATATGGAGTGTCCATAGCATGATAATACTATTGATATTGTATTTATTCAGTCTAAAGACGTATTTTAGGAGGGACGCCCCGTCGAGGGGCGATCGTCCCTTCTTGGATTTTTAAAAGTTATTTATATAATAAATAATATATAAAATCATATTATTTTTTATAATATTTAAAAGACACATATTTATGTACGAAAACACACATAAATTGTACAGTATATCAGGTGGAGATGATTAACTAAGTTACTTATGTCTACTAATTGTGTTTATACTGTCGTCGTTTTGTTGATATTTACTTTAAATAATTGATATAAATACATTAGATATAGTGTGGTTTACGATTAATAATATTATGATAAATTTAATTTTGTAATAAATTATTAAGGATAGGCTAATACTACTTTTTACCGATATCTGCTTATATTACGAATTATACCTGTACTACAGACATAAAAAACGAAAACTTTCGGAGAAAACTATGAACCAATATTAAAATAAAACCGATGACAATAACACAAATCAATCTGATAAAATCAATATTAATATTAATTAGGTTAAGTAAATTGTTATTATTATTTATATTTATATTCAACGATACTACTTTCACATAACTGTAATATTATAAGTTGATATATGGGTAGCAAGTAGGTATTTAAGTTACTAATTAGAAATAACTAACAATATCATTTTTTACTTATGATATTAATTTTAAAAAACCCGATACTGATTTATAAAACATTATGATATTATGTTTTAAATATTGAATACAAATGTTTTATTTATTACCTACTCTACAAGTTATATGTATTTTTTTAATAAAAAGAGCATAACTTTAATATAATTTTTATTTATAATAGACACTTATAATACATTTTGTTTAAAAATAGCCCCACCCCCTGATATGTAGGCCAAAGACGACCATTATTCAATTCTCGAAAAAGATAGTCTTTGTTAATATTGTGTGTATGTGATAAAGGTAAAAAATATAATATTGTATTATTTTTACAATTTCGAACTAATTATTATAATTATTATTATTATTATTATTATATTTTTGTACCTAGATAAAATATCATTGCCTTTGAAAAAACCATTCCGAGGGAATTTTGTTTTTACATTCTCAATTATAATATTATTTTTTATTGTAGATAGTTAGATACGTTACTAATTGTCATTTTACAAACAATTTCTTCTCAGTTACAGACTTGACGGTTAGGTTAATGTTATTTAACATAGACGTAATGTAAGGGTTAGAATAGTCTTAGGCGGCTTATGCTAAAAAAACCTCCAATACTAAAACTAACTTTATTTTTTAATAGAGTCAGTGGCACCAAACTCAATTTAAAATGGGGTGTCAAGAAAATAAAATTTAATACCCACCCCTAAAAATTACCTAATATATCTAATCGGTATGTTCGGTGTCACTATCCGTCGGCTTTAAAACAATATTATTAATCTACATCGTACATTCGTACATATAACATATCTTAGTATCATTCTGAACTCATATTCATTTTTGATTTAATTATTTATAATACCGGATATGTATAAATGTAGAAAATAAGTAATTTTAATTGTACAATGTTGTATAATCGGTTTCTCTGTTCGTTTTATTTATAGATTATAGATAATAAATAATTGATTAACGTTTTAATTTAAATTTCATATTTTTACCACACGGCTCAAGACCCACCCATCCCATTTAAAAGGGGTGGCCGTCGCCACTACTGAGACATATATTCGGCGCCATGCCACTGGTTGGTACGTTACTATATTTGTAATTTTGTAAAGAATGTGATGAGTTGCACATAAAATCGCACTTAATGGCGCCGAAGTCTATAATTATATGTAGGGCGAATATACTTAAGATACCACCACTTACCCACCAATTTCATGGGGAAAATTTTTTTTTATTAATTACTTCATTGTTTATTATTTATTAACATTAAAATAACTACAATATTTAGTACTAAAAATCCACCCACTCAACCACCGATTTTTATATGTAGGACGATTGCCCTACATCAAAATAGGTTTCAGCGCCACTGGTCGTAATATCTATAATAGGTATCTTATAAATCTAAAGAATACAATTTTTTTAAATATTTTTATACTGCATCCAATTGAATTTTAAAAATTTCCTCGTGTATATACTTAGGACTTTAAATATAATATAATTTAGGCACCTATATAAAAGCCAAAAGGTCTATATTTTAGTTGTTAATTTATTATTATTGTGACCCGTATAGCCGTATAGACTATAGGTATTATTTCAAATTGTTATTATAATATTATTGTTGTAAACTCGACAAATCATTCATGTTTTTTATTTATAATTTTTTGTTCATTCATTTAAAAATATAATTAATATCATTAATAATGTTAATTTATTTATATATTTTCTAAATGATATCATCTGCTATGACATCTAAAACGACGTGGATACTTTTATATACCTGCACGATACATTGTAGTAAAACAGCATAACTATAGCATATAACTATATATATATATTATTGTAAAGATGCATTTACATGATGACAATTACAGTCATGACAGTAATGTCGTATAATTAAAGTCACTTTAATACTGTCATAACAGCTACTTTCGAAGGGTTTATACCACGAAAGTTCTAAGACAGCGACTGCCGAAGATTACTGTTACCGTGTAAACGACCCATAAGTATACGTCAAAGGCTCAAGCAATATAGTTTATAATTGTATATAATATAATATAACTCACGAACAATATTACAATATACTTACCAACTTACCAATAGTTACCTACATTTTACGGATACATTATAATAATGATGTAGGTATATGTTGTAGATATATTATACCTGGTATCTACCCGTTATACCCTATAATGAAAACAAACGGAATAATGCTGCGTGCATAATTTTATGTTATATGATACGATTCGGTTTTCGGGTGGTCCAAAAACGAGGTGGTAACCGGTTTTGGCTGTCGACGAGATGAAACCAGTTGTATAAAGTCCCCTCTTGGCGGTATTCATCACCCGGCGGTAATATAATAAGAGTCCTGCGTGTACCTTATATAGTACCTACCACAACCACGGTAACAATGACACGCGAGGCCTGGGTTCGACAGTGAAAAGAACGAAACCGCCGCCGCTGTCGACGGCGAAGATGAAAAATGGCGGTTTATCAGAGTAATCCGATGAGGCGACGACTGACATCAAACAGCCGCGAGCCGGGCCGATCGCTGGAAATAAAACAATATCACTATATAAACGTGTACTTATTCGTATATTATGTTGTTTATCCTACATAAATTACACCGTTTATACTTGGCTATATAACTCTCTTGTTATGTTTATATACAGAGTAATCAGAATTTCATATTACCTACAGGTGTTACAGAACTTTTATTTTACAACAAATATTTAATTTTAAATATCGGCCTCTTAAAGATCATATAGAAAAATGGTGATTAAAAATAATAATATATATAGATAAATAAAAAAATAAAAACCAATTAGTTTTATAATATTTTTGATTATACCTAATGTGTAACGAACATAGTCATTATTCTTTATTTCATATATATTAAAGTGAGAGAATTGATGAGACATAAAGTTTTGATATTTTATATTATTATTTGCGTAAACAAAAATTCATATAATTCATTAATATAAATACCTATGTTAAATTATGAAAAACTTACTGTATAATTTAAATGATATTTAAAATTTCTGAAATTTTAAAAATGAATCATAATTTAAATTTCAATCTTACTTTTATATAGCAATTATGAACTTTGCAATCTCTCAAAGTCAAATTTGGCAAAACACCTATGTTTATTTTATATCATATATAATTATATATAATATGTTGTATAAATAACTGATATATGCTATCGCTATGTATAATTTTCCGATCATGCAGCATACAAATATTGTAGAAACATATAGCCATATATAGGTACCTCATATTCTGGATATAAATATATATTCTACGACGAATTTTGTATGTAAATGTGTAAGGTGTACCTATTTGCTATTCTTATTAGTTATTAACAATTAATAAGTAATAATATTATCTGGGTATTTAGAAGTGGTTAAAATTTTTTTTTGTTTTATTCATTTTTCTGTTCTTTTATACCATAAATCCAAATTACAATCAAAATTATTTAATACTGCATAAATATAACAACTATATAGTTATTCTAAATTAAATTGTTATTTTATTAGTAAATTATTAATTAATGCATTCAATAATGAAATGTGCTATATTTTTGTACTTAATTTTATTTAATTTATATTATTTTGATATTTTGTAATTATATAAGGCCATTTTCTCGAATTTTGATTCATAAATGCATTGTTTTAAAGCCATTTTTGTTAGTTTTATAAGGCATCGACATCTTATTTTTAATTATTATAATATTTGTCATATAATGGCTAAAATGATTAATTTGTATATACAATTCATAATATATAGTTTATAATATACGCATATTGTGTATCACTGGGACCATCATGACAGATGATACAGTCAAATCATATTATTGTATACTGATAAGTGATGAATTTTATAAAAGATAATTATATTTTTATACGGTTTGGGGGAGTGTCTCGGTAATTGGCGTCAGTTATGATTTATTTCACGCGCATCAAATAACACGAGCAAAAAGAGAACTTGAGATGATATTGTCGACGTTGCGGAAAATTCGCATAGGGTCATGTCGTCCGCACAAATGCAGTCCTCGGGCGTTCCCGCGCTAGAGAATTGTGCATAATCGTTTGTGGAGGGGTATGTTTTTTAATATATTAAAACGGAATCGCTCGATGCGAACCCTCCTCATCGTTTGCATTTCATCGTGCATATTTCGTACTCGATTTTAATTATTTCTATACGCGATACGTTATAGTGTATAATATATTAATAGTACATATTGTTTCAAACGGTAAAAAATGAAAATTGTATCGGACGAAATGTGTTATACTTAAATTATATTACTATACCTATCACATATCTATTTGGTATCGATCGCTGTCAAAATCTTCCGTTGTTCGAATTAATTTTTATATATTTAATAGATAAATCCACAAATTCACAATACGATTAATAAAATATAACACTACTCGCAATTTAAACATTAATTTTTTTTAGTGATGTCGGTCTTAAAAGGAAAAAAATATTCAAAATAAGTCTAACCGCCACAGATATATACCCGTTATACCTATATATATAAACCATATGTTATCGTACTATAATATTATATACCAGTATCACTACAGCACACAATACGAATATTATAAGATACCTAATATACAGCGGTATAAATTTACCTTTATCGTATGTAGGTATAGATTAGGTTTTATGTATATACCGCCGTAGCGGTAGACTCTCTATTGAAGTTTCCGATTGTTTGCGAATTTGCTGAAATGCAAACGACTACAATGTATATAGGTATATACCATTACCGCTGTCAAGGGAGATTATATATATTATAAATAGAAATGAGTGAGCGTGTATATATATTGTATTATAATATTATATAACGGCACGCGGAAGGGTCCTTCAAAGCTCGCGGCAGACAAACATTCCACTCAGCGGCGTCTATATCGATCCCGTGCTTCGGTAGTGCGGCGCGCGGGGTTGAGCGACGAGGGTTGTATTATTTTATATATATAGTCGCCGGCAACAGAGGCGATCAATACGCGCGCGCCCGAAGCGTACCGTCGCCAAAACCCCTTTTTAGCTCCTAAATACAATATATACATTATACATTATATACGTTAAGATTTCTCCATAGCTCGGTAGTTTTTAGGTTAGGTGTACACGGGTATGCCCGACGGGAAAAACTATAATATTAAACTACTAGAAAAAATTGAAATATTAATTAATATGTTTAATTTCAGGTAGTGGATTGGAAGCAATTATAAAATTATAAATATTACGAATTGTTACCGATCACACTTATATACAATAATAATACAAATTTTAATATTTAAATAATCCATGAGTTGCAGAAAAAAAAACAACTGCGAGATGATAAATTTATTATATAGATTGTAGATCATCCATGATAATTATTTGCTTTTCAAATTGAATTATACTGTATTATTTAAAAGCTGAAATATTATTTTTATTTTTAAATCCAAAAACAAATACCTACGCATTAGGATATGATACAATATACAAATATATAAAATATTTGATTTTTAAATAAGTATATCAACTAAGAGAAATCAAATTTTGTACCTATATATAATCATAATGTATTGTAAAAAGGAATGTTTCGTGAAATCGCGGTAAACATCGCGTGCATATACGTTCATCAGTGTGGATCTCGTATAAACCGCGAATATACCGATGTATATTTTGTATTTATACCGTGGTAATAGTCTCCGTCAGACATATATATTTTCATAGGCGCAGGCTCGTCGAATACGTGGGGTCGCAGTGTATAAATAGGGGAAAGAGAACAGGAAAAAGAACCCGCTCTCGTGCCTTTTATCGAACGCGAATTCCGTAGCAGGCGCCCGTACGTTTCGCCAAAGCGAGGAAAACGAGACCGCGCTCGAAATTAGGGTTGGAAATCTCATCACGTCCAACGTGTATAACGCAATAAATTTATAATATTATAATGTATATTCATGTTGTTTTACGATTACGTCGATGACGGACCTAGAAAGTAGTGGATCTACGAGGTGAGATCTATCTCCTCTGATAGGTGAAATAAATATTTTTTGTAATATAAATTTATTATATTTTATGTCTATATTAATAAAGTTTACCTATGCATATATATGTACACACATATTTAAATAATTTCATATTTATATCTCCCTCACCTCGTGAAAAATCCTTGATCAGCCACTAGACCTAAGTAGTGGTGCAACCAGTGGCGTGCCCAGCTTCAAAATTATATGAAGCCAAATAATAATCAGTATACCTACCACCCACGTCCCATACAGTGGTGCACCAATGGCTAAACCCTTAGAGCGGGGGGTTATGAATTCATATTATTGTATTTCAAACAATTTACGAATTAAATTATTTCAACAATTTCTGGATTTCACAATTTATTCAAAAACTATTTTTTTACATAATTTATTTTAAAAATGTATTAGGTTACATTATAGATACTGCAGCTGTGTATTTCTTGGCGCTTGGCCTATATAGCTGTAACATTACTCTAGTATTCTATTTATGATAATATTATTTTATTTTCAGACGATAAATATTATTAAAATTTTATATTTGACCACCTAACGTGCAGACCCACCCCTTATAAACTTGTTGCCTAGGCATCATTCAAAGCTATCTTCGGCATGCCACTGGGTGCAACTATTTAGAAGGTAGTTTAAATAAATTCGCTATTGACATAATATTATAAGGAAAGGTGATCAGAATTTCATGTTACAAAAATAATTTATTTATCATTGAAAATGTATGTATACCTATATAAATATATATAGTAATCCTTTGCTATTAAACGAAATATTAATCACACTGTAAATAAGAGATAAAAATAGCCTACAATGAGTATCAATTATACATATATATTATACCTAATAATTATCCATCAAACGAAATATTATATATATTATATTATTATATAGTATAACGAAATTTAATGGGAGTTTAAAATAGATACTTAAAATATATTATCGCTTAGATATTATGTCGATTTAACATTTATCGTAGATAAATCGTTTTCTAACGATTCGACAGTTTATAATTTATATTTTTTTTTCGAATATATGGAATATATTTTCACCGGAAGCCATTTAATAATTTTCTAAATTGAATCAATATACTTAATTAATTTTGTGTAAGTTAATATATGTAAAACTATTAATAGTATTCTGTACTCGGTGGTAAAACATACATGTATAATATACATATACGTACATTTATATGATTAATTATATTAATAACAGCTGTAAAATTGTCTTATTTTATTATAAATGTATAACATTAAACCATAAATCATGATTAATTATCATAAGGTGGTATTACGATACTTGCAATAATTGAATAATATCAAACATATAGTATCATTAAGGTATTTATATTAGTTTATTAATAGAGATAAAAACTTGAGGATTTATTATTAAATAGGTTACGTTTCTGATTACAAATATAATAGCAATAATTCATTATATACATTTAATAAACAAATACTCGTAGACGTAAAGTCATACATTGTAAGTACGTATAAAAACTAATCGTAACTATTATAAAAAAATACCTATATACCTATCTGTAATATTATACCTAGTATATTAGTGTATAGTTATTAGATAGGTTTATTACCATAATATATTATACAAGTCTTTGGTACTTGACTGCTCGTTTGTAGATTAGTAAAACTTTTTTTCAAATACCTAATTGGACACTTGTAATATTTATATTATGAAATCAATTTTTCTACTTTGTAGATGCTAATCGTCTATTTAAAGTCATATTTTTGCGTGGTTATATAATAATTCATAATTGGATATTATTTCTTTATTTTTATGCTATTACGTTAATTAATACGAGTAAACGCATAATATGTTGATACAAGATTGACACAATTATTGTGTTTGTGTTTTCAATACAAATAATATTTTTAAAATCAATGGTATAGTATTATATTTTAATATGCTAAATATTATCTGAAAATGAAAAAATCTAATTTGACCTGTTTCGTTTCATTTTAAAATTCCTACATATTTTAATTAATATTCTAGTATATTTGTATAATATAAGCTTCTAATGGATTTAAAGTATAATATAAGTACATAAATTATAATGTGAAATATGTAATTAGATTATACCTAATTTATAAGTTTACCTATACCTGTATAGAATATTGGGCAATATCATTGATATATGTATCAAATATACAATTTTGTAAATATTTATGATATATACAAATTAAAGATTAAATAATTGGTATTCATAAATTTAAATATTTAAAATAATAACATTTTTACATTGTTATTTTGTACAATCATTTACATTATATAACATATATAATATTTGTATTTGTTTATTGATTCTCATAATATTATTATGAAATATTATCTTTTTTATCTTTAAAATAAGAAATCTTTTTTTTTTCATAAAAATGTAATATCAAAAGTAACAATATTTTTATTATTAAATAAACATTATGTATTTGTAAGTGTCTTTTTTATATATTTAATACTTATATCTTGTATCATTATAAACAAAAATAATGTATTATGTATCATGTATTAAGATGATAGGTACTTATTTTTAGTGTCTTGCCCAACCTTGACTGTATACTATATAATCATAGGTGTGTCTAAAATTTTTTCGCAGATATGAACAAACAAATGTGTTATAGGAATCCAACAAAGTGAACTCTAAAAATAAAATACAGAAAAACAATTTATTTTGTTGAAAATTTGTTATTCTTGTACTAAAATACTTAGTGGGTACGAGTGCTTGAATTGGAAAAATAAAAGAAGGGGAACGATAAGACTTAAGAAAAGGTAGAATCCCTTCTAATGATTAAATTCAACCTAAACCATGGGAACTTCAAAACATTAGAAAGGTTACGCTAATTTTTTTTTAAAAAAGAAAAGGTACTTCGTCCCCCCACGTCCCCTCAATTAAAGCACTGGTAGGTATCTATTCAATTAATCATTCCTTTTAATAATTAGTTTTTATGGCATATTTTTAAATTTATCGGGGAGCTGTTTTTTCAAGTATGGCTGTTGCTCTGTATAGAGTGGCCATATTCGTAAATACGAATTTATTTATTATATAGTATCTAATGGTTGTTTACAAAGCGAAATCCAAGCAAATTAACAATGTAGGTATATTATCAGAAAATTAACTAAAAAATCAATAAAATATTGTTGGTTAGAATAAGCGGATATGTTTTATAGAGATAAGCTATGAAAATTTAATGAACAAATGAATAATTACAAGAGAAAACTATTGGCCGTTTAATTGCATTGGTCATTAATTATGATTGTTAAAAACGTTAAAAATGAAAACAAGCAATTATTCACTATGCATTATGAAATACTAAATACAAATTAGACTTTCTTCGTTGAAGAAATGTTATTATTTATAATTTTCTTTATTAATTTTATTAGATTTATAAGATGCAGCTATCGTTGTACCTTAAGGCTCTAATAATATAATACAATATAAAACATACGGTTGTATTTAGTTTTGATTTAGAAAAAAAAGACACGAAAGAGGTTGGTAATAATTCTTATCTATGATATTTATATTTAGCAAACGTCTATAATTAATATAAATAATGTCTAGATTATTTAGCTCAAAACACAAAATATATCGTTTCTAACCTTTTTTATTTTGAATTACTTTTTTCAAAATTATTTTCATATTTAAAAAATAATAATGTGTACGTATACGTAGTACAATCAAACAATTACAATTTGATTGATAACCTAATAATTTATTACGTTTATTTTCTGCAGGAATCGACAAATAATTATATACAATAATTAATATTATACGAGCAGATATGTATACATATTGCAATATCTTTATTAGCTCTTCACTTTACATTACTATATAAATTAATTACATCTTATTTATAAGTTATATATCTTTCAAGTTTTCGGGAGGACAATACATAATATTATATAAAGATAATAAAGATAAAAAAATACAACAATTATTTTATACTGTACCTATGTATATCTACCTATAATCTAACCTATGCATAGGTAAAACTTGTAAATTTCGGAAAAAAGAGCTTTTTCAAATTCGATGATAAAATAATAACTGCACATATTGTATATTATATAGTTTCTAGTCGAAATAGTGAAACATAATAATAATAAATAATATTATTATGAATTTTTGTAATAGAATACTAGAATAGTATGGTTATTTTTGATGATGTTAGATTAAAATAGCACACTGTAATATGACAAGAGAAAGTCATTTACAGATGAATGTTTATAGTAGTACAATAGAAATTTAATAATAATATACCAGAGAAAGTTCACACGCAAATTTACTGACACTATTAGATAATATAAAATATACGTACACTATTAGGTACACTTTCTATCGTACCTGTACATTATAAATTTGAAAGAAAAGTTATATGTTATGATGCATATTAGTAGATATAGGTTATGTTAGGTTTGGTTAATATTAATTATATTGCAGTTAAAAACTAATATTAAATTAATTTGTATGATACGTATTCGTATAATATGATATAATAATCATCAATTATTTTCGTTTAATAATTTCACTATTTCACTTTTAAATTTATCGATTGTAAAAATGCAGTTTTAGCTATCCGAGTTAAGATTCATATTAATTATTAACAAATTCAGTTATTCTTCGTAATAATAATACTATATATATATAGGTACCTATGTTTTATATAAGTATAGTAATAAATTTTAACATGGTGCTATTTTGGTATATGTTATCAAAATAATATATTTTATATTATTTATAGCCATTTTGTACTTACGATAAAAAAAAAAAACAAGTCAATTGAAAGACTACTAATAAGTATAAATACGACTATATATAATAGTAAAATAATAATATTATTCTTATCACACGACCCACGAGGCCTCGACTAAATTCCGAAAATTTGATAGTATTCAAAAACCAATGGATAATGATAATAATGTTACATCATATCTCATTATGTATTATAATTTGTAATGGTATACGAATTCATAAGTGTACGTTGGACATAACATTATAACAATTATTATTTTGATATATATATATACTAACAACGTACATATACTAACGTAGGTTATATATACTAACAAAACGTTTAATATATCGAATATGAATATTAAAATATGTGTATATGATAGCAAATATCATAGTGTTTATAATATTTTTTTTTAAATTCCAATTCATTATCTTATTTTTATAATATAAGGTGCATTAACATAATATTGGTTTAAAGTAGATAATTAATTTTAATGTAATATATTATTGTACATTTATTTTTTACGTGAATACGTGATATTTTAAATTTTTATACAAAGAATAGTCTATAGACTGTATATAAGTATAGCAATAGGTTTTTTATTTCTTTGATTATACGATTTGGTGCGATAAGAGTTAAAAAAACAATTTAAAATTGCTGTGCATTTATTTCTTTTTATATTACGCAGACGCTATTAACTCTTGGTAAAAAGATCTAACTATACTGTCTATATGGCTTTATTTATTACAAATAATTATATACAGCGTGTCCAGTAACTACACGTTACAGTATTGTACAAGGTGAAAATACGATATTTTGGTTCTTTCAAGTCTGGGAACTTTAATATAGCCTATATACTGAAATTTTATTTTAGTATAATAATACAATTTTCCACCCACGCAATTTGCGCATGAGTGCAACTTTCAAAAGTTCAAGAGTAACATCTATTTTTTCGAACATAATATGTTTTTAAATATTTTTTACTCGGGGTTTTTTACATCCAAAATTAGCCAAGTTATAGGGTCTTAAAGATTTAAATAAAATGGCTAAAATATGACTTTTCTTGGTTTTGATAAATGGAAAATTCCAATATTTTGATATCTTTATGTTCGGAAATTTTAATATAGTCAATTAAAGCTTTGTTTTAGTATAATAATATAATTTTTCGGCCAAATATTCAAAATATTGGAATTTTCCATTTATCAAAACCAAAAAAAATTATATTTTAGCCATTTCATTTAAAACTTTAAGACCCTATAACTAGGCTAATTTTGGACGTAGAATTAAAAAACCCGAATAAAAAATGTTTAGAAAAATACAAAAAAAATTACCTATAATATGTAAAAAAAATAGGTATCACCATTCGACTTTCGAATGTAACATTGAGTGCAAATTGCGTAGGTGGAAATTTGTATTATTATACTCAAATAAGGCTACATTAACGATCCCATACTTGAATCCACCAAAATATCGTATTTTTACTTTGTACGATCCTGTAACGTAGTTACTAGGACACCCTGTATATTACAGCTAATATCCAAACCATATAGTTATATAGTGTTGATAATAACCCGGTAATTTTAACATTATATCCATAAAACTTAGTTTATGTAAATCAATTTTAAAAATATTAACTTTATCAGAGCGGTATAATTATTTTTACACATAAACTGGCTAATCAGTGTTTTAATTATTTAATACATATTAAAAGGTCTAATCAAAACAAGGTTTAGAAAACCAAGTGGAGAAAATGAAATTCCGACCAATTAATAAGTTTCCTTCTACTAATGTCGGTGATACACAGTTCGTTAATCGATTAAAGATCTTTACCTAATATCGATAGGGTAAGAAGCGATGATAAGAAGAATAAATGTATAATTATTATTACATATATCAATAAAAGATAATGATTTTTAAGAGTTAAGAAATACTGTAGAAACATTACCTCAAATTTAAACTAGAAATCAGTTCACTGTCTGCCCAGAAATATTTATTGACGTTACAGAAATTTTACAAGTACCTATACGTAAATCATTAAGAAAAATTACGATTATTTTATCATTTTCCTGAAGTCAAAGGTATCAAAAATGTGTATGTAAAGGACAATGCAAGAATAATATGCGTAAATTAATTTTCTTAATAAGCGTAACCTATTGTATTATAATAAATATCATTTAAAATAATATAATATTAAAATTAAAATTATAATTTTATTTAAAATTAATAGGTATTTAAATAAAGGTTATTAAAATATACTTAATAATTAAAAATAGCCAATTTGGTTTTAAATTGTGTTACGTACAACATATGTTAAGAAATGAATGAAGTTAACACTATCCGGCTAATACTAACACTAGCCAGAGTTTGGACCTTTGCCGTAATACATTTTATATACCTATCTTATATTTTTTCAGTACTATATACTATATGTACTCAAAAAGATATATGTTTTTGCGGTAACATTTGTAGATAATTTAATATAATTTGGTCATAATATATTAGTTATTTAAATTTGTAATAATATAACTATATATTAATAGAAAATATATAGCTAGCAGTAAGTTAATAGTATCTATAGGTATAGGTATGGTATATAGTACATACTATACATGTCTATACTATATTTTATATATTTTAAAAGGCACTCAATAAAGTTCTATATAATATTATATAAATATAATATAATAATTGACCTGAATACACAATTTCATTTTTGTTTAATCTATATCGAATATAAATACTTAATTTATATATTTAATACAAATACCATATTATGATAAGTCCCACGATTTTCAGGTAATACTACTTACTGATCGAATTTAGTTTCCCGAAAACTTGCATATTATATATCTTTTGGCTTTTACAAATTAGTTATTTAAACAGTAGGTATAATTAAGTAGTGAAGTCTCTATAATTATATATTTTAAATCGCATATAATTATAAGCATTTAATATTATTGTTGTTATTACTTAGATAATACCTTCTTGAGTTATATATAGAAGAACCCAAATATGAAAACAATTATAAATACAGATTTCTCTTCTTTTATTGACTTCGATTTTATTATACCAATATGTATCAATATGTACCTTTATATATTTAAAAAACACACGAAATTATAGCAGAGCAATTTATACCTCTAAATTATTTATAATCTTAGATGAAACAAAAATGTTAATAATTAATTTTTTAATGCTATTCGGTGTTATAAATTTGAGAATTACTTTAAAACCAATTTGGTATGTATAATAATATGATTGAATTGAAAAATAAATACGTATCAAATAATAGGTATAGGTTTTTAAATATCTTTTAAAATTTGTTTTGTTGTACATTTTGTAATTTGTATAATATTTATAATTATTTTTTATTGCTAAAAGTCTCGTACTCCTGGGGGGAGGGGGGCACTTATAACATATAAGTTATACCAATATACCTTTTACGTTATTATTGATAATTTTCGATTTATCAAGTAACATTAAAATTAACTGAATATAATTAAAAAATAAAACAACGATTTTAGACTTGGTGTTCGGCAGTTCAGATGCGCTGCAACAGTAATGCACAATGTGCATTCCATATATATATATATATATATATATATATATATGTAATAATATATATACATTAACTTTGTAATTTAATGAATCGTGCACTACTGCAACAATCACCATGTATGTTGGTCATCAATAATATGCAGGTTTCGCGCGTCAACTATAATTATATAAGGCCACGAACGCTATAGTTTCATGATGCGTGCTGTATAATATATTAGGTATATTCTATAGATATATAAAATTATAATACGCGTGACGCGAGGTCGTGCTCTTGTCCTTATTATTCGACAAGGTTTTCTGACGATATGTATAAGTATACGATTAAAATTTTCGAAAATAATCAAACTGAGTTTTACGATCGTTATTTTTAATGACAGCGTAGTGTTTATTATAATTATTGAAATCGATAATATTTTATTATATGGATTTTTTTATTATAATATTACTGTTATTATTATAAATGTATAACTTAATAATTTGCATATAATAAAAAATATACGTATATAGTATAGGTATAAGTGAATTGTATGTATAATATATATGCAGAGTATTCAACACGGATTTTTATGAACTTTTTAAAATTAATAAAATAGGTAAAATAGAGGGTAATGATTCTGTATACAATTAAATTTTTTATTTATATTTTAAATTTTAAATTCTGAATTTATTATAATATTTTAACTATTTTCTAATTTATTCACACATAGCTATATATATTACATATCCTGTGGAAGTGTAGACTATATAGGTATGGAAATAATTATCAATTAATTAATTAACAATTTAATTAGATATGACCGGTTATGGTTTATACTTGCAAATGCAAAACAAATAATTGTTTTAATCAAATTACTATATTATACATTTAGTGTCGACAAATTATTATTTTACACAAATATAGTCTTATAGCGGTCAATTAATCAGTCTAAAACTTCAACCATAACATGTACGTAGATATACGTATAATTTATATATAATTAATATTATAATAAAAATGGAAGATATAATTACAAGAGAATGAAAATTAAGATATGCGCGAATCTTAAACCCGATGGAATTGCAGCACAAAGGCTGCGGTGCTAATAATTGTGTGAACTTTGGATTAGCGAATCGTAGATTTTATCTCAAAAAGTTATTACTTAAATATTAATATGTTAATAAGTGTCAAAACGTTATATATTTAAATGTCTATATGTTATTCATAGCCTCATATAGCCATATATAGATGATTATAATCTTTAAGCTAACTAACAATATCACTAACTATTATTATTTTTATAACTTATTAATAACTTACATATTGTATATTTTCTATAGCTAAATTAAGTTATTATAATATTGTTATTTACTGGACTGTTTCATTGACCGATAGTCCGATAACAATAAATAACACGTTATGACAAATTGTCTCATTCGCATTTATATTTACCGCGATAAATATTTATTAAAGTGCACAAAATATGCTTATTATGATTTGAGTATTTCAAAATTATATATGTTACAAAAGATACTCCTTTGTTCTCTCATTCAGTAGCGTATTTATGTGGGGATGGGGGTTAAACGGGTTTAAATCCTCCCATTACCAAATAAAAACAAAATTGCTATTAATAATATTATTTTGTATTGTTTTAGATTTTGCATTATAATGTATACAGATACAGAACGTAATGTTTATTTTCATTTTTTTACAATTAATTTTTTTATATTATAAAACAGGGAAACGGAGGGGGGAGGGGGGTTCGGCGTATGAAAGCTTCTAAAAAAAATCTGAACCCTCCCTTTAGAAATTGCTAAATACGCCTCTGCGTCTTACCCAACTATATTTAAGGTAGGACATCCAATATATAATTTTCAACATCGATCTTTCGTGTTGTCCTCTATCTCCATATTGTATCCAAATTCACTAAACTTCCTCTTCTCTTTTACATGTAGTTTATTTAACAATCTAACTGATTTTGCCTTTTTAAAACATGTCAGAATAATTTTGATATAATTTTACATATTCACGCATTTTGTCTACAATCGAAGGTTAGGTTATGTTACGAATTTATATAATAAATAGGTATATAAATTGATCAGAACTTTTTATTATAAAAAATAGTGGGAATTATTTTAATATTATTTTTGTAACATAATATATTCTGATTACCCGGTATATATTATTTAATTATAATACTATATAAGCTTAATCCAGAACTATAAATCATAATATTTTGATACACCTACTGATTTTTACATTTTTTTCTTTTCTTTTTTAACTATATTATAATTTTAATCATAGCAAAAAATTCATCCGAGTAGTATAAATTTCGTATGTCTCCATATTTCAATATACGCTACATGACGCGCACAGCGTGTATTATTAATAAAATACCGAAAGAGGATACATAAAAAAAAAAAAAAAAAATGTATTCGGTCTCGAGTTTGGATAACCTTGTTTCAGAGTACTTAGAGACTCGGTGTTACGGACTAATATACATTAATATGTTACCCATTATGTCACGAACAGTATAATATTATAATATAGGTATATGTCTAGATGAAAAATATGTAGCGATTTATAATTATAAAGTGTTTTGTTTGATAGGAAATTCACACAACAATTTAATATATAATTATATACGTGTGCGTATAAAATAATATATATATATATATATATCCATTATAAGTTTTTTATTTGTTTTATATAGTATAGTAATATATTATATATTGATGACGCCACACCCGTATTTTGCTGTCTCCGTCTGTCTATCTTGTAACGTGTAGGGAAGAAAAATCACGCAGCTAAACCTTAAATTTAATCATTTCAATTTAAACATATTACATTATGCGGAATAATACAATTGGAAAAACTATAAATTTAATAATAATGTATTATACATTTATATACTCGTAAAATATGGTACCAATATGGTATTTACCTGTATATTATATTTGGTTTAATTCTCGTCCGATTATAAATTATTTTACATACAAAACCTGCGATAGAACATGTTGTCGTCTTTAACGTTGATAATGCAATATTGATCATTATATCATTTTTTTTTTTTTTTTTTTTTTTTTTTATCTTAACTATAAATTCGATTTAAACGCAAACATTTTTTCTATACAAGTCCAATTTATATATTATACGCGCGTTTAATAGCCACGGTTTTGCTATAATATATTATATACTCCGACGTTGGATAGACGGTGATAGTGTTTTTTCGGAGGGGATAACCATCGATTGCGACGGGTTATTCGTAAGACGCCGCAGCGCGTTCAAGGTTTGTCGGGATAAAATTAAAAAAATAAAACGTTTCGTCGGGCGGATGTGCGTGCGTCGTAGTCGTCGTCGCGCAAGTCATGCACGGCGGCGGCGTGCACGTTTTTTTATTATTATTATTATTATTTTTTTATGTAGCCGACCGGTATACGAGCGCCAGAATGCAACGTTGCCGGATCACCCCCTACGGTTATAGTCGTTCGGCCAGAGAAATGTGTTATATTTTTATTCGATATAGAGTTTGCCTTTCACAGCGCGTTCAACGCGTATTATATATATATATATACGTAACGTAATGTGTATTTACCGAAAACTCGGTTCTTAGTTTCTGCACCCCATTCCCTCGATGTTCTACGGATTTTTCCGAATACTTTTATAATATATTGTACCTATAACGTATATCTGCGTAGTATCGATGGCGCATCGAGGATCTAAGGAATGGTGTTGAATTGCACAATTTTAAAATACGTTTACGATCATTTGCTTTTATTGTTAATAGTTATAAAATATTATTTTTAAAAAATTTTGAAATTGTATATACCTATTTATTTCAAGTTCGGATATAATAACAAATGATTATTTCAATAATAAAACTGCAATATATTTCAATGGTGGATTAGTGCGGGTTATTATAAGTCATTAATTTACTATAACCTTTTAACCTTAGAAACGGAAACGACTATATATAATAGATATATATTTCTCTTTTCTCAATGGAAAATCACCAAAACACACATACTATTTCTGAGGTTTACATCGAACGAATTAATTTTTTTTTTTGCTTTATTAGAAAGAGGAAAACCTACCTTAGGGTGGCTATATTTACTCCGTTATACTTGATTTATACATTTTGCAAACATAAGCAAATTATTTAAAAGTGAATATTTATAAAATTTGTGACATTATGTACAATTATTTATACTACCTAACACCTGTACTTATAACCACCCTAATTAATTTTTCTATTGGAAAAAAAAATTAAAGAAGTTTACGTAATGTGATTATTTCGAATAATTCATTTTACGTAATCACTTAGTATAAATGATTTTTTAACCATTTTTTAAAATCACTGAGATATACGTTTGCGATTGATATCAAGTGTGAATTGTTATATCGATGACATTTTTTATAATGTTTATTTCCAAATCAACGGCTGCACCGTTTGGTGTTGGCATACAATACCTATATATGTAGGTATATTAACTGTGTGTATGAATTGTAAAATTTAACCCCTAAATAAATAGCCGCTTCCATTCCCCTTAAGAGGTCGTTATAATAAGTCGTATCATTATAATATTTCATTGTAATGCACTATGTGTCTATCCAACAGATAACAGATAAATGATAATATATTATAGCTGCGGAAGCACATCAATTACCTACAACTTTTTTTTACTATTACTAGTATGAAAAAATAAAATTTTAATTTAAATCAAATAGAAGTTTACCAACCTGTATATTATAAAGTTAAACGTGTTTTAAGTTTTTCATATTTTAAACAGCTATAGAATAACTTCATTGTTGGATGCCATTTTGTGCATTTTTAAATTTAATAATATAATTATTAACTGTTTAAACTCTATGTCTATAACTTAAATTCTACAATTTAGGGTCTGTGATTTTGTTATATTTTCCGTTTGATAGACAGAGCAAATGTAGGTTTAACGCGTCCACTTAACGTCAACCCCTATAAATACTTCACTATAATGTTGAATTTTGGTCTAGTGCCTATATATATATATATATATATATATACCTACTGATATTGTGTATAATACAATTAAATACTTTATATTTACATTCGCCTTCCCTCACAACTATATTTGGGGTCTGTTCACTTTGTCGGATGATGGTTATACAACAAAAGGATACAATATTAGGATGACTTTCCATCGTCAAATACAAAGAGCACCACATGTCTATATACAGTCCTCTATAAAAGCTTCTTCATCTATTTCCTTTTTACAATCATATTTCCCTTCACCGATATCTGAATCTTATTATTTCCAAAAAACATGTCTATAACTCATGTAATAAATATAATAAATCTTAAATTTTATTATACTCATCATAAATTAAAAATTAGATATGATTCACAATATAAAAATCGGCAGTTTATATAATATGCACCTATATAGTTATAGTATATAAAATTACTTATAAATTAAAATTATAAATTATCCTATGTCATATTAAACATGCTGTCCCCAGACCATTCGAATTTCAATTTTTTTTTGCCATTATTTAGCACATATTTAGCATGATTTTGCATGACTATCGCCAGAATTTGCTTTTTATGTTTAATGATGCGTGTTTTGTTTTTTGATTACACGTTTACGTTATAATTATAACTAGCCTAGTTAAACTATTTAACGTTATTAAGCCCCGATATTGAATTACATGGGGTTTTCGTTTTTTTTTTTTTTTTTAGCTGGTATTGTTGACACAATATTGCACAATCGCCTTAAAATGTTTCTCTTATTCTTATTTGTAACTTGTAGCTTGTAAAATGTTTCCTAATCTGAATTATTAGATTTTTAAGAACAATACAGACTTCCCATTTAATATATATATTTTTTTCCTTGTGCGTATTGGATAGTATACTGCAGTTCACGTGAACCTATATCTGAGAGCATAATGATAAAAATCGATCGATAACATTAGCTATAGTCTTGATAAATAATAAAATTTCGTTGCAACACTTTTGAGCCAGCACACATTAACAGTTGGAAACGATAAAACAATAACGAGGTTTTTGATACCAAACATTATATTATAATAAATATTAGGTACCACTAACTATATATTCTGACTCTAAGATGTTTAGAAAGACTATCTCTAAACTAACTTATCATATATACATTTTTTATTACTTTCACATATTGTTGTACTGATTCTTCTCTTCATTGCAGACGACTATGAAATGTAACTCTTTTAGTTATAAAATACGGTTTAGGATTAAAGTAAGTCTGTGATTTTTCTTTTATGTATTCAAACAATTTTATGTCTGGTTTATCAGGTATAGATAGTTTATGATTTATAATTCAGTATATATCTTTGCCTGTTAACGTCAGGAATGTAGCATCCATGTGGTTTTAGATTCTGTGCGAAGCAAGGAATGTATTGGTCTTACAAAGACGTTTATTTTTGCGTCTGAAAAATATTTTGGATAGAAATAATTGTTCGATTATCACAAATAGAATATGCTTTCGGTAGAAAATTTTATCTAGTTGGTACTTTATTTAGCTAATTTTTTTAATTTTCCAAAAAAATTTTCTTAGGAGAAGAAAAACTACCAAAAAATTACGAAAAATCAACAAAATTAAAGTTTCTGTTATTTTGGATTTAAATATTTTTTGATAACTAATACAATTTTTAACGTAGGGACTTACATCCAAAATAACAGATTTCAATTGAAATATTGCAAATTAAAATCTTAAACTTAAAAATTATTTAAACAAGAAAGTAAAATCATATTGTCAAGTTATAATATTTATTATAATAATATTATAAAATACAGTTTAATACGAGTAAGTATTTACAAATATAATATATTTTACAAATACATCTTGTAACAGCGTGGTCAGGGTCATGTTGGAGACTGTATAAGCATAAAATAATAATATTGGGTATTCCTAGACCTGAGTAATAATTTGGTATATTAGTATGTATTAGAATTATATATTATATTATAATTGTATTTGTGAATAATTTATGACGAAAGTACTTATACGTATAAAGTATATAAGTAACACGATTTTATGAAGTTTCATATTGATTTAATATATTAATACTATATGTGAGAAGTTGTAGTATAAAAATGTATACAGTAGTTTTATGACAGATGATCAAGACAATTAATACTTAATAGTAATAGGAACACCTCGTCAGTATTAATATTTGGCCGTCCGGAGCAAATGTCCCCATTGCCCCCCCCCCCCTAAATACGGCCCTGCACCTCGTAATACTTTATAAAGATAAGTAATCGTAACGAAAATCTTTAAAATATAATAATTTATAAAGAAATACTAGTGTCAGAAAATGGATATGAGATATGACTATATTATATTATCCCTGAAAAATCTGTACTATGTATAATACTTATATTTTCAAAAACACACTTATATTCTTAAATCTTTATAAGTTATAATAATTTAATAATGTCTAACTTTCGAAGTAAATTTAAACACAAAGTTTTAAACACCTATTTGAACGGTGACACATTTTTATTGCGTTATCATTAATCACTTATATATATTTGCATTACGATAACGCCACTAACATTCCTTAAAAGCTATTTGCGGTGCTATATAAGGTTTATGGTATACAATAGTATATACGTATTATAACTAAATAACTTATACAGAAAAATACATAGTAAGTATATATTATATAATATGTATATACTATATAGTTATTGTAGTTATTAAATATACATATAGCTATTGCCAATTGGATATAATAAATTTATAATTATATAAATACTGTTGCATTGATTGTTTTTAAGTATACTTAACTCAAAATATATTTGTTAAATAATGATAAGTAATAAATAATAATGCTGTCATGTAGCATATAAATTAGTAATTATATAATTGATATAGTACTTCAGATATTATAGATACTCAGTACACTTAGTACAATAGTACCTATTACATGAACTATTTTTTTTTTTATTAGTTTTGCTAATTCACATCATAGTATTAATAAGGATGGGGGGGGGGGGTAATGGAAATAATTGCTTAACTACTTAACTAGCTGCTAAAGTTAAAACACACATACATAAATTGGTTACTACACATTTGTATTTTGTTACTATAAAATGCATGTAGTGCTATATAACACAAATACAAACATTAAGGCCCATGAAATATTGTAAAGTTAACTAGTTACAATATAATATATACTTTAAGACTTTAAGTGCAGTATATACGTAAAGTCAACTACAAAAAGAAATTGAAATAATTTAAAAATTATCAGCTTTAATAAAATACTCTATTTTATTATCTACACCAGCTATATCTTAATTTAGTCATTAATTTTGACACATTAACGCACCAAAATGCATTTATTATTGTCTTAAATAGTTAATTGACTATTTTTCCATTAGAACTTTTTATGTTATGAACATTATTATATAGATATAGATTAATTTAGAATTTTAGGGAACTTGGTATGATAAAGGCGATACCTAATATCTCCTATACTCTCCTGTATAATATCTTATGACTCAATAATTAATTTTAAATATTCTTTAAACTATCTTGATTTAGTCAGAAAATTAACCATTCCGTTCCAAAATTTTTCACATATGTAGAATACCTTTGTGAATATTCCAAAAAAATGTCAAGTCCTTACATCCAAAACCCAATTAGTTATCCCAAAATATATAAAATCAAAATAATGAAAACCGTAATCTTGCCGATTTTTCGTTATTTTTTGGTAATCTCCCAAAGAAAATCTTTTGAGAAATTCGGAAAATAAGCTATTAAAGTACCAATTATAGATGCAATTTGCTACTAAAATAATACCCTATTCGTGGTAATCGGACCATTATTTCAACCCAAAAAAATATTTTCCGGCACAAAAAAAACATTTTTGTGAAACCAATACACTTCTTGCTTCACTCAGAATCTAAAAAATAATAAACTAAAGACATGCAAAAAATGCATATATATAGTGTATATTTTTATATTATATTATATATATTATAACATTCATAATAAGTCCAGACGAATGGAATTTACTTATAAACTAATAAAACGTAAAACATACTTATACATAATTAGTATATATATATCATACATTTTAAATTATAACATATTATAATATTATTATGTAAGCTATATACACAACTAATGGTATGCGGTAATGATTGTAATTAATACTTGCGAGCTCGTTAGATTATATATTATATAATCAGACATGTGCTGTTTGTACTTTGAACACTATAACAAAACACAATGTCATGTATAATAATTTAATCTATATAAAATTTAATTGACACACTATCTAACAGTAAATACATTTGATAAGAACTTTCACCTTACGTAGGTCAAACGATGTTAGGTATATGAATATTGAATAAATATATATATATATTATAAATATATAAATTATACAATTGTAATTTAATAGTACTGAGTAATATTAATTATTTTCATACATTTATATATTACTCTAGTATCACTATACTACTTATTATACTTTGGAAATGTAAATTATTTTCAATAAACCGAACAATTAAGTATATCGATTCTATAGAATAATGTAGGCATGTATCACTTATATCGTTTATTTTAGCAGTTATTATTATGGACAATAATTATTATACCTAAATTCAATTTTTAAAAAAGCGCGGGATGGTCGATTCCAAATGCTCTTCTTTCATCCCTTCGGTCCTTGGAGAAATTAGTGGTTTATTATAATTATAATTTGAATGCAGTGATATTGTATTAGGAAATACGATTCTGAGCGAAACTCAATATAATATAATATATTATACTGATAATCCGTTCCAAAATTTTACCACGTGTGTAAACTATCTATGCAAATACTCAAACTCATTTACAAGTCCTTATAATATGTTCAAAATTACATTAGTTATCAATTATCATGAAAATCTAAAATCAATTTCGTCAAAATTACGATTTCCGTAAATTTTGTCGTTTTTCCGTTATTTTTTGGTAGTTATTCTTCTCCCAAGAAAATTTTTTGATAAATTCGAAAAATGAGTTAAATAAAGTAAGTACCAACTAGATGCAATTTGCTACCGAAAACATATCTTACTTGTTTTAATTGAACCATTATTTCTACCCGAAAAAGTGTCTTCAGACATAAAAAAAACAACATTGTAAAACCAATACATTCTTTGCTTTGCTCAAAATCTAAAATTAATATTTAAGCAGAAGGTATTAATAATATATCTAATTATTATTTATTTTTTGTATTATATGTATTACATCCCTTTTTATAGTTCCATTATTTAACAATTCCAAGTTGCATACGGTGATCGGAATTTCATGTTACAAAAATATCAATGCATATAACATTGATTTTTATTAACAATTATTTGGTTAAATTACTAATATTTTTGAAAGAAATACTTAATACCTCCTACTTTTATAGTTGCTATGACTATAAATGAATAGTTTTTTTTTAGTAAATAAGATTATATATATATATATTATGATATAAATTATATAGATATATAAAGGTTATAACAACTATAAAATATGAAAAATAACTATATATAATTTTAGTTGATTAAATATTTTGTTATGTTTAATTTGACTTAAATTCTACTACATTTATTTAATAATTATCGCTAAAACTAAATAAATATCAATGGTTATCACATAACTATATAGAATTTAAATTTGAAATAACTTTAAAAATGATTATTTTAACTAAATATTTGTTTAAAATATTTACGTATCAATGAATTTTATGAAAAATGATTTAATTAAAAACATGCATCATTCATTATTTCTATATTACTATAGATAACATATAGAAGTTATGCATGGTACCAATCCTCCAACTTCCACGTTTCTTCTGTATAGACCTTCAACAAATACAATCAAATCTTATCTTACTATGGTATTTAATGTAGTAGTAACACCAAATTAATTATATAAAATATAATCAGTAGGTGTATATAAGTATACCTTAGACTCGAATATGTTTATCGGTCGATCGGTAGTTTTCACACCTAATGGGCACGTAATACATTTCAGACATTTTTTGTGACACATCAAGAAACAATCTGCATAGTATAAATAGTTATAATAACGATTGACAATATAACCCTGCATATTATAATATATGTATTAGATTCCTGTTTTACTTTGACATTTTACATTTTTCGTAAACGACCATTTTAAGCGATATCTACAGATCCTGCACTTTTTGTTCGTTTTTAGTAGTTTTATAACTTGTATGTCATGACCGTTAATCGTTTTATCGATAGATTTAGCATTTTTATTGAATTTTGATCTGAAATAATAAATGTTGTATTATAATGTGAAAGATAGTAATATATATATTGCAATTTTTGCAACTTATTATCAGCTGTTGCAGTAAACATTTAATCAATAATACAAACTAAAAAATACCAATTTTTAATATAATATATAACCTATATTTTACTTATATTGTTATGATTTTAATGGTGCGTATATATATATATTTGAAATCACAAGTATTAAGTATATAGTACAATTAAGTTTAAATGTCTATTATAGATCACTTAGGTATTTCGGTCAAATAATCGAGTTATAAACTTCATTTTTAAATGTGCATGATATACTATATATACATACGTACCTATATGCTATATACATATATTTTGCTCACCTATTGGACATTATGTAATATAATATAAAATTTTGAATTTATATTTGCATAAATAGTTCTGGATACTTTCTGGGTTCGTTAAATATTGTGCAAATAAATGCGAATTGATATCTTGTAAAACGTGTAATTAAGCGCAATATTTTTCAAAAACTACAAGTGAACCAGAAATAATTTACGGATTAATTTAGATATATTAACTATTATTATTAGCTATTTATTATTATAATATTATATTGAAATACCTAAGTACCTAGGTATAATAAAATACTTTTATAAAAAACCATAGATATTTATATCGAACCAGTACGATATATAATATAATATTATAAGTAATAATTAATTTTCATGTCATTTTTATTTCATTGTCTTTTACTTTTCCTAAATGCATATTTAAATTAAAATTATTTTAATTTGTAAAACTTTATTGATTATAAAGTCCCCAACATTTTTTAGAAGCCATTATTTTTAATATATAATATGTGATAATTTATATATGCCTTTAAAAGACATATAAAAAGGTATAATTTAAATCAGATTCTCAGTTAATAAAATATAAAATGACGGGTTTTTATGGTATTTCATATCGAAAATCGTCAATTATGGTATATCTTTAAAAATCAACATAATTATGTGTACTTAATAATATATTATTGCCAATAAATAAAAAAAACTGGAAGTATACAAAATAATGCATAATAAAATTAGCATGAAACCATGAGATCTAATTTCTGAACGATTTATGATTATGAATAGCTTGAGCTTGAGGTTTAATTTACATATGAACAACTTCAGAGTAAAGTAATAAATATTTATAAAATATTATATTAGAGTTTAATTGGATGTTTGTATATATATTATGAGGGTTTTCTTTAACAACGAATACTTTTAAATTAAATTCTATAAATTTTGTTAACTAAAATCTAAATTGTTTTTTAACCAAGTTTCGGTAGGTAGGTAATTTTATTTACATTATCTATTTTGTGTCAACTAAAATTAAAAGTAAATTTTAACATTTAATTTAAAATTTTGTAGAAGAACTTAATAATACGAGTTAAAAAAGTGACTTAACATGCTTATCCTCGCCTATAATATTAATCTATATATAGCCTGCTATGCGCTTATATTTATCTATAAATATAACTCGCATAATATAAGAGAGAATCTTCAGAATGTTTGAGTCGTGTTTATAGTAACGACCTTATATAATTTATATTATAGTCCTTGATATGCATAATAATGTTATCAACATCTAGAATTCTAGACGAATCGATGTCGCATATGTATAATGCATGAACACTTTTGTGAGGTTCAAGTGCTGCGCTCGTATAATATAATACATTATAATATAATGTTTAGCGCGTGTCGTGTGTGTGTGAGTCGTTCTTGTTCATATTATCTATATATATATATATCGTCTGTACATGAATAATTAATGCGTAAACGATGCGTATATATTATAATAATATTATATGTACCTACAGTGTAAACACGAGGTAGGTAATATTTCTTTCGAAATATCGACAATGTAATTTACAAGTATAGGCCCATTAACATAAAAAAAAGCATATTATTTTGACAATATAGAAGTTGCTGAACCTTATGCCGCAGATTGTACAACGCGTTTGTATATGATAATAATAGTATAATATCTATATATTAATTTTTTTTAAAACTTATATACTTTATCTAATCACTCGCGTAATAAATTTTATGTATATAATACCTATACAGTATATATACATACTAAAAAAATATATTACCATTTATATTTATAGGTTACATATATGTCCTATATTATTTATATTAATTATTATCTATACATGGCGTTTTATAGAATAATTAATAATTATTATTATTGTGCGAAAATGGTGTGTTATATCTATATTCTATACTCTATATGTAAATGTAACTATAAACCAAATATATTATACCTATACTGTTTTAATTTAAACAGATTAAACATCACGCTATATATTATTGATAATATTTACAAATTACCTTTATAAAATAATATATATTATATTTTTTAAATATCTTTAATTTTCAACAATAAAATGATATAATAACATGAGTATCAAAGATATATAACAATAGTATTGCAAAACTCCCTATAAGCAAAGTTTTGTGCTGGGAGCGTATAGTTCTTATCTAAAATGCAAATCTTAACTTATTACATGCAAACAACAATTTTAAAATAAGATACAAATATTATATGAATTATTAATATAGAAGAATTAATAAAGTATGTAATATGATTGTAATTAAATATGTAATAAAATAACAATAGATAAAAGCAATTAATATAATTAATGAAGAAATTAAATACTAGAAAGATCTGAAATTTTAACATATATTCTAAATGAATTTAAATTACGAATTTTATTTATATTTATATTTAGATAGCGATAAAAATTAAGGCCATTATGCTACAATAATATTATACAACTGCGATATATCTATAATATATAGTCTATAAGGGTATATTTAGGTATGTCTGTGTACACCTTATAACTATACTTATTATGAGGAAAGTCATTGAAAACGTTATTATGGGCGTCCGCATATAGTTTTATAGATAGGAGTAAACATAACTTGAATAAATAACTTTTTTGTTATCTCCCAAAATAATATAAATCAACTTACAATAAGATATACCTAATACAAGCTTTTGTGTGTAATAAATTATTTTAAAATTTGTTAATTGATACGCTTGTAAGTATCGACATAGATAAATTAAAACAAATAAAATATTAAAAATCAGGTGTTCTTCATCCCCTCGTGACGCCTATGGGGATATGGTGGGCGGTTGCACCCCTTATTTTTAAAATAGTTCTAATCAGCCTACTGAAATAATTAACTATAATTTGTATAATTAAAATTAAATTGTCCCTATTTTTATATTATGTGATTATTATTATCATGAGTAGTATATAAGTATATAAAAAAGTGTCATATAATAATATATTAAAAGTATAAAAAACTGATATTTTATATTATTTTATTTCACTACTTTTGTCTTCTTCAAATAACTTTTTATGCATTGTAGTTACTGTAAGTATAATATATTGATAAAATATAATCGATTATTTATTATATTATAGTTTTTAAATTGTTTTTTACTATTTTTGTTGATACAATATTATGACAATATGACCTAAGGAAAATATTAAATGCAGGATAATATACATTTTTTGATATGGTCTGGTGGAATTTCAACATGGCGTGCTTGAAACCTCACACACCCGAAAATAATACTGAAATGACACCCTTGATTATTACCATATTCTATTATATTAGATATATGATACCCATTGCCTATATGGTCTTCTGATATATACCTACGTATACTTTATATTCTATTTAATAGTTAATGAAGAACTACAAGCCTGCAAGTTGATATACCTGTCGTTACAGAAGAGACAATATAAGATAAGGATGTAAAAGTAATTTACTGTTATTTATAAAAAAAAATTAAATTTATAATTATTATGCCAATATATTATGCAAATGATTTGTTTGTAAACTTTATAATATGAATTAAATAATGTAAAAACTAAACAGTATTTTATATTATTTAAATATACAGTGACGCAAATAGTAAAATTTGTCATGGGGCTTAAGTCTTCAAGTATTATTTTTCTTAATATATACAAGATACAATTTTTTGATATTGATATTTCCAAATATGGAATATATGTATATAGTATATACATACATATAAGCAATAGATATGAATATAATTTTAATCTCAATATATATATATGTATCTAGAATTAATCGTAACATTTACAAAAACATTAGTATTTTGAACAGATTATCGTAAATATAATTAAAGAAAATCTAATTTTTTTTATTCGAAAATATAAATAATAATAAAAAAAGTAGACTGCTAGATCAATACTATTTAAACAATCACCGTGGGTACAAATAAATGAATTGCAAAAATAATGACAATATAATTTTAATATAATAATTAATGTCCTGCAGGCTATTAACAATAGCGGTTTTTTTGCAACTGACTTTTTAAACAAAATTGTTTTATGAAGTTTTATTAATATCGACTGTTTTATTATTCTTCTTTCAGATATTGATACGAGTAGCATTTTAATAACTTTTTACCAGAATATCTATTTAAAATAATTTCTATATAAAAATGGGTAACATTATATGTAGTTGTTTAAAGAAGAGTCGATTATGATATAGAAACTATAGAGACTATAATAAGGTAAATATTTAATTAACATCAACGGGACATACCACTGAATAAATTCGATTGTATTAAACATTTATTCCGGGGACACTGCATTTTATTTAAACTTCAATCTAATTTCTTTATTAGTTTATGGTCTATTGTCTAACACACATTGTCCGACATTTAACATAATAATTTAATTTAATATTTCGTGTGTTATAAATACGTTATAATATTTTATACTAAAATTTGCAAAAGAACGATATAAGACTACATTCTTCGTAAGATTATGTAAATTATTTAGGAGAATTTGCAGATGACGACGAAAATCAAAGCGACAGAAAACCAGAAATTTGATTAAAAATCACACTATCCTTAACACAGTTGTCTGCCGAAGAGAAAGAATTACCCGCACTAATGTTAATGAGTCATTGAGCGATTTACCATCTGACTGTATTACGTCAACACTTAAGCCTTCTACCAGTACAATAGTGGAACATAGGTATAGAGGAAGTATAGTAACAGAAATCGATTTACCATTCGATGTGACGTCTATACTCGACGCGACATGTACCAAAAACATAGAGGAATATGCGTAATTGTAAAACAATTATGTACACGGACCGAATAAGATGGGTCACTACTTTAAATGATTATTCGTTAAAAAAAATTACCTATAATATATCGGTAGATTAAACGTTCCTTTCGATCCTTCGTCCCTTTGGTTCTCGGAGAAATTAGTGGGTTATTAGAATTAAGATTCGAATGCTATGACATTGCATTCGAAAATACGATTCTGAGCGAAACTCAATCAAATATACAATATGTTATACTGACAATCCATTCCAAAATTTTACCATGTGTGTAAATTACCTATGAGATTACTCAAATAAATTTTCAAGTCTCCAAACAATCCAAACAAAATTAGTTATCACACAATATTTATAATCGACTTAACGGAAATCGTAATTTTGTCGATTTTCCGTTATTTTCGACACCAAAGAAAAACTTTTGAGAAATTCGGAAAATGAGCCTAATAAAGTATTAACTTGATGCAATTTTCTACCGAAAACATACTCTATTCGTAGTAATCGAACCATTATTTAAACCCGAAAAAATATTATCAGACACAGAAAAAAAACATCTTTGTAAAACCATTATACATTAAAATGCATAGGTATATATATATTTAGGGTAAATCGTAGGTATAGTGTAATGTATAATACATACATATATTATTTATGTAGGTATATTTAAACAATATAGTTTAAAAAGGAAACTATTAATATATTGTATAATAGTTACCATTCTTGCATTCGAAGTGTATATCGTTATATATATCGTCGTATAGGTATTTCATATTTCAGCTCTGCCCTGTGGAAGAAAAAATATTGATTTTTCCTGAAACTTTGTATAGGTATATGGTTTATCATAAACCCAGAAAATAATAATAAAATGGGAATAACGTATCTATATATATGTATAAAAGCATCTTTAATATAACATATATGTGCGTTTTGGTAGGGAATGAAAGGGTCCTGCAGTGTAATAGGTACATCAGGACATACAATATGTTGTCTAAGATAAAGTTATATATACACATATATATATATATATCAGGGAGAAATTAGCCCAGCCCTTCCATTCTTTGTTTATATTATATATAAATAATGTCATCACATAGTCAAGATTTCAGTGTGGCACATAAAAAAAAATTTTAACTCTTATATATAAAAAAAATTACAATAAATACATACAGTTTATTTATAATAATAATTATAATTTACAGGTACTTTAAAAAAACTTATTACTTATATGTATATTAATAATTGTTTGCTATAATATTATATAATATGTGTTATTGATTAATATATATATTTATGAGATAAAATCATAAACAAATATTTTAATTTTATCATTTTATTGAAGTCAAATGTTTAAAGTTATAATAGTTATAATTAAATTTTGTATTGGCTTAATTTATGTTATTGAGTTATTTATTGTTGCAGAACATTATTTATTTGTTTATTTCATTTTTTTATCGGTTTTACAATGACTTATTGTGTTTATTATTATTTATGTATATACCTATATATACATTTATCGATCTTATTACGGGTCCGATTATATATATAGAAATACGTATAAAGTGCTGGGGACCTGGGCAGGGTTTTTGATAGAGAAATTCATTTATGTATATTATATATATATATATATATATATATACTATATATAGATTATAATTATTATAGTTATACAAATTATAATCAATAATTGAACGTACATATATAGATAATATATTATGTGCGCTGCAGTATATTTTTTCAACAAAGTTGGATTTTTGATTATCTTTGGAGCTTTAGGTTATAAATCCTGACATACTATTTTATATAAATATATAAGTTATATTATAAATAATAATAGCTTTACTTTGCACATATGTGAGATGAGTATTAAAAAAGAGAGACGTGTCGAAAAATATACCTGCCTAAATATTATACCTACTTATTTTGGTTGACACGAGTGAGTTCCAGATTATTTAAATAATAATTATGAAGATATTGGGATCGCTTTTTGGAAAAAGTTACTTTACATTTGGAAATATTTAGATGTAATTATATTGTTATGATGATAACAACTAATATAACACCAATCACTGCAGGGATATGGTTTAAGTCATTTAGAAGCATTTTGCGACATCATCATGCAGATGTTTTAGTAACACGAAATATTTAAGGATCATCGGCAAATAATAACATATAATACCTTATATGCGAATTTGAAAATTAAATGTCATTATAATTAATAATAATTAGATTAGAGTGGTGCAAAAATGTAAGATGATATCTTTTGATGAACACCTAAGTCACATTAAAATAACTTCAGCAAAAATGTTGATATTTATACTTGCTTTTTATTTTTTATAAAATAGTGCGATGTTTTCTTGAGCTCTGACGTCTATATATATAATATATAATAATATCATTAATATTATATAATAAATGATTTATTTTAAACAATTATACACACATTTTTCATGTTATATAATATAATATATATACCACCTATATCTATATTGTGTTTATCTTTCAGGATAAATGTTTATTTTATTGTTTAATACGTTTTTGGTGATGTATTATATTTTGTAAACAGTTAACAATTGTTGCATGCATGACGTGTGAGTGCTATTTTTATACCTTCTTATTATTAAAAAACATAATATTTTTGATAGAAACAAAAACTACTACATCTTAGAAATTATTATAAAGTATATTTAAAACTATAAACTATAAAACAATTTTTCAAAAAAAAAAAAATCCAAGTTTTTTAAAAATTAAAAACAATCTGCAGGTTACTATATAAAATATATTATCCATGTTTTATTCTGCTTCTTCTTTGTATTTTTACAGTAGGTACCTATATAATATTTGTACGGTATTATCAATTTTGGATTTCTATAATATTGTTGGTTTATTTCTAACTCATAATGTTTTTTTTGTATTTATTTTCATTAACCACACATTAAGTATACCTATTTATGTATACAAACATAGAAATCTGTAGTTATAATATTACAACACCAATGAGTGTTGATGATGTTATACACAATTGCACGTCGTTTTTACGTCAAGGCTATTTTGTAGTTGATATAACTTTTATCTATTTTCTTGAGATTAACTTTATTTTGAATTAGAAATTATTAGTATTAGGTATTATTATAGCCACCTATATAGGTATATGTATATATTATATAATAATATTATGCTGTCAAAATCAAATGATATTTAAGCCGATGGTTCCAAAAATAACAATTGTGTTGTGAGCTCAAACAATGTTCAATATAATATATAGACGGATTAATTATATTATATAATATTAAATATAATCTATTATATTACGGGTGAGTTTATTTCGGATTGTTTTGTTTTAAGATTTGTGCTGGTCATGATGATAGGTCCATCAAATTCTAATTTTGGACTAACAAATACTTGCTAATTACTAACTAAATATTGGCAGTATCAAAAATTCAACTTTTAAAACATGCTCGTCTAACTTATTCACGGACCTCATGATGATGATCAAACTTTATGTAGGTGCATTAGTATAATTATTAGCAAGTCAGTATTTAAGGCGGGGGCTAAGTGAGGTTCTGGAGGGGGGTTGTAGTTCATCTTGCAACTATAGCTAACTGCGCTCATGCAACTGGTGCTGGTATATATATACTCATTATAATAGAAATGATTAAACATTATTATAGATGTAGTTTACTAAGAGTTTTATAGAAATAGTGAAAAAGTTAACGTTTTCATATTATCTGTTTATATATATATACCTCATTAATATATAAACTCGACTACGTGCTACTAGAATTTATTTGTTGAAAAATGACAATAACAATATAATTTCGTCAACCCACGCTCAATATCGTTGTCCACGTCTTGTGCGTTGTGCGTGTGGCAACCGCATCAGTCGGTGATGTAGTATTGTGGAACCCCGATAGAGTGCGCACTAAGTACACGCGACGTAAACCCAAGTAATGCGAGCGGCATTGGCCGGACGACCAACCGTCGACTACGCGCGCGCGATCGTTTTGTGCTAGCGGGTAGTCGAGTAACGCCCAATGCTCCGCCCAAAAACGACCAGATCAAAATGTATTTTATTTATTTACTTGTCCCATTTAAGACTTGCGCGCGTTCGTCGGTTTTTAGATATAATTTGGAACAGAATAGTTTTCCAAAAATATATTAATTAAATTGTTTAACAATAGGTACAAGTACCTGTATCTGTGTAACAGTAGCTATAGCACACACCTACAACTACCGGACATTTTTAAAATTTAAATAGTTAAAAAAGAGGGAAGGTCGACTCTGGACGTTTCTCCTTCGTCCCTTCGGTCTTCGGAGAAACTAGTGGTTTATTATAATTAAAATTTGAATGATATTGCATTTGAAAATATGATTCTGAGCGTAACTCAGTCTGCATATATACAATATATTATATACTGATAATCCGTTCCAAAATTTTACCGCGTGTGTATAATTAGTAAATTACCTATGAGATGAATCAAAAAATTGTCAAGTCCCTACGATCAAACCTTATTATAGTTATCAAGAAATATAAAAATCAAAATAACGCTCATAAATCGTAATTTTGCCGATTTTCCGACATTTTTTGGTAATTTTTCTTGTGATTTTTTCCAATGCGTAATTACGCATCAAATTATACAGATATAGGTACTATTATTTTTTTTACATAATGTTTGATATAATGTGACATATATTGAGATTGCATATTATTATAATTCATTGACAGAAACTTGATGTTAGTACCTATAAGATGCGATAGGAAATATTGTAAAAAAAATATACCTAATATTTATAATTTATTATTATTGAATAACCCCTTCCCTTCCACCATAATCGTATTCATATAGGTATTATATGGTTTTCCTAGGGACTATGACTGTATACCTATATATCCTATAGATGTATATGTATAATAAGTTAGGTTATATTTTATATTTATGTTAAGTATCATTATATATCAAATCAATTTTAACATATTTATATATGTATATTCAAAATAACTATAATTCACTATAAATAAGTATAATATCTATATTATAATAATTTGTAGTATAGTTACCTACTTACTTATTATAAGAACTAAAATTAATATATTAAAATATTATAGGTATTGTATAGGTATACCTATATATTTTAATTTTATTAAAATTTATTTATTTTCATATATATGTGTAAGATGTAACTAGAATGTTGAAATAACTTAAAAAATAATTATTGTAAATTTTGAACTATATATATATATATTTTTCAGTATATAAATAGCGTTATTTTATCTCGTAACTACGCCGTACAGTAAAACATGACAGAGTAATATCTACCCACATACATATATTATCATTTTATAGACATTAAGTTTAAGTATAGTGCCATTGTACTATAACATAAATGATAAACGTATATATAGTAATAAAATTATAGAAGCCGCACACGCCACACTACGGATGTCATGCAGGAACCGATTCGATGCCGCCCATATTTATTTTTAACAAAAGAAAAGTGTTCGGCTGCGGGCGACGACGATAATGTAATTTGACATTCTTTCCGGCCGGCATTGGGTGGTCCGAAAATTACACCCTAGCTCAACGTTTTTATAACACGAGAGTTTCGTTAGAGGGGCGATTCTCTACCGCAGAACCAGCGTGATTGATTGCAGTATTTCACTCTGTATAAATGTACCTTTTTTTTTTATCCTCTTTGTTTGATCGGAAAGGTTTCACATTACTATTACTATATCTACTCGATTACCATCGTTTATTTATAAAAAAAAATACACAAAATTAAAGAGGGAGAACACTCTTTTTCCTTACAAATTCAAAGTAAATGTACGAATGTTATTCCATTGATAGGTTATAGACTGTTGTTAACCTCTTCGCAACTCGGTGCCTGTACCGGCCAATCTGCAGGAATATTCGTGTCGTTGTCTTTTTACCAACCATCGTTTCGACTAGCTCCGGCAGTTGCTTCGAGCAATCTTGCGTTCTCTTCCTTATCTTTGAATATTTTATCAATTATGATGATAAACTCGAGTCTCGCTCTCGTGCAGGCCCCGAAGAGTCGTCAGCATGTCGGCAGGATCAAAAATAGCATAAACAATATCGTACTATCGTAGTGAAACGTATATAGTATGTGAGTGTGTGGCAAAAGTAAAACACTATAATGTTTTCTATACTAATAACAATATTATTGTGCTCGAAAAAGGTCAACAAAACGCTTTTTATACTGCGTGCACTCTGTACACAACGTAGCTACACGTACATAATAATATTACTAAAGCGCGATCTTGAGGGTATTTTTGTGTGACATAATATCTCGCTCTTCTCCCACGATACGGCGCGACGTTGCCGGATCGGTCGACAATCGATGGAACGTTGCCGGGTCTCCTCGACACATGTCGACGACAACGTTCAAGTTGCAGTCTGCCGTGGTGTGCCGGTGTGTACGCCAGTTTTTTGCATGCACTGTACAATACACGCGGTTGCTATTATCAATTATTAGTGATAAAGGATTTGTGATAACCACGATAACCATAAGTGTATTATGTATTATAGTGTATTAATTTTCTTTTTTACAGTTTTGAACACATTATAAATCGAAATTTTAGATTTTGGTCTTTTGACCTTTGTATCCGTTTATTATTTAATAAAATATTATAATATATTTTTATACTGTTTTGTGTTTATTTTTCCCCCTGTTAGTCTATAGTGCAGAAATAATTCACTATGGTCAAGTCTGGACACAAAAAATTTGTAAAAAAAGAAAAATCCAAAGTAAAACTGAAAGTATCGCATAAAACGCTACTCCCCAAAGGACTAAATGTGACGGATACAAATTTTAAAGTACGCAAGATAGTGTTACCAGGTCAACTTAAAGAACGCGGTCAATATGAAATACTGTCCAAAGGCAATTTAAATATAAAGGTATGTGTTTAAATGTATTTAATTGTAAACACATTTTAACATAAAGTTCGTGTAGGAATTGCTATCGAGGCTCAATCACCATAACATGTGGCAGAGACAATCCGGACTGGAAGGTCTCATCGACCTAGTATCTTCTTATCCAGCACAAACCATGGCTCTTCACTTATCATCATTTTTAGATGCGGCCTCACGTTTGACACTAGACTGTGAGATAGATATACGGAAATTGGCTGTGAAACTACTAACAACCGTACTGTCTGTTGTAGATGAACAACAAATTGCACCTTCTTTTGAGATCGTAACTAGATATTTAGCTTGTGCTATGAGTCATATCAACTCAGCTGTGAGGGAGACATCTCTTAGTGTGTTAGATGTCCTAATAACCAAAAGTCCCAAACTCACAGCTACTCATTGTCAGGTATGAAACTTCTTCTGTTTTTATTTTACATCTAAAATGACTAATTCTGTTCTTATATAATTAAGTCTGTAGTGTTACTGGGATTCTTGGATTTAATATCTTCAAAGCTCAGTGATACAAGTTCACGAAAACTAACAGTTCAAATAAATGAACACACTTCAACTAGTGTTTGGCGATTGAAAGTATTAAATAGTTTACGGTCATTGTTGAGTGCTATTGTTGAAAATACTGTATTAGGATCTAAAAGTAATTACACTTTTATATTTTATTACTTTTTATGTACACTGCATAAGATAAGGAAACATCTTATAAATTATGTAGATCTGTCTTATGGATATTTTTAAATATAAATACCTATATTATTAATTATTATGAATGTATGATTGTTTAATTTCAACTTAGTTTAAGTTTAATAAATTTAACTATTATAAAAGTATATTCGGTTTTTAGATTCATTATGTCAGAATAGAACAGTACACTGGAAAGATTCGTGTCGTTTATATGTTCCATTGTATAACACAACTAGTTTACAGGCAGCTCCTTTAGATTTAAATATTTCTCAAAAAGTTGAAAAGATTTCTTCAACAACTGAAATACAAGTAAGATAATAAATATAAAAAATTAAGTTTTTTAAATTGGTTTTGCTTAATTTATAATAATTTAATAATATCAAACAATTTTTATGTTATTATTTTATCTATGAAATATGTTTTAAAATTTTGAGTATGGTATTAAATATTTTATATGATACTTTATTTTATTAATGATTATTGAGGTTTCACTAATATATCTCTTTAATTTTTCATTGTAGAATTATACAGCCTCACTGATGCCTCTTTTGATTGATACTTTCATTGAAGTAGCTCCTGGTAAACGGGAAAATAAAAAAAGTTCAGAAATCACGTTACAAACTGCATCAATATTAAAATGTATTTTAGATATTATCCTTTTGTTATGGAAAATATTTCAAAATTCTGATCATCCATCTGACATGGTATGTATTTGATATGCTATATCAAGTTTAAAATAAAAATGTTTTTGTTTACACCGACAATTTTAGAACAACAAATTCCACATTAATTAACTCATCAATAATTGATAATAACAGCTAAAGATAGTGATCATCCGTGACCATAGCAGTTCTTTGTTGTTGATTGTGTGGAAAGCAATGTTTAAAATTATCTTAGTTTTTGTTTGCTGTTCTTTTAAAGTAAATTATTACTTGGTAATAGGTTATAAAATCTATATGATTCTAATTCACTAACGTTTTGGATAACATTCATATTAATATTGAAATTTAATTCAAATTTATAATGAACAAAATGTATATATTTATAATTAAAACAATTTTTTGCCAATGTAATGAATGCTAATTAATTGTTGATTTCCAATTTTATTTTGTTTAATTTTTGTAATTATTTGGATATAAATTAAATTGGAATTTATACTAAACTAAAAAAAATATATATTATGTATAACTTTTCAATTTAATGAATTATAATTTATATTATTTTAAACAATTTAATTTGTATTATTAAATAAGAGCCAAGATGTTGGAATATCAAAACTCTTACATTGATTTAAATACAATTTATATTTATACAATAATTATATTGATAACAACAGTTGACAGTATTATGAAAATAACTATTGGTAAATTAATAAAGTTTAGACGAAGAATAATTTTTAAATAAAAAGAAGATATTATTAGTTATTATATAAAAGTTGAATTTCAAAATATTTAGTTTTAAGTATACATACTATACTGAATTTTTATCACCATTGATTATACAATAGATAATATTATAATTTAGATAATATTAACTTCCCAATACACAATATTAAAACTGTTTTATATATTATGTTCTCTTATTTGTCACCATCATGCAAAGTTAGTTTTTGTTTGATTACTATTTAAAATATACAACACATTTGAGCAGTTGCATAATTAGGAATTTATCTTAGGAGACATAGAAATATTTATACAAATATGGTAAATATTTATTTTATTCTCAAGTATTTAGCCTAACCAATATACAAATTTATATAATATAAAAAAAACAGGCTCTTAATTACATCATTGCATATGAGATATTACGTTATATTTTGTTTATAATTTTATACATAATGTAGTATTTTAATAATTTATACAACTTAATTTTTAGATGTCATGGTTTAGTAACAACTATGGTACAAAGATATGTCAAACATTTCTATCAACAGGCTTTCCTTATATGACTTTGAACAGTGGTGGTCGTATTTCTGATAAAGTAAAAAAAAACAAAACTGACACGGATGTAGTATTGGATTTATTTGGAGATAGTATGACACAATCTGATGTTAAATGTTCCAAACAAAATATAAACCTCTGTCTCATATATTTTTTACTTAGTCAATACAAAACATTACCTTTACCAGTTAAAATTATTTCATTATATATCAATGGTATTTATAGAATATTTATTTATTTAACTTCAATATCATTATAATTTATTATTACTGTAATTCTTTACATTTATTTGTAATTTCCAGATTGTTTAGATTTATACAAATGCATTGATCATCATTCATTTATCATCCTAATGGATTGTTTAAAAACTGTATCAGAAAACAATGATTTAATAAAATCAAAAGACTTATTCGATTTGAATTCTGTTGTAGAAAAATTAGTTAATATTCATAATGAAATGGTAGCAACTGATGGTCGTCATCGTCAAGAAAAAACCATATTAGTGTTAAATTACTTGTGTTTAATTTCATCAAAAACACATTTAAAACTAGCTGATGAGTAAATAAAAATTATTATATACATATTTTATTTATTTCTAAATTTCTTAGAAGTAACATAAAATACGACTTGTTATTAATTTTCTATTTTTTTCAGAGTTGAAGAATTTGATAGCTGGCTTACACTATTACCTGAATTTTTATGTCAGCGTAAAGTACCATATCATTTAGTGAAAACTCTATCAAATGTAGCAAGATATAATCTACCCCAGTTCACTAAATCATTAAATATGTTAAAACCTGCAATTTTGGGTATGTGTTAAATAATTTGGTGTATTTAATTTGTTTTATAATACTTATAATTTTTTTTTTCTATAGATAATGTTGATATTATAGCAGCTAATAAAGTTGATAAATTGAATGGACAAACCTTATTAAAAGATATGATGTATACACAATTTGACTGGGAAAAAGAAATTGGACTTGTTAAATAATATTTTGATATTAAAATTATATACACACTTAAACAATTTTTTTTATTTAACAGACAATCTAGTTAAATATTAAAAATAATTATATTAAATATAAAAGCCGATAATTGTTTTTTATTAACATATAATTTAGACCATATTTGAAGGGATGGTGATAGAAGCTATTGCCCCCTTACTCCCCAAAGACCGTATGATATTTTACTAAAGTCAAAAATTAATATAATTATATAAAAAATATATATGAATATTAAAAAAAAAAGAAATAGTCTAGATACGTGCTTGGTATAATTATTTTTGTATGATCACTGAATTTCTACATTATATGAGGTTTAAAAAGTAATAACACTTTATTAATAATTAAGTACTATCGTTCCTAAAAATAGACAAATTATATTATTGTAAATATTATTAGATTAAAGTTAAATAGAAATATGCTTCTAAATTTTCAGATAAACCAGAAATATTTATTGCTATTTAACTATGTATTATGCGTGTTTAATGTAGACGAGTCATGTTTGTTTATTTTATGATTTTGAAGATGAGTAATATATGGACAATGTATCAAGATTAAATTTTGTGTTAATTCAGTAAATATTTCATCCAATAAATCAACCAAGAAATACTTTTTGCTGCAATGTAGTGTATTTCTATAAGGTTTTTGTGATATCTAATAGAAATGTTATAATCTTTCACAATTTCTTGAACAGTTAAACGTCTTTTAGAGCATTTGTTTATTGGCTTTTGTCACATGAGCATCATCTATTGATGTCGCTGGACATTCTGAACATAGATCGTCATCAACTTACTCCTGACCGTCTAAACATCTAAAATAGTTGTCAGTGGTGCCCATCCCTATATCTGGGTGTAGCGAACGCTTTTGATTTTTTCAAAATGGGTGGGTGGAAAATAATTATGAAAGATTATAAATATACAATACTAAAGCAAAAAGTTTTCTCATGAGTAATGATGAAAATATTGTTACAATTGGTAATTGGTATGTAAGAAGTACTATGCTGATTATATACTTTCTACTATCTATCAAATAAATATTACCTATCCATTTATTTAGTATTTACCATTTTACCAATATAATAATAAGCAGTTTAATTTTAATATTATACGATAGTTAAGCTATTTAGGCATGAAATGTTAGATATATTTTAACATCTAACTACTAACAAGTAACAAATATTCAACATTGAACATACTGAATAATATAATACAAATTAAAATTTTTAGATTGATAATTGTGTTTTAATTTATGTTTTGAATAATTGTGGGTTGCTACCACTAACACGAACATTATAGTATATTTACATTACTCAAAGTATCAATTACATTACCAGTTGGTAGTGTTGAAACAGAAAGAATATTTTCTTAATTAAAAATTATAAAAAACCGTCTTCGTTTAACAATGAATGATGGCAGATTAGGACCATTGATCAGAATTACTTGTGAACAAGACATTGATATAGGCCATATGACTATTATTGAAACTTTATTTATAAATGTCCAACTCTAATTCAAAATCTTACTGTTTAAAAAATCGTAATGTTATAATTTATACATTTAAAGAATTATTATTTACTATTTATGCAATATAAATCAATTTTTAAATTACCTAGTTGTATTTCATTTAAATTGTAAAAGTTAATCCTAGATGAGATATATTGTATGTATAATGAATGTACTAATGGATGGTTTCCCTGATAGACTTGTTATATATTAAAATACAAATATAATTTTATTTTTTTTCTATTTAAATATTATTAACTTTGAAAAAACTCAGATATTGTCTTGACTTCTTGAGTATACTAAAAAATTAGGCGGGAGTGGGTCTTGAAATTTTTTTTTTGCTACACCTTTTTATGTAGAGCTTGTGCGTCACTGAATTTGATTAACCCATCTCTTGCATACTATTTGATAGGCATAGGCGCACATTGGGTGTATATTTAGAAGGTAGTAGAATTATAATTTTTTGTTTTTCGTTATTCGTTATTAGATTCTAAGCAAAGCGAGGAACGTAATGTTTTTACAAAGATTTTTTTTTATGTATGAAAAATTTATTCGAGTAGAAATAATGGTCCGATTGCCACAAATAAAGTATACTTTCTGTAGCAAATTGCATCATCTTGGTACTTTATGAAGCTTATTTTTCGAATTTTTCAAAAATTTTCTCTTAGGAGAAGAAAACCTACCAAAAAATCGTAATTTTTTATTTTTTATTTCGTGATAACTAATTGAGTTTTGATTGTAAGAACTTGAAATTTTTTTTGAATACTAACATAAGTAATGTACAAGTATGGTATAATTTAAGAACGAATAAGTTGATTTTTTGGTTAAATATAGAGCTTTGAATTTTTTTCACAAATGTTCAATATTACCTACAATTTTTGGTATAACGGTTATGAAATTTTTATAGAAGCCTACTCATATACTTTTAAATCTATTTACAAAATATTATGAATATCGTGACTGACAATTTTTATACGGGAAAATCGTACACGTAATGTGTAACAGTCATTATTTGTTGGTCCCTATATTGTATAGATATTATTTATTAATGTTTATCTGTATTCATTGTATTATTACTGTCATATCTATAATTATAACTTATAAATTACAACTAAATTCTTTCATATTTCTATATATTATCAATAGTAAGATTAAAGTTATTATAATCACAATATGGCATTGTAATAGTCAATAGAACTACAGAAATAATAACTGATAATTATTTCATAAACTAGAAAATAATATAAAAGTATTGTAGTAGATCAGTATTACAGTATAGTGTGGTATATAACAACCACCACGGGACGCCATTGCTCTGACGATCATTAGACGGATTTCTTCTCCGCGATGTTGGCCATCAGTGACGCACACGACTGACGGCACAAGATGTAACAGAAAACAGGGATTTTGATCATGTTGTTATAACCACTTCCCTGGCAACTAACATATTTGTTTAAAAGAGAAATACAAATTAATTCCCTGTTAAATTTTTATTTAGAAAAAATTCAACACACACTATAATTTTTCGGGCTTTAATGCTTTCCGATATTGGATATTCGTATTGTTTAAAAATGTCTTTCAGCATTGATTACCACTTTTGAGTTTTCATTAAATTTTTAAATGCAGATTAAATTTAAGAAATTTCTTGTAAATTTTATTTTTTTCAATTATCTTTTCGCATAATT
>CM023357.1:39639200-39724960 GCA_013282895.1 Eriosoma lanigerum | reverse complement strand
TTTAGTGTATTTTCATATAGGAATATAGTTGCATCCGTTCCCCTTAAATATAAACTACATTTTTTGTATCTACCCAAATCATAAACACCTTTTTTTTACTACTCCCTACGCAATTTTTTTAAAAATATTAAGGATCTTATTATTAAAAAAATATAAGTATTTTAAATTCAAAGTAATTATTTTGTAACAACCCAAATCATAAACACGTCATTACGTACAATTTCCCACGCAATATTTTTTTTAATATATTTAAATAATATAGAATATTTTAAATATAAAGTACATCTTTTGTATCTATCTAAATCATAAACACGTCATTACATACTACGCCCCACGCAAATTTTTTTCAAACTTACAAGCAACTGGTTACCGTTTTTAAAAATTATGAAGGCAAAGTTAAAACAGACTTGGAATCCAAGCATGGATGACAAGAAAAACCAAGTCAGGTAACCTTATACATTATCATTTATAATAAAGTATAATTCTATAATGTAAAATAGTATATTTTAGGTATTTTGGGATAAAAAACTTTTACAATAGAGGGCATCAAAAGTCAAGAAGAGTATTTTATAGCAGCAAGGAAACGGCTTCAAGAAATAATGGGAAAAATAAAATAAAATGTTTATATTTTATACATCTTGAAGATTTTGTATTAGAACAATTTGCAAATTATTAATTTTAATTTCTTTTAATATTAATAATATATAAATGTATTTATATTTTGTTTTTAATTTTATATTATAGACCTCATTTGGGAGGATTTAGCATTATTAGAAAAATTTTTTTTTTTTGAGTTTCGTATTAAATATTTTAATTTAGCCTAATCAGTATGATTTAAATTCAAAGTGTTGTGTTTTTGAACTATTATTATATAGAGATTCTATTAATTAGTCTTAAAGTACTATATATAACCATTGCTTGATATAATTATGTTATATAACTATGAGGTGTGTTTAATAAATAAAACAAAATTAAAAAAATTGGGGTGGGTCTTGAAATTTTTTTTATTGCTACACCTTTTATGTAGAGCTTATGCGCCACTGATAGTCGTAACACTAAGTACGCCCTAAACATTGATTACTAAATAGCTAATGCTAAAAACAAAAATAGGTAAATTTTATATTTCATAAAAAAAAATGTAAAAGATGTAAATCATAATATTAAATTAATTATAAAGTATTTATAATACTGTTTTTCTATATAAATCTAGTATAAATACTATAAAGTTTGAATGGCAAATATTTAAATAGCACTCTTAATTCATGTCTATATGCACTATTATTCTTTTTTTATCAATAATTGCATGCATGATGGTTTCATATAGGTAAGCATCATGTAGTTTGCTTAGTAAATATTTTGATATGGTATACAGTTACCTTTATTTATTAAGATAACATATTACTACTTAAATTTAATATTATAATTTAATTGTTTACATATTATTCACAAGTTTTTACATGTTACTTACATTCAAAATTTTGACATTAAGAATATTGTATTGTTGTAAGTGTCAACCTACATCCCATGTGTGGCGTATTTTGTTTACCAATACAAATAAAAATATAATGTAACAGAGCCTGTTTTTGCTGCTCCAAACATCAAACAAAGGACTAAAATAGTTTTCTTACAATTTTATATGTGATTAGCATAAGTTATTATAGGAATAACTGCAAAAAAAATAGAACAAGAAATATAAAATTATGGTTTATCAAATTCACCAGCATGTGTGGTTAATAATTAATAAATAATAATATACTATTATTACTAATCTATATTACTGAAAATATGTAAATACTCTACTATATAATAAATATTAAATAATAAGAACAAATATTAAAGCAATAAAAAAATCAAATTGAATAATATAAAGAGTATTTGTTAACTTTGAACAAACAAAAAAGACTAATAGAAATGCAATTTTAATAAATGTATAAACATAATCAGGATTATAATACTAATACGTATGTAGTAACTAGTAAGTAATAATAATATTTTATTATTTATAGTCTAAACTACTGAGTTATATAGTATGGAATCTTTTAAAAAATGCATTAATTGTGTATCAAAGAAATTGTAAAATTAAAAGCAATTCTGTATTAAGTTTATAATTACATATTAAAATAATCACAATTTATATTGTGTTTATTATATAAGTGAAAGGTTCAAGTCGAACCATTGGCATACTTAGGATTTTGTTAAGGGAGAGGAATATACGATGACAACATTTTATTGGCCAAGGGGAGTTTCATTCTCTTACTATTGTCAACATGTGTTGAAGCCTTAAAGAGTTGCAATTTCGATATTGTTATTCTGTATAATAAATATATAAAGTAGCTTATTACCAGTTTCAAAAATTATTACTAGAAAAAAAGATAAAGGGAGGGTTCTACCTTTGTATCTCCCGTAAATATGCCACTAAGTCTAGATATAACTTATACATAAATATTATTTTAATGTTTAATTGGTTTTTAATGATGATTTTAAATTCTATTATTTTACACTACATTTCTATAATATGCATTATAAATTTATAAATATTTGTAGATAATCACAATAAAAATACAACTTAGTGATGGTGAAATTTTGAACTAAAAACATTCATGTTTATTTAGACTATCCATTTTAAATTGATATTTATATTTTATTTTTTGACTTAATTCTTCTAGCATAAAGTAAACAATGTAGGTTTTCGTTATCGTCTGCAAAAATTTTTAAATTTATGTTTAATTCTACAATTCTACATAATTGAAAAATCATTACATTATAAAAAAATTGTAAGTTAATTATTTTATCCGGTGTAGCTTTAATTTTTATTCGATTAGCACTATTCATGCTCATTGTTAATAATAATAATTTTTTAAATTTCAAATCCATGTTTGTCCAATTACACGAGTATAGTCCAAAGTTGACAGATTCTTTCTATATTTCAAAAACAAAATTATTAAACGGCTTAAGTATAAGTGGTGTCATTAGAATTATTTTGAAGGGTGGATATCAGTGTTTATTTCAGACGGTTGACCAGGAAGCATACTCTCCCGAAAAAATATTTTACCTTCCTAATCGTAATAATATTAAAAATTAAAATAGTTATATGTAGTATATGTTTTTGTATATTAATAATATGTTTTGCCTTCCGAAAATGAAAATACAAAATAAAAATGAATTCATTCACATTCACGTTTATCTTATTAAAAAGAAACTAAATTCTTTTTCGTTACTAAATAAGGAACATTTCTTCGTCTCTCAGAAATTTAAAAAATTGTATTATTTTACAAATGTTTAATTTGTTTATTAAATTTAAGTTAACTTTGACATACAATTTAACAAATGAAAAATATATATAAGATAAAATTTAGCATAATAATAATAAAACAATACCTTTATTATTTTAATATTGCCGCCGCGAGGACAAGATATTTATTATTTTGTAGTCAGTATTATCGTACATAGATTTATTTTTATAGCTCATTTTATACTATATTAGATAATTTTTCAAAAAAATATATAAAATTTTTTTTATAAAATGAACGAAGAATAAGAAACGAAAAAATCGCTCATGTTCCTCTAAAAATTGAACGAAATTCCAATATGTCCCTTCAAATGAAAAAGGAACTATGTTCCCGATATGTCCCTGAACGAATACCTTTCAAGCATTGCCTGTGACATAAAATCCGAAGTAAATACTGGTGGGTACCTATATGGACTCCAGCATTTAGCAATGGTAAAATGTACTGATACATTAAAAAAAATTTTTGTAACGTGTACCTAACTATACATAAAATATAATTTCAAAAAAAAACAAACGAACTAAAAAAAATTTTTTTTTTTAAATTCTATCATGGCGGGGCTGGAGAAATGAACCTAATATTAATTACTAATAAGTAATAAGTATTTAATAAGAATAATGTATAATCTTTACAGAATTATATCTTATATTTTTAGCCCGGGATGTTATTTCACGTACAAGTTGTGCCTTAGACAATGAGAATAAAAATGAAACACTTTCGAAAAAATCGAGCTAATTTACACAAAAAAATGTATCTAAGATAAATTTATCTAGATAATTAAAATGTTTAGCTAAAATAAATATTTAGATAACTTATATTTTTTTATATAAATAAAGATAAAAGATAAAAAAATAATTATCTAGATAAGTCCCAACACTGCCATTAACCCCCGATCACCACCAATACTGGGTGGTAAATTACCACTGGTAATACGCTCTAAAAAAGTATAAAATATGAACAAAGAAAAAAGCAAAAATGCACTGAAATGCGTTTAAAATTAGTTTAACTATGAGTTTATGAAAAAAAAATTAATAAACTAATTATAAAGAAAAAAAAGTGGGAAAAACTGATTGTGGACGTTCCTCCTTCATTCCTTCGGTCCTCGGAGAAATTAGTGGTTTATTATAATTATTAAGATTTGAATGTAATGATATTGCATTAGAAAATACAATTCTGAGCAAATCTCAATATATTATTGTTGAGTACCTTAGATTTAACGAAGAAAAAAGGATTATAATATAATAACAATATGAATAATAATACGACGAATAAGTGTATGTGGCGTGTATTACATATAAACGACGACTGCCCGCGTCATTACATACAATATATTATTATACACTAAGAAACAAATAAATGCTCACTCAGCACTCGCCGCTGTAGCACAATGTGAATAACATACCCTACTATACTATATACATGACAGTATTAAATTATAATTTAATATTTCAACAATTATACTGATAATCCATTTCAAAATTTACCACGAATGTAAATTACATATGTAAATATGCAAAATAAATTTCAAACCCCTATGATCAATATTCAAGGAGTATCAATTCATGATAAAAATTGTCAAACACGATTTTCAAAATATTTTGTAAATAGATTAAATAGTATATGAGTAAGCTTCTATAAAAATTTCATACCTTAAAACCAAAAACTACAGGTAACATTAAACATTTTTGGAAAAAATTCAAAACTTTATATTTAGCCAAAACAAAAAAGAAATCCGTTTCAAAATTTTAATAAACGTAAATATTACCTATAGTAGTACTCAAAAATTTTTCAAGTTCCTACGATTAAAACTCAATTAATAATAAAAAAATTAAAAAATTAAAAATAACGGAAACCGTAATTTTACCAATTTTCTGCTTCTCAAGGAAAAACTTATGGGAAATTCAAAAAATGAGCTAAAGAAAGTACCAACTAGATGAAATTCGGTATAGAAAAATACCCTATCTGTAGAAATCGGACCATTATTTCTACCTGAAAAATGGTTTCATATATCAGAAAAAAAAATAATAATAAAAAGCCTATAAAAAAAATTGTCAGTCTCGATTTTCAAAATATTTTGTAAAAAGATTAAGTAGTATATTATTAGACTTTTGTAAAATTTTCAAATCGATAAACCAAAAATTGTAGGTAATATTAAACATTTTTGAAAAAAGTTTAAAGTTAGGTATAATTTAAAATCGATAATTTGATTTAAATATTTATCTAGAATAACTAGGTATATATAACAAAGTCATGAAGATATGCATAATTTATTATAGCAGTGAAACGAATTTGATGTTATCCGCTAAGTACAAATAGGTACTTATTTTGTATGCATCATTAGTACAACGAATTTATTAATATTATCAACGTGTCATTATACTTATTATGAATAATTCTCGATACGGATAATAACTACGATACTTTACCTACCTAAGTACCTATATAGATACTTAAACTGTATAAGTGGAATCATATCGTCGAATCTATCTATTCCACGATAAAGCTGCTATAGCGTGGCTTCATTGACAGTTCTGTGCACCAGCACCACTTCTAATCATCATTAAAATATTCCCTGACCATTTTGTAAATACGAATACGTATTAACATTAAATATGTAATTTATAAAATTGTTAAGTGAAGCGAGGAATGTATTGGTTTTACAAAGATGTTTTTTTTTATGTCTTCAGACACTTTTAAAAAATAATAAGAGAAATAATATAAATAGTCCGCTAACCATAATACCACGAGTAGTGTATGTATTTGATAGAAAATTACATCTTCTTAATAGGTACTTTATTTGGCTCATTTTTCGAATTTTTCAATCATTTTTCCTTTGAATAAGAAAAATTACCAACAAAATAGTTGGAAAACTACGAAATTCACGGAAACTGTAATTTTGAGCAAGTAGTATTTAGTTATTTTATAATAACTAATTTTACTGTTTGCACAGTATTTGATAAACAATTAAAATTTTTAAAATGAAACATTATCAATATAATATATTGTATAACTGACTGAGTATCGTCAAACACTATAAATGATTATTATTTATAGTATTTGGTTTCGCTTTTATTTTCAAATGCAATATTATTGAATATTAATTTAATAATCAATTCATTACTGTTTCTATAAAATGTGTTCCCTATATTTTATTTTGATTAACTTGGTAATTGAATATATTTTTTGGATAACCAACTTGGTTTTAATCGGGTATTTTATGTTGATATATTATATAGTAATCCAGTTTAGACTTGTTCGACCATTTCAAATTTTCTCAAATTATTCAGGGGCAGTAAGAGCACACCTAGCTGCCACCATGTGTATGGGCATAGGCAAAATATTTATATTGCCCACCTGTATATTATACTCCATTGACCATAGTAATTCTCTACTATTTATCTTATGATTAAAGAAAAGATAAACAAATTCTTAAAATTTATGTTTTATATATATACTATACTACATGCTTCTTTCCTATTTTTGAGTTTTTGTCTGAATTACATTTATATTTTAAATTACTTTGAGTTATAAAGTTTTAATAAACATAAAAATTTACTGATTGAGAGAGTTATTTAGAGATACACAATTATGTTTTTAAGGTTTTGTAGCACAATTTAAATGAGTAGGGGATTAATAATTAATTCTTAAAATATTCTAAAATAGGCCAATGTAAGATTTAATTTTAAAATATTTTTTCATATTCAAAATAAACTTTTTCATATAATTCTCTAAGACATAAATTTTACAAATTTTGCACTCTTGTCAAAAAATCTAATCAAATATGTAATAACTTCAAAATTCAACCTTTACTCGTAGTATTTCTCTGTAAAGTTTTTAATCTACAAAGTGAAATAATGACGCCAAGTATGTTAATACTATTTCATGATAAATTAACAAATAATATGATATTATTATTTTTAATGATTTCTACAAAAGTAATGAAATTTAAATTTATAATTTGTACATTCAGTTTTTTTTTTTAAATATATTATTATTATTAATACATATAGTTAAAATAAGTATAATTCATAAATATAGTATACAAAATCAAACGTTTATATAACATACTATAGGACAATGGTCGCTACCTAGTACTTCACTTCTTATGGCACAATCACAAACATTCTCTATGAATTTTTCTGATGATATAAAATAATCCAATCTCCTATATAAATAAAAAAAAAAAAAAAAACAATATTATTTTTATACTTGTTTGGTAGTTCTTGATAATATATTCATTAAAATAAGTTTATATATGAATCACATAGATACAGAAAATACTCGCTTTGTAATAATACATTAAATACATATAGGATGATTAGAACTTTGTGTGACAAAATGGTAAGAATTATATTTAATTTCATTGTTTGGGGTTAGGGTTAGCCAAGTGGTTTGAACACATGTTTCAGTGTATAATGATTCAAGTTTGACTCCCGGATAGCCACAGAATTTTTGCACGTGGTGGCATCTGGAACAAGCTAGCCAAAATTATTCAAAAAAGCCCAATCCAGTTGGTTAACTAAAACGTCATGTTCTAGTAATTTAGGATGTTAAACAGCTAATTTTACATAAAATCTAATATTATCTATTATTTTTGTAACATAATATTCTGACCACCAAATAGTATATTATATACTGGTTTATTTTAAGATTTGCAAATTATAGTTATATTATAATTTATAATATATTGACCATAGTTATCTACACAGATTGACGTTTCCTATGTCACTAATGCATTGATTGGTACAAAGTGGCGTTTGTAGTGTACTAAAGTACTAATAGTAGTTGAACCGATTTTAACACATAAAAAATACGTAAAAATATATTTTTTAATTTATTGAGCATTAATGATTGCAATTACAAAAAATGTTAATAAAAACTTAATTATAAAGTGAAAAATTATTCGTTATATGTAATTTTTTATATATTTCTATGATTTATATTTTTCATTATACGTGCTTTTTTCAATAAAAATGAATACAATTTTATTCTATTAAATCTAATGTTTGCAATAATCTTATGAATATACAATTATCTTATTATAGACTATCACTTGTTATACATTTTATGTTTAAGTATTATGTATATTTTATTTTAATGGTCAGGTTAGGATATATATTGTGTTGTTTTATATATGTTTGGTTATAAAATTAACCGCGTCTCAATTTCGTGTAAATAAAAATATTCTTAGTTATTTCACAAAAACTTTAAAATTTGACTTTATATTTGAGAAATACTTTTAGAATTGTTGAATTCTAGTTCTAATTATTTTCATGCAATTTTGATTTATAGTTTTCAGTAAAATTAATTACAATAAATTACATTACATAACATTAAACCATCACAGGATAACCAGTGGTGTTTATGGTATACGATGTATACCCTTCATAATTTATATATTTAGCGTATACTCCTGAAAAAAAAAGAAAAATACGCGGGCACTTAAGAAATATTTACACAATTAAAAATATAATATATATTAATGCTAATAATACTTATTATTTATTATAAAATATCTATGCGAAAGTTTAAAATTGTATAAATGTGTTCAATAATAGTATAGAAAATAAATTTAATTGACATTGCCACACTGGTATTGAACCCTGGTGTTGGATTTACAACCGCAGGAGTGTAGTATTAATTCTATAAACAATATGATAAACTATTATTTTAAATTTGTTATTTCCAAAGGTAATACTACAATAGAAAAGTATTAATCTGTTTACGAAGTGATTAAATACTTTTTTCACCTGTATCTGTATCTTTTTTATTATGTTACATAAGGTGTTCTAAAAAAATTAATGGGATTAGTCCTTCCTAATTATGCCAATGAGGTTATGGATCATTTTAGAAGTGTTTACCCCCCTCCTGAATTATCTAAATTGTGGCGTATACCCAAGAAATAAATGGCAAAATATCACTAAGGATAATTGTTTTATCTTGAGTCTTCTACATAATAATTACAATAGATTAAATTAATATGTAGTATTGTAGACTGAGGTACTTTAATTTTATTTAATCAAATCAAATATTATTTATTGTCTATTCGTAAGATTGTAATTAATTTTGAATTTTAGTGCCAAAACATTAATTTTTATAGAAAAAAAAGCACGTATAATGAAAAATATAAATCATTGAAATTTAAAAAAATTACACCTAATGAAATTTTTCGCTTTATAATTAAGATTCTATTAACAATTTTTGTAATTGAAATCATGATTGCTTAATAAATTAAAAATTATTATTTTACATTTTATTTATGTTTTAAATCAGTTCAACTACTACTAGCGCTTTAGTACACTACAAATGCCGCATCAACTACGATAACGGATCGACCCACAATCAGTATAGATATCCGTGACATAGACCTATATTAAATCTATTAGTTTAGTGAGATCGACATGTTTTAAAACAGGTAGTTCAATTTGTTTTATTTGATACTCACCCAACTGGTCTGTTTGTTGGTTTAAGAGATGATGATAAAACAAAATCACCATGTGTTAAATAAAATGGTTAGGTACTCAATATTGTGTTTTAGTTATTTCAAGTAAGAATGTATCTCAAAGTAAAACAGCGCATTAATGCACTCAATGATGTATTGGCTAACTATAAGATAATACATATGGTCATGGAAAAAATTGGGAAATATATCTTTGACATTAAAATGTCTTTTGCTGAACTGTAGATCAATTGGTTTCAAACAAGATTCTTACAGTATTCTTAAATCTTATTTGGAATAAAGTATACTGATAAGTAAAACTGATTTTGACATCACATTTATTAAAAATATTGTTAATAAATAACTACTACTAACCATCCAACATTTTTTGCTCTTGCATTGTGAAAGTATGTCCAAAATGTATAAGCTCCAGTTTTTTCTGGATAAAATTTCCTGAATGTGTCAATAAATCCTTGGTCTAGAAGTAATGACATATTATCTCTTTCTTCTTTAGTAAAACCAGCACTTTTTGTATTTGTTTTTGGATTTGCAATATCTATAAATAGGTTTATGAAGTAGTTTATAAATAATAAACATAAACTATAATATCAAGTTTAAAAATATTAAATTATACCAATTTCTTGGTGAGCCACATTTAAATCTCCTGTTAGTACAACTGGTTTCTTTGCATCTAACCCTTTTAAATAATTACGAAAATCATCATCCCATTTCATTCTTTTAGGTAATGTTTTTAATCCTGCACCTGCATTTGGAATATCTATAACAATGCATTTTTAGTTAAAACTATTCAAAAATTAATATGAATATATATAAAAAAATAATATCTTACAAGTAGAAACTAGATAAAATTGTTCATATTCTGCTTCTATAACACGTCCTTCATTGTCATCCAATTCTTTTATTTCTTTTCCCATACGTACATTAATAGGTTTCTTTTTAGAGTATAATGCAACTCCAGAATAACCAGCTTTGTCACCTATGAACAAATTAAAATGTATATTAACATATATGAGTATAATAAATATAGTATTAAGCATTATAAAGTATAACTCCTTATTTCTATAATCAATATATTGTATCATTTTAATTCTGATTATTATTTACCTATTATTATCATGTAGACATTAATTGTTTTTAAAACTAAATATATATGTATGTTACATGTTATGTAAAATATATAATTTTAAAAATATAAATTATTTAGAATTACATTGTTTGATTAAATTAAGTAGTAATCACTACTTAATAAAAAATAAAGGAACTTGAGAGTATTATACAGTATATTATAATATTTGATTTTTAACCTGAATTAATATAAATTTTATATCCAGATAATTTAGCTTCTTCTGGCATTTGTTTTTCTGTGCATTTGATTTCTTGTAAACATATGATATCTGGATCTTCTTTCTCAAGATATCCAATAACATCTTTCTAAAACATATAATCAAAATATTAATCATAAATAGTGAAATTATCATATTAATGTATAAATACAAAAATAATTTATTTAATTAAAAAATTATTAAATTATAATAATTTTATCTTGTTGTAAAATATATTTTATTATACCTTAATCCATGCTCTAATACCAGCAATGTTCCAAGAAACAATTTTAAGATTCCAATTTTTTTCTTTAGCATTTTTCTTTTCGCAGTTAAAGTTTATTTTGCTAATATCAACTTGTCCTGATTTTGACTTTTTTGTTTCTGAATTATCATCATCTTTGTCCCGTGCCCTTTTCTTTGAATTATCTGATGTTGTTGTAACATAATCAGCCATTTTTTTTTGTTTTGTTTTGGTACTCATAGTGTTAAAAATACTTTTTAATCTTAAAATACAAACAATTATTTTTGAATAGAAATATATTGAAACATTTAATTGTAATTTATTGTTAAAAGGTTGTTTTCTCTGTATATCTAATGTATAGTGTAACAAATTAACCATATACATAACAATTTTGTCGTGTAAATTTTAAGGTGTAAAAATTTAAAGTAAATTTAGATCTTAAACGCTTATTATCAAATTAAATTATGTTATTATAATATTTTTGATAGATTGACAAAATTATTTTGTAAAATAAATACTATATAAGAAGTAACAAAGATTTGTCATTTTGATTTGTTTAATAGCTGTAATTTTTTTTTATATACATTAGATATGATAATTGGATATAAAATAATGTATCAATTGTTTTAGACAAAGCATAAGTGAAGGAATAATAATGTAGACAAAAAAATTATAATAATAGCCTTCTCTTCAACTATATTAGTTATCATTATCATTAAACTTGATTAAGTGAAATTTAAAAAATAAAAATTGGAAACAATAAAATTACACTCCTATAGACATTTTAATAACGTACCACCAATACCAATCATTTGTGATAACTTTTATTTTCATTTGTATTTTATATTCATCATCATAGTTTGTTTAGTAGAAATGTATTTAATTTATTTTAAACTACCATGTGTTTTTATAGTTTAGCTTAAATAACAGTTAAATACTACTTGAATGAAATAGCTTATGACTATAAGTTTGACATTCAAAGTATAAACCTTATGTTAATCTGAGACTAATTTGGAGAATTATTTTGTTTACTTATGGAAACTTATTTTAACATTATATTATAATCATTAAGTGGCTATTAAAAATATTTAACAACAAAAAATAAATCAAATAATGAAATTCAAATACAGAGTACAAGCAACACACTATTTAGTAGATAAAATATATACATTTATGTAATTGACAAAAAAAACGTTTTCTTACATATTTTGTCTGGAACGAATAATTTTAAATAATAAGTAATGAGTAATAATTAATTGAAAATTTCAAATTATCAATTTTCGATGCGTTACAATATAATATTATTCAGACTTTTACAAAATTTTGAGATAAAAAATAATTGCTGTTTAATATGAATAAATGAATACAAACAATTTAACAAATTTCGAATATTCTATATTGATGTAAGTATGTTTGAACTTTGATTATCCGAATTCTTGATAATGCTTAGGTAGTAAGTATAGCCATCGAGTTCATACATTTGATACCCGTTTTATGACAAATCCGTTATTTTTATATTAGATTCTTGAATATTGTTGTTTACTTAATGGCAGGGTTGGTGATGCGTGTGAAGTTAGCACTCTCTTATCAGTAGAATAAAGTAGGGTTACCAAAACCCGTACTATAAGTTGCATATACAATCAAATTATAAGGCGTAACTATATATTATTATTATTATACAAATATAATTTATAATTATAACATTTGTAACCATAGAATGAAGAAATATCAACACAAAACAACAGAAACAAAAAAAATCAAAAATGTTTTTTTATTATAATTATTAAAAGATAAACTTTTACCTGTAGTAATGAAAATAAATATACATACTTAGGTATAGTTATATAAGTAAAAAGTATATGTTTTTAATAAATGCCTGTTTGCCTGTATGACGTATATGCGGTAGTTATACAGTTCGAAGTGAAATTTAACCATGAACACCCTTCTCGATTTTTTCCGGAGGGGTATTAATTCAAAGATAATTAAAAGCACTAAAAGATATCAAAATTTTGGGAACGGCAAACCATATGTTTAGTTACAAAGAGAGAAAAACGACGAAAAAATTTGCCGATTGCTATTATTGTATATCAGTAAATTACTAAAAGTAATTAAAAAATTGTAAAGTATTTTGCTACTTGTATAAGTAAATAAGTACATAAATTAAAAACAGTAATAAAATATACTGATATACAATAAAAACAAACTTCCATTTCAATAAAACGATAAAAAATATTTAATATTATTTTATAAAGATTATATAACTATATATATTATAAAAATCTTTTATATAGTACAGCGTAGCAGCGTATTTCTCATATACACTACGTGTGTTACAAGGCATATTAAATAAGAAAAACATATTTACAATAAAACAATAATATTTTAACCAAATACCGCATCATTAACTTTTTGTCGCTTGATTCTTGGTAGATACCTGCATAAAAATTGTTTTGATACATAAAATAGTTTAGTTCGACAAAAAATTCATTCTTTACTGATTTGGAAACTACAATTGGTTCAAGAACATGACGGAACAACAATAAATACTTAGGCTTTGCTGGAATTGTGGCCGGTCAAAGTCCAGAAACGCAACAAATTCGTGGCTTATACCTCTTCCAGAAGTCGAACCTGGAAACCCGAGCGTTAAAACGTTAATATGTATTTCAACCACTCTCGGCCAAGCTTAATTGATTTAATAAAATCTTCATATATTTTCAAGAATAATTATATTATTTTTCCAAACACTTAAACTTTGCAGTTTATTTCGTATATGTCTGTAGATGTTACTAAGAATCTGAATAATAATATTATAGATTAAAAAATATCAATTTTTTCAATTCGGTGGATGTCCAGACAGGCACTCATGCAACATGTAGGCACACAATATATTTCGACTAATGCATACTTTATAGTTATAATGTTTTTTTTAAAAATTAATATCGGTTAATAAAGTTAACAGACAATTAAAAAATTTCGAGGGGATCCGGATCTCATGAACCCTAGCTGTAGGTATACATATGTCACTGTGTTCACACATGGCGGACATCCCTCAAAATACGCATCATCGCACTACTGGGTAGGTGTCTATATCTATTAAAAATATTATAGGTACCTAATCGAAATACATGCGATGCTGCATAACATTATGTTTAGTACCTAACTATTTATCTATATTTAATCATGTTTTATTATGTTTTTAATACTTTTAATATTTTATTTTTACTAGCCTATATTGATGTGACTACTAATAATTATTAGGTATTATTTGTATTTAAATCTATGTAATTTATATTTTGTATATATATGCACTGAAGCATATAGGTATAGTTATTAAAACAACAGTAGTAAAAGGTAAAATAATTATTCAATAATTCAATTTATAAATAACTATAATGGGAAAACCCAACATTTAGTTATAGAGTTATAGAAAAAATAGTAAAGTTAATAGTACGATTTTTTTTAGACAATTAAAGTATTAAATGAACATAAATTAAATTATGTAATAATTAGGTGGGATTGTTCTATTCTATAATGTCATTTGATTGGTTTTTACGCGATTACATTGACCAACCAAAACGGATGACAATGAAAATGAGCAGAAATGATGCGCAGAAAATCTGAGTTCGAGTAGTCCTCAGTCTACGAAAATTGCACTTAGTACTTAGTTCGTCGTCGATACTTCGACTTGTCTGTTTATGTTTAATATCGTTTTTATGTTTCCGCGGTTTTAATATTAATTTGTCACAAATTTTTGTTTTATTTTATTTTCATAATTAGGTACTTATTTTGTCTTATTTATTTATTTTCATTGTTATCCATTAAAATTTAATTAATTTGTTTGCAACCATGTCTACTTTTAGAAGAGTAAGTTAATTAAATTACCTAAATGTTTTATTTGAATATCTATGGGACTAATAAACTTGCAGCGTGTTCTCCTAAACCTAATATTTATTTATTTTTATTATTCAGAATATTTTTAAGCATATAAGAATTTGGTTTTAAAATTATTCTAGGGATCATTTTTTCAAAACCAAGACGTTCCTGACGTAACTTCACCTGTTATGAGTTAAGATAGAAGTACACTAGACTTTCATAGCTTTTTTTCTTCGCCTGATCAGTCGTTAAGTCCAATGAAAAATTCTGGCACAATTTAATTTTTAAATTTTAAAAAATGTTTTATTTAATAAATTTATCTATAGGTAAAATAGGTATGTATACCTATATACTATATACTCATAACTATTGGTATAGCCATATAGATAGATATATACTACTATCTTTTTGTATCCTTGTAGTATCCTACTATTATATCAATTTTATCATATCTTTAAATTGCAGGTGACTTGTTCAGTCCGATTTCAGAGTATTTTGTCTTTAATAAACCTCGAAGTTCAACTGTAGGTCGACAATTTATTCCTAATTATTCTACACCGATAAGACAATACTCGGCTCAAGTGAGTTAATTATTTTTATTTTTTAAATATTAAATATAAATCTATGGCAACCGTATTTTCATTAATCTTTGATACATAATTTTGTAAGCAATTTGTTGTTTCTATGTCTCAAAGTTTTATAATATAATGTAATTAAATATATTCTTATTTCGTGTCTCTATAATTTTTACTAAAATTTAGTTATTGCAATGATTATTATTTTTGGGTTTTCGTATGTTTTATCTTAAAATTTGTTTATAATTTGTAATTATTTAAAAAAAAAAAATTACAACTTATTATTATATATTTTAGGAGCAATTAGTAAATTTAAGACGCAGTTCTCTACATTTTCCGTATCTTGATTGAAGTGTGTGTAATATGACTGATATAAGTGTTACTCAATCCGAAGATATAGTCAATAAGGGATGATGTTATAGAACATAAAAAATTGCGACGACCTAAATTGGATTTTTCACTTGCATTATATAGTTATCAGATTCCTCAACAACAATATTGTATATCTTCTACATATACTGCAGTGATCCTTTAATTTCCCATCTTATGATGGGATCTAGATCAAATACTCCCGACGATTCCGATATATCTAATAGCCCAGAAACTATAGCCGATTTAATAGTGAGTTTTTATTTTTTTTAACCCTAATTATAATTACTCTTTTATTAGAGTCAGGTAAATATAAATCCATATGGTTCATATCTTTTAACTGAACAAGACTTGGCAAATATGGAACGCATATCGAGTGGAAGGTTATCTGCTGGTGAAAACATGCATAATCAAACTTATATTTTATTAGGTACAATTTTGTTCAACCAAATTCAATATAATGAGTTTATGAAGTTTATAATAATGTTTATGATTTAGGTAGATTCAAAAAATTTAATTTATATTGAAAATATTCTATACTAAATATCAAAATTAAGGGGAAAGTGAAATATTAATATTTTAATATTTATAGGACCATGAAATTTAAAATAAATATTTGCGTGGCGAGTAGTAAATTTACTACTCTCCAGTAAATTCTATTTTTATAACTTTATATCATAATGCGCTTGTTAAATATTTTTATTTTTTCAACTGTTCTACATATTATATAATGTATGTATTCTGTATTATATTTCATTATTTAATTTATCTATTATGTTACATAGATTATTTATTTTTTTTAAGTTTATATTTTTATTATTTTTCTCTCTTAGTTATAAACTTTACTTTATTTGTAAATTATGTATATTGATTTTTATTTTTATTAGATATTTTATTATTTTAATTTTATTTGTTAATATATAGTTATATTGTATATTTATTATTTAATTTTCTATGAAATACAATTGAAATATACTGCATATATATATATATACACCTTGTTTTGTTTTTTTTTATTGAAAATTGGAATTTATTTTCGTTGATAAATCTTATTATTATTAACATATAATATAATATCATATAATATGTGTTGAATATACATTTTATATAAAACACATATTTGACATTGATGATTAATATTTTTGAGATGATATATTACTATGTTATATTTATGTTAAATTAAAAAATTGAGTCAACATAACTCTCTTGTTACGAAAAGACCAACATTAGCAGTTGCCTAGATATTAATATAACACCTATTCAACATAGTTTTAATATTTAATGTCAAATTAAAACGTTTTGAAAACATTATTTTTATGTTCAAATGCACAGTGGAAATAAATATAGATGTTAATGATTTGAGTGGATACAAAAAATTATTTTATATTTAAAATGTTCTACATTAATATTTAAGTCCTTCAAATTTTAAAAAAAAATTGCAAGAGGAGTAGTAAGTACTTTGATTATGACGTGTATGTAATTTTGTTACAATAAAATTACTTTATACCTATACAATTTTTATTTATTAATATGTAGTAATCAATTTTAAATATATATAGTTTGCAAGGGGAACAGTATGTAAATAAGTTTTTATGATTTTTGTGGAGACAAAAAAATTACTTTATATTTAGAATACTAAATCTTACGTGTTTATATACGGATCCCGAAGAAAATTCACTATCAAGGGTAAAAACGTTATAATATAAACGTTAAATAATATAAAATAAAAAATTATAAATTGTTTTCATTATTGTTATGTTATAGAAATTCTATGAGAACACCGGAGTAGCCAAATTTATTAAGTCTCTATTTATTCCCGATACAGTGCACATCAATGCCAATGATTTTACGTAACAGCCTGTCGAGTCCTGTATCGCCACTGACTTTTTCACTACTCGAAACACCGAAGCTAAATAATGACTACACTTACCACCGCAGCCGGTAATTTAATAATAATTTTGTTTATTTATTTATTATTATTTTTGTTTTTATTTTTTTATTATAGTATATTTTAATATATAATCATTAACTTTCAGGCTGTTGACGAAAACGATGGTCCCGAATCTTACAATTTAAAGTACATGGAATCGCCATCATCGCGAGTTTACAGTACTGTTTACATTTTGCAATGGAACGCAAAGCGGAAATTATTTCATTGATTCTATTGTAAAAAAATGTTTTATACTTACAATTAATTTTTTTCTTTAAAACATAATGTTAGTAATACAATATGTATTGAATATATACTATTTATTAAATAATTTGTAAAATGACGATATTTTTTTTTGATGTATTATTATAAAATATACCTTATAGGATAGTGTGTGTATTAATTATTTACATTCATTCTATTTTGTATTTCGTATGGCGGGCGATGAGGGGTGTGGGTGAAGTCAGGTGAAGTACCACTTCTACGGCGACTGACGAGGGGAGGGAATGATGGGGTGGGGGTGGAGGGTGGTAGAGTGGGTAGGGGATGGGGTTAGGGGTGGCGGAGAAGGGGTTGTAGGGTGGTAGGAGGAGTGGGTGAGAGGGTGGCGGATGGTAGGGGGAGTAGGTGATGGGTTTGTGGAGGAGTGGGTAGGGCGAGTGAGTTAGGGGTGCCGGAAAAGGGGGTGTAGGGTGGTAGGGGGAGTTAGTGAGAGGGTGGTGGGATGGTAGGGGGAGCGGGTAAGTGAGTGGCGGATGGTGGGTGGGGGTGGCGCAGTCAACCGTGTGCGTCACTGATGACCGATATCGCGGAGAAGAAATCCGTCATGTTGATCATCATTTAATATTTTTATATTTTGACGCAGTATTTAATAAAACTAAATTTAATTATTATGATAGAAATAAAAAAAAGCACTTATAACTGTACATTTTATTACATTCTTAAAATTGTATATATATTTAAATACGTAGCTAAACGTACAGATTACAATAATATAATAAATGTCACTGCAGCACCCCCGAAATCAAAAAACGAATTTTGAGGGTTTTGGGAAGTAGTAGTACAAAATTAAGTTTTAGTTGTACAAAATAAAGTACATAATACTGATTTTTTTTTTTTACAATTTCCAAAGTGTGGGTTCCAGGGTAACGCACCTGATTAAATCGTGTTTAAAATAATATAACAATGCCGCTCATCGAAGACAAACGATCACAACGTGGGGTCGAATTGGAGAATTGGCCAATAATATGCATCTATGGTGCTATTAAATATTACAATTAATAGTAGAACCATCTATGTTAAATATTTATAATATATTAATATATAATATTATGAATTCACCTACGTATTACTTATTTAATTTTCAATAGAAAATTTACGTTTGAAAAGATTACATTTTTAAAAAAGCAAATTGAATTAAATTTATGCGCAGTTTTAAGGCGATTCCATGTTATCGTTTATTTAATTTTGTGTTTTTCAATATTAAAACTTAAATGCCGCTCAATTATTATAAAGATGTATTCAAGTCTGTGGTATTTACAGTAAGTTCAATCGAAAATGTATTGTGATTTTATTCTTATTCGTTCATTATTGACCATTTAATTAAACATTTAGGTTTTATAAAATAATTAACTTCAAACTAGAAATCAAAATGTATATGGACTCCTAAGATGTTATATAAATAAACATCATTCTCGTAAACTTTATTAAATTATCTTATAATAGTTCTGGTTTGTACGATGTATTGGGGAAAGACAAGCCAGACGCCGACGAAATCGTCACGATCGTCGGGGAAAAGCTTTGATCCAAAGAGTGGGATATTTCGTACTTTTCAGAACTATCATTATAATTTTTAAAACTCATATTCATGTGAATATAAATAAATTAAACTTTCTATTAGACAAAAGTATAAATATCAAAGTCCATAAACAATTTCTCAAATTAATAGGTAATTCATCTTTATTTCAATAATACAGATGTTGATTCATCAAACTGTGATAATATTTAGAAACTTAACCATTAAGTTTAAACTCTATAAGTAAACTATATATCTACAAACTAGAAGTCAAAATATAAATGGAGTTCTATAATATGATTGAACATGTTATGTATGATTTCTTACATGTTTAAATTCTTATAGTCCTACGAGTAATATTATTACTTAAAGGAAATAGGTTAAATATCGCCGAATATGATGAAAGCTGAATTTTTTTTTCAAAAACAATTTAACACTTCGTATAAATTTAAACTAATAAAATAACATCTCGTCATGTCACCCTCGTCAGTATTTTTACTGATCATTAAACTTATAAGTCTGTTTAGAAATTGGCATTTCTGGGAATTTTTCCCTTGAAGAATGGTCTACCTATACATCTCTGACACGTAATTAAGTTAGGTTAAGTTAATCAAGGTCAGGTTAGATATAGAGATGGACCACTGAGCTCAGATCATCAACACAAGAAAAGAAGAAAGAGGCATCATATATCCGAATTACAGCACAGATTGGATGGCTCCGACAATAGAAAGTAGTGGATACATATGATCATTTCTGACATAGACGGTTGGCTGAGGATGACGCGGGTGCTGTAGGACCATCATGGTTAGTGAGTTTCCAGTATTACCTCATCCATCAATATGCGTGCGCTAAATCATATTGCAAATTATGCTTAAAATATTTTTAAGCCCATTTTTTGATGCAACGAATTATTATAGGATATAATATCTAAATATACCAGTATAATTTGAAATAACAATATTAATTATTATGTAAATATTTTCTATTTGTATTTGTTGATTTTTGTCTATATGAATCCCTCATATAGAAAATCGTTTATTGTCTACTAATTAGGTGTAATTTGTTTATTGTTTATTATACTTAATTAATATAATGCACTGCATAAACAATGTGTTTTAAATTTTTTTTATGTATATGATAGTACGATACATATTAAAATAATACATATTTAAAACTGTGCGAGTATAATTAAGCGAAAATAAAATACATAATTATTTTTTATTTATAATTATTAGATATTAGTCCGTCGAGATATTTATGGGCGGCAGAGAACTCCTACGATCAGATATACAGGATACCCTGTGCGGATTCTCACCAACCAAGAGACACAGGACATCCAGGTCACCCAATAAGTCAATTGCATTCGTCAATTCTTCTTCTCCATAGTAGAGACTATTATTTCAAGCAAGGAGCAGGATGAATGCGACAGAGAAGCAGAAAATTGGGCTTAGTTCTATGAGAATCCAGGCTAGCGGGTCATTGATGTCAGGCGAAAGTCAATGCAAAAGTCTTTCTAAAAGTATCGTTATATTCAATAACGCGGTCTTCGGCAGAATAACATATTATGTACATTTAATATTTATTTCAATCTTTTCATAAAATAAACGATGGAGTCCAGGACGAAATAATTCAAAAGTTAATTCCTCCTGGACTCGGACAAAAACTGAGAAAAAAAAAAAAAAAAAAAAAAGACTTAAGAAGTCTTATAACGTGTAGACATTTTTTATTCTTTTATAAGTAATAATGTGATTAATTTATTTCACCTTGTTATCATACCAAATTTTTGGTCATAAAAACATCAAATAAGACTTATAAATTTCGTAATCAAATTTATAGTTTCATGTTTACTTAAATCGTAAAAACTTTATTTCACCCTGTTGTCATAAAATTAGACTCATTAATTTTGTAATCAAATTAATTATCTAAATGAAAAATACGTGATTTCACACTGTTCCCCTACCAAACATTTTTGACATTCTGGAATGAATAATTTAACATTCTGAGCGGAGTGTAGAATGTATCGCTTTCACATTGATGTTTGATTTTTGTGCTTTTTAAAGCCTGAAAACACTTTTTCGGTAAGAAATAATTATCCGATTACAACAAGTAAATAATGCTATCGTTAGCAAATTGCATCTAGTTTATACTTTATTGAGCTAAGTTTTCGAATTTCTCAAATGATTTTCCTTGGGAGAAGAAAAACTACCAAAAAATAACAGAAAACGGTAAAATTGTGGTTGCCATAAATTTTATTTGAAATAGTTTGAGATAACTATTGCAGTTTTTTAAGTGAGAACTTGTAAATTGTTTTGTTTAATCTAATAGGTAATTTACTCACGTGGTAAAATTTTGAAACGGATAATCGATATAATTGTATACATAATACATATGATTAGTAAGTAGGTATTATAAATTAAGACATTTTCTACAAGTAATAAGGTGCTATAGACTGTACTTAGATATACCTATTATATATACTATAGTGAATTTGTGAAGTAATTATAAGCAGTGGTGCTGAGTTCAGTTAAAAAAGGTGGTTCAATTCTCACAAAATCCCACCCACTCACCTAAAATATCACTAATATCTAGGTTATACACCAAGACGTTACTGGAAATTGCTTAAATCTCTGTACCTATACCTACTTTATACTTATTATAGTATTAGTATTAACCATTTTGGTTAAGTACCCACCCACAATTTTAGGTGGTTCAAATGCACCACCTTAAGTACGTACTCGGCGCCACTGATTATAAGTTATTAATTAGTAAATAGCAGGGTAATATTTTTAGATTCTAAACGGAGCGAGGAATGTATTGTTTCTACAAAGATTTTTTTTTATATATGAAAACATTTTTTTGGATAGAAATAATTGTACGATTACCACAACTAGGGTATGCTTTCGATAGCATATCGTATCATCTTGGTATTTTATTAAGTTCATTTGTCAAATTTCTTTAAAGTTTTTATTTGAGAGGGGAAAAATTACCAAAAAAATGGTAGGAAATTGGCAAAATTACGATTTCTTTTATTTAACATTTTTAAATTTCGTGATAACTAGTTGAGTTTTAATCATAGGGACTTGAAATTTTTTTTGAGTATTAACATAAGTAGTATACAAGTAAGGTAAAATTTTGAAATTAATTATTAATATAGTATATTGTAATATATTGAGTTTCGTTCTGAATTGTATTTCTAATGCAATATTATTGCATTCAAATCTTAAGTATAATAAACCACTAATTTCTCCGAGGGATGGAGGAGGAACGTTCACAATCGATATTCCCACTTTCTTATACCTTTTTTATTTCGTGATAACTAATTGAGTTTTGATCGTAACAACTTGAACATTTTTTTGAGTACTAACATATGTAGTATACAATGTATGTAGTAAAATTTTAAAACGGATTGGTTGATTTACTGATTATGTATTCAACTTTAAACTTTTTTCAAAAATGTTTAATATTATCTGCAATTTTTGGTTTATCGGTTTGAAAACTATAATATACAAATTTACAAACTATAATATACGAATATGGTAAAATTTTTGAATAGATTAGTTGATTATTTGACTAAATATAGAGGTATGAACATTGAGACTAGACTCATTCAAGTTTCTTCCGTTCTCATCGCGGTCACGTATTTTTCTGTAAACACGAAATCCTGCAGTGTGTCGTGCGTCCGAAGAAAAATGAAAAAAGAATTGAATTAGAATATAAAATAATATAAATTATCTATTCTTATAATTAAAAATTGATTACAATTACAAATTTGTGTAATAATAAAAAAAAAAGTTTTTTTTTTGTCATTTTTGCATTAAATTTTCAGTCTCCCTAATGAATTTACTTGCGAGCCGCCACTGCGTTTTAGTATATTTAAATATGCAATAATCAATAACTCTTCGATGTAAAGTTTCATATAGAATTGAAAGAAACATATAGATACTAGATAGGTACTATACTTATTATAATATTATTATAATTATTATATAATAAACACATATTAACTACCTAAATTTATAATGAAAGTGAGTTAAATTACGAAAATCACATAGACAAATTATAGCCTATAGGTAATAAAAAAGGCCATTTCTTATGTACCTAATTTAAAAAATATAAAACTCATTTTGGTAAATACCTAACATTTTTATTTTAAAATACTATGAACGTAATATTAAATATGATTTGAGATTATTTCTGTCTTTCTAAGAATATAATATTATATTATAGATATTATTATAGGTATTTTGCTATTTTCCATGTTATAATATGTAATATAGGTCCTGTAAAAAACTGTGTTTTATAAAAATATAGGGCAATATAATATAAAACAATACCTTTGTGTAGATATATATTTTGTTAAGTAATTTATATATATAGTAGATAAATACTTATATAATAATAGTACGTATACAGTACAATATAGTTCTATGGCGATGAAACGCGATATAATAATAATGAAACTAGTTTACAACTTGTTTAGTCTATAATAATTGTTTAAAATTTTTATGATTTTAAAATATTTTGATTTAAATATTTGTTAATTGTACTTATAAGATTTACTAAAATAATCTAATTTAAAGTTTGTTTTTAATTTCAATCAATTAAGCATTTACTATTACAAAAATAAATGTATAATATAAATGGTAGTTGGTAGTATTTTGATAAGCAATGCGTATCCACCGTTATCAGTTATCCTTATCACACGCAATAGATAATATAAATAACATTCTGGTTTTATAATTCTGTATTAATTCTGTCCTTGCAAAGTTAACTGGGTACGTGCATAATTTTTATTATTGTTTTCGTTCGCGTAATAAACTCACGAGTGACAAGTGCAAAGCACAACTTATCAACTTGCCCTATAGCTTCCGTTTTAATCATGGTAAATATTTAATTTAACCGATATTGTAAATAATTGATAAGGAAAATATTGAAATATTTAATATAATATTAATTACTTGATATTTTGATACTTTATAAATTCATTTACCATTGCAATTATATTCTTTTTGGAATGGTACTTGGATAGTTACCATTACACAGTGTCAACACTTTGAAAAAATAGATTTCAATGTTATGTGCACATACAGTAAGTTTATTCATTCAATTTTGTATATTAGGTATACTTTAAATTATCAATACCTTGTACAATTTTACAGTCAATGATGACTAGGACAGTTAACTGATGGCTGATTGTGCAAGTGTCGATTCCAATGAATCCGTGAACATTAGTGATGAGTTTGAGTTTGTTCATTCAGATACTTTAAATGTAACATTTATTTTACAAGCATTGCAAATAGTTTTGATGATTAAAATACAATGTTTTTAGGCATTTGACGGGCGACCTGAGTTAAAGATTGGTGGTGACGGCAATTTGGAACATATGCAGAAATGTATTGGTGAGATATTGGATGAAGAGAATGATCATCAGCCGATAAAAGAAACTATGGCTGATACAAATAAAAATAATGATACATCATTGACTAAACCTGTTTCTGATGAATTAGGTAAATTTATTTTAGATAATTTGATTTGATTTTTGTAGTTTTTATTTGTCAATATAAACATATTATGTTTTAATGCTTTAAAATAGTATTATGAATAGACATACAAATATAATATAACATTTAAATTTAAATTTTAACAATTATACAATATATTATGATAATATATAATATAGTATATTTTATACTGGATCAATATGAAAAGTTTTCTAGTTTATCAGACCCCCTCTTTTTTGTTTTTTTAAATCTATGTAAAAAAATGTATAAATAAAATTGACATAAAAAATGTAGTTTTTTAGTTAATGTAATCATAAATTTACATATTTGGAATGTTTACTTATATAAGTAATTTTATTTTAGTAAAGTTGTAGTTTATTGGGCTAATGTATTGTCTTGAAATAAAGGGTCCATGTTTATTTGATTTTGGCTAGATAAATACTGCACATGTTTGGCATTTATCGCTCCACTCTTAGGCGTCATCATTTTCCTCTGTGAATTGAAATTCACTTCAATTTGTTATGCAAAACCATCTCGGATAAATAATAGGGAAAAGCCAACATTTTTAAAATGTAATAAAAAGGTTTTTTCATTAGTATCTCTAAACATACCATGTTAATTATATAACATATCAGCAGTTCTTAAACTTTTTAGTTCACTCCTAATTAAGAGCTTTTTTAAATTCTAGATCCCTTTATATATATATATTTTTTTTTTTAAAATAGGATTTTATATATAAACATCTTATGTTACCATTATCAATATATTATAATGTTTGTTTTATATTACAAATCCAGATAAGTAAATGAATTAGTAAGTATATAGTTTATTAATTATTTTTGTCATACTTAGTATTAATACTTCATTAACTTTATCATACATAGACATTTAATATTAACTATTTATATAGTTCAGCAGACCTCCGTGTATGAGTGTCGCAGACTATAGTTTAAGAACTGCTAATATAGAGTATATACTATAAAATTGATTCAACTGGTTAAAATCAACCATTCATCTCTGTAACATTGCCAAACTTTAAAGAGTTATTATTTTGAAACTAAATAAATCTATCAAATTCTGAATGCACTTATGTGTTATAAAATATTACATATGATTGAGGAAAAAAATGGGTCTGGTAACTAGAAATATATCTGTATATTACATAGGTAACTAATAATTAAGAAAATTTTATCAAGGTACAATGTTTGATGGAATTTCATATCTGGGATCAGCTAGTATAACGCAACCTAAGGAAAAAGCGGAAATATTAAGGATTATGTCCATATTAAATGGAGAATATGATGCTGATCAAGATATGAAAATATCAGTGTCAATTCCAATTTCATCTGATGGAGCTGTCATGTATGTAGTTTAAATTTAAAATTATTTGTAGATAAAAAATAAAAAATATTACCTGTAATTTTTAAATTTATATAAACTGTAAATTTATATGCTATATAGTTTATTTGATGGAATAAATAATGCAAAAATTGCCTGCTATGAGATTGAAAGAATATTGTTTTATGCTAATGGTGTTATTGGTTCTAAAGAAGCATCATGTTTTGCATTCAGTTGGACACATGGTAAAACTGAAGAAAATGCATTATTCCAATGTCATGTGTTTCGTTGTTCAATTCCAGAAGCGGTATGAACATTTTAGTAATTTATAAGTTTGTAATTGATTATAATTACCTTTCAACAACACATTATATCAAATAGTGACATTATTTTGGTAATAATAATACTATATTTTAGAATTATTTTTTAAATTTTTAAACACTTAAATAATATAATAGTATACTGTTATATTTTACACATTTTAATTTGTTATCAAGTTCAATTGCTATATAGTTGGTATTAATTTGTCTGGTGAAACAGTTGTTTAAATATTTTTTTTTATCATAAAGCTTATATGACAGGTGAATCGTGTATCCAACTGTTTTGTGAAGGCCTTTCAAAAAGAAACAAAACCTATTTTAATTTCTACATCACCAGAGTTAAATTCGAATATAACATTAGATATGCAAAATAAGAACGGATCAACTGAAATTTTTATTTTTGAAGTGAGTTTGGAAATCAAAGAAGATGACGGAAAGGTAAATTAAAATATTACATTGAAAAACAATATATTATGTGTGATTTATTTTATTAGCTAAAAATATAATTTTTATACAATTATTTTTTTTTATCAGGGTGGATTTATATCAGTGACAAGAGATAGAAATTTTCTTAAACTTCGAGCAAATGTGGAAAAACAAGTATGTTTAACTATTAATCAAGTAGTTTCTGGAACTCAACAAAAAATATTACAACTGGAACGATGTTTTGGTGTTCTCGTATGCCCAGGTCGCAATGTAAAACAAAGTGACATGCAGCTTTTAGATATGGTAAATTATTACAGCATGTTTTTACATAATATAATATTTATAAATATCAAATCATAGGTATCAATGGGAACTGATTTATCTGATACTGATGGATGCAATACAATTTACGTGATTACTGGTCATTGGGATCCTTCGGACAAAGTTTTTGAACCTCTAAACAGTGAAACTCAATGTTCTTATATTACTGTTGCAGTAGATTTAGTTATGCGTAAGATTAAAGAGCCTGTTCGATTATCCATAGAAACTCCAATAAAAGTGTATGCTGCTAATGAAAGATTCTGGGGTTTTGGTCGTAGACAAGTTACTCATCAGTTTTATTTGAATTTGCAACAAGTAAGTTTTAAAAAATAATGTTGGTTCTGATTGAAATACACCAGCTATTTTTCTTTATAATTGTAGATTTATCTTAACATCTACGCTTACTTATACTTTTAATTTGTCCCTCAATAGTGGCATATTTTCTGGTGCATAGATATCTGAATATCTATATATCTGATTCTATATAAATTCAGTTTTAAAATAGGATATCAAATAAAATATTGTATTTGTAATGATTTAAAATTTTTTGTTTGTTTTTAGATTAATTCAGGTAGTTCAGATGTTGGTTATAAACTTTTAAATATTGAGTCTTCTGGTGAAATTGATAAGAGTCGCTTAAATATGACTTTAAATAATTTGGCAAATTATATTAAAACTCAGAGTATTAATTCCATTGAACTATCTTCTCCAAAAGATGAAGATTTATCTGGTAATTTAAGAACTAATTTTTAGTTACGTTCTAAAGATATTATCGAACAAATGTCTGTTTCATTTTATTAACAAATTTGTTACACATAAATAATGACCAGTGAAAAGAAAATTCATTTAATATAACATTTTTAATCTAATTACTGATGGTCCTAAGTCTGTATAAAATTGGGAAGAAAAATTTTGTTTGAAATTGTTAGGTATAATGTACTGAAAAATAAATTTGGCATGTAATTAGTATGTACTTTTAAAATAAATGCAGAAGACACTTACTGCGAGACAACTATTTATCACCACAATAATTTTGTGTTAATATTATTTATTTTATCACTTTATTTGTTAATAATAAATGTCAAATATTATTATTCACTATAGTCGCTAAAATATCAATGCAAATGCATTAAAATTTGGGCCTTAATAAATACATATAAAATAAATAAAAAATTTAGTATTTTTAAAGTTTAAAATTATGAGTTACAAATGAATTATATTAGATATTATATTAATTATTTTATGACTACTATTATTTTTATTTATTGAATAGATAATGATGAACCTTTGGTGAGTGGAACTGGATATGTATCCAAAGAATGTAATGAAGTGGAATTAGAATCATGGAAAGATGTTTTATTAAAGTGGGCTACTTGTAAATCTCCACCAGCACGACAATTATCTATCCTTGTTAAAGAAGGTATACCTGAAGCTTTACGTGGAGAAGTATGGTTACGTCTTGCTAAAGCCGATTTAGACCCAAAACTTATGGACACATATAGAGTACTTATAACTAAGGTAATAACTAATAATAAAGTAATAATCTGAAATCAAAATATTTATCATAGAGGAATTTAAATTTTTATGTTTTATTATTTTTGTAACATTTTTAATCATTATTATCTAAATAGGATTGTGATTGCGGAGGAACAATTCAACGTGATATTCATCGAACATTTCCAGCTCACAATTTTTTTAAAGAAGCTGGGGGTGTTGGTCAAGATAATTTATTTCATTTAACTAAAGCATATGCTGTATATGATACTGAAGTGGGGTATTGTCAAGGTCTAACATTTCTGGCTGCTACTTTATTGCTACATGTAGGTGATTTATATTTATATATTATAATTATTAATTATATTTCATCAATTATTGTAATTTTTTTAAGTATTATTAATTTAATTTAGATGCCTGAAGAACAAGCTTTCTGTGTCTTATTAAAATTAATGTACGATTATGGTCTAAGGGAGTTTTATAAAGATGGTTTTGAAACAGTTTACTTGAAACTTTATCAACTGAATAAACTCATGGAAGTTAGATGATGCTAATTTTATTTTTAACATTTTTTTCTCAAACTAATTTTTAATTGTATTTAAGGAACAAATTCCTCAACTTTATAATCATTTTAATGCTAATGGAATTGAAGCACATATGTATGCTTCTCAATGGTTTCTAACACTTTTTACAGCAAGATTTCCATTATTTTTTGTATTTCGTATTATGGATGTAGTGCTCCTCCAAGGGCTGGATACATTGTTTCAAGTTGCTATTGCCTTATTACAGGTATATTATATGATAATCAGAAATTACTTACTATTACCCATAATATAATTAATTTAATTTTAATTTTTAGTTTTGCAAAAAAGACTTACTACAATTAGATTTTGAAAACATTCTAAAATATTTTAGAGTAACAATGCCCAAAAAAGTACGTAATGAAGAAGTTGCCAGACAATTAATAAAAAATGCATGTTTAGTTAAACTAAAAAAAATAAAAAAATATGAACAACAGTTTTTAGCATGGAAAGGTAATTAACCAATTTATATCCTAGTTTTTTGTAATAATATTAACAGTATAATAATATTATTAAAATTCCTGATTTATTTATATGTAGAGGCTCAAGAGAGTGCTGAAAATTTTACTAGTGAATTAGATCAAGTAAAAATGACATTGAAGCAGTCTGAAGAAGAAAAGAATCGCCTCGAAGAAGAACTTACTAGGGTAACTGTATATTAAATAAAAAATATTATTATATATGAGATTATATTTTTGTTGGTTTAAGGTGAAAAATATATTAAAAAAAGAGATTACAAAAGCTGATACAGAAATTAACAGAGATCAAACAATTATCAAAGAATATAAACAAGTAAATGGTTACCGTAATATAACAATATGCAATATCTTCAAAGGCAGATAGTTGTTATAGATATAATAAGGAATATCATATAATACTTTACAAATTATTTTAGTATATAATAATTAGAACTAAGACTACTACAAATATCTACAGTTGGTAATACCATTGATTATAGAATAGTCTATTCTATAATCAATGGTAATACAATAATATGCCGATATCAGTGTGACTTATGGTTGAACAACTGAAACCTAGTTTTCATTAAAATCATCATTCTATCAGGTGATGTAGCATCTTACCAACCAAATTAGTTAAATCAATATTTAACTTAAAAAAGTGTCCACAAGAAACACTACCGTGTCTTAGTGACACTGTTTGTATTATTTATATGTAAATAATGCTTATTATTTGATTCTGACAATGTCTCGTTGTGTATGTATATAAACATGCATAGCAGACTTTCTAGAATAACTGATAGGCTTTTCTATACCTAAAATATTTAGGTTTAGTGAATTGTATCAAAAAATAATCTAAATTTAAAGTTAGTTGAGTTGCGTCCTCATTATAATTTTGTGGTAGTAAAAAATTTTACTGAATATGTAAATATCGTCCAGAGTTTATGTATATCTCCTATATATATACTATTTATATTTAGGTTACTATGAAAGTCTAAAATTGTTTTTCTTATCTATATTTACAAGTAATAAATATAAAATAATAATTGTGAAATAGAGTGATTGCAGTTGTGTAATGGTCAACACATTATACATTATAACTTGTCATACAAATTAAATAATACTTATAGTTATAAAAGGAGCAAAGCATAAATGAAAAAAATAAAACAATTTTTAAGATTTAAAAAAAATGATATACAACGTTAGTTTTGTTGTTTTAAATTTTATTTGAAATGTCATGATAATTTTAATATAGTAATAAAGCAACATTTAAGTTCATGATTTCTTAGAAATTAGGTAATAATTTAAATAATAAATATTTACACAACTGGGACAACAGTTTATTATTATAAAATAATAATATTCATTATTAATTAGCTATTAGAAATCATTCTATCAGCCTCTGATTATGATTATTATTTTCATATTAATAATTCAAACACCGATTTTATAGATTTGTCAAAGACTTGATGCTGAACAAGCTTCTATGAAAGCTGTAATAAAATTACTTAAAGTAAGTATATATATATATATATATATATATTATTTTACACAACTATAAATTATTTTGAAATCTTAAATTTAATATTCTATTATAGAATACACTAGGTGAATGTAGTAGATGCAGATCATTTATTGAAACACCAGTTTTAAGTAATAATATATTATCTCAAACTGGAGACATCTCAAATTCTGTAATGGAAGAAAATAAACTTTCAAAAAGGATTACTGAGCTTGAAATCGAACTTGCTCAAACCAAATTGGCTTTAGTTGAATCAGAGTGTAGAAATCAGGTATTTATTAATCATATATTTAATAATAATTACACATGATTAAGCTGCCATGTTAATAGGATTTGGGGCATAGGTTGGGTGTAACGTTTTCGGAACTCCAAGCAACCAAAAACACATTACCCCCATGGTTTCAGAAAACACTAGCGTCCATCAAGGAAGTAACCACCACCAAAACAAATGATCAGCTACGTATGATTGTTGGTAGAAGGGATTCTGCACCTAACCATCAATCGTCTTTTGATCTTTAAGAGGATTTAACCACATAAATTGATAACTGAAATGAACAAATTACTTAATGTTAATAAATATTTTATGGTATTAGATGTACTGTGGTATACTATAAATAACTTTAAATTAACAAAACAATAACTAGAAATGAGCTTTTTTACTAAAATACATTAATGCTATAAGTATACAGTTTTAATTATGTATTTTTTATAGGCTATTAGATAAATTATTAATCATGATATTAATTATTTGTTTTATTAATTATATTATAATCATTCCAGTATAAGGTATAATGCTTTATTTAAATTTTGTTGTTAGAAAATGTCAAAATAATAATAAGTTTTTTCAAAAATACTATTGTCTTGCATCATTAGTATTTTTTTTTGTTTTTTTTTTTTGTTATTATTATTAATTATAGAACAATTTGTAAGTTCTTGTAGATTATCAAATTTCCTAAAATTTATTTCTGTTATTTTGTATGATTTTTTTTTAATTATTTATTTAATTATATAGTTTTTAATTGATAAAAAGGCTTTATTTCTTTCTAAAATCATAATTTCCAATTTTTTAGAAATATGAATTTGTAAGTGAATGTATGAATAGTATTGATAACATAATATGATTCAATTATAATGATATGTTCTGGTCCATGGGCGTGCTTGTGGAGCAAAAGGGTGTGCTCTTATTACCAGTTTGAATAATTTTAAAAGAGCTAAACAGATTTCAACCGGGTTACTGTATAATATTTAATATAAATTATACATGTTGGTTATCCAAAAATTGTATTCAATATTCAAATTTATTGTATTAATTAAAAGTTAATCAAAATAAAATATTGGTAGCACATTATGTAAAAATAGTAATAAATCAATTATTTATTTAAGCAGGTAAGTATTTTGGATTTGTATGTTATTTATAATAATAATATTATAATACATATGTAAGTTAAAAAACTTATCTGTGGGTAATTAAGAAAGAACTGGCATTAATGTTTGGTGCACCACACCTGAAACTTTGCGCACACCTAGCTCTGATCTCTGGCATTGGCTGTATTTAATAGTCTAGTGGTGTCGACATGATTTATAACAAACAGTTCTATTTATTTTATTTGATATCTACCTGGCACCTACCTCTATTTTTACCCATTATCTAATCAAGTAGTTTAAAAATAAATAAAGGATCTGGTATTTAAACAAAATCGGCAAATTTGAAGGGGTTTTTTTGGAGGGACCCATCCACTGTGTAGATATATGTTTAATTTATTATACACAAATCGTATTAATTTGGTAGGTAATATAACTAATGTAAGGTACTTAATTTACAATAGGTAGGTAATATAAATATTAAAATAACTAGATCAAAATAAATTATTATATAAATAATTTATATTGCCTATTTATACATTTTAAAGATAAGTACTTACCTACTAAAATTATTATTATTTTTTAAGGCCTATTATTGGTACCTATGTAAAACACAATGTGGTGTCATCTTGGAATCCGTGCCAAGGTTAGGTTAGGACCCTGTAAGAACAGTGCTGTATACAAATAATAAATCATCTTGTCCAGAATAATACAACACAGACTGAATATGAAGGCTATATATGTAAAGTTTTAGTGATGTGTTGATGTTGAATTGTTGATATTTAACTAACATTAGATTAATAATAATTAAAAATGACTAATTATAGGTAAATAACAATATAAAATATGATGACCTATGTAATTTACTTAAATTACACTTCAGTAATTGTTCACAATCGTAACTTCTGTTTAATTGATAATATCAAAAAGTCGTTTTTAATTTTTATTAGATAGGTACCTACCTAATATATGTGTATTATATTAATACGATTGTATTGCATATTATATTATATTGTACATTTCAACAATTGTATTTATAATTTGGTACTGCAATTTTAAAAACTTGTTATTTACAAAATTGGTTTTATTTAAATAAAATTTTAACTTTATAATATTGTATTGTTATATCTTTTTCTTTAATTAGCAGTAATTTTCCATTCTTGACGCTTATCTGTTTTCCTTTTTAGTTCACAATACGAATTATGGTCCATATCTTTTGTTATTTGACTAATATAGTCTAGTGGCAGTTTCCCTCTGTTATTATTTCCTACAATACATTATATGTTATAAATAATCCATATATTATATAAAATCGTCATTGGTACATTTATAGATAATACGAGTATAATGTTGTCTAAAGGTAGATAATTCACTGTTTTAATTTAATTTGTAATTTATTGATTGCATCAACGCCTCGTCATCATGTTTTATTAATAACGGTTTAACTAACCCTAAAATTAGCAGGTGAGAGGGATGTATGGTCTTCTTTTGTACCTATATGATTTCAAATTAATAATAACGACTAACGATAAGTAATAGCATAAATATTTAGATATTAAAATTCACACTAGTGATATAGGAAGAGTTCCTTTTAGTCTCTCCTAGTTATACAGTCCCCCTAATATTACAACAGGTTTTTTTTATACTTACGAATGTACATTTTTTTTTAAAAAATATTTATTTGTTCAAAAATTAATAACAATAAACAATTTTAATTTATTTCATAAATATATTATTTTGAACTTTTAGAGTATAAATTTTAAAATAATTTACAAAAAAAGATCAAGGAAGGTTATCTAATTTAACCCCCTTTGATGCAGGGATGTCGCCCATAAAAAAATCTAGATTATAAAAAATATATGATTCACTAATGACATGTAGTAGGTACCTACTAACGTTAAATTATTAGTTATATTTAATATTATGTAGTAGCGGCGCGAACAATTTTCAACTATGTGGCAACTATAAATATTTTGCTACAATTATCACCACCTAAGTAGTAAAAGTAGTAAATATGTAGCCAAAGGGTACCACCACACCACCCAATTGGCCATGAGGCCACGGTCTTATGAAACACCGTATCGCGCCGCCACTGTTATAATTTGTTGACTGAATTTTAAGTTATAACTACATAGTGTTGTTTTTTTTTATCTTGACCAAAAAAAAAAAACAACTTCTCCAAAATATGGTCCTTTTCCTCCCTATACAACGTAATTGTATAATTATAACCAAAAATATTGTTGAAAATCTTATACTTAAGATGTTTTCCATGACGTGGCTGTCGAAGATAGAAAGGGCGGTGGGGGGGGGTAGGGTGCCCTGGTTTACTTTCCTCAAAGGGTGCTGTCCGTGTCTATAAGCTACGGGAGAGGGGAAATACTGATGATGTACACGTCTGTAGGGACGTGCAGGATAAATAGTTGTAAAAAGAAGAAGAAGTAAAAGGCGAAAAAAACGTCGTAAAAATCGGAAATTATTGCTCACAAGGGGTTGTGAGCGAGCGAGGAAGAGAAAGAGAGAAAAGTGTTACGAGCCAAGTAGCGTTTTCATTACGAACAGTCTTGGTAATAATAATATTATACACGACTAACAACCGTCGCCTCGTCTTGCTAATATTGTGTACATAACGTACCTATTTAATCATAAAACCGTCGTTGTTGCCTGCCCAACAATAGCTGGTGTATAATATTATATATATATATATATATATACATATATATTATGTGTTTTAGCGTTTAAATTATATATGCGTAATGCGTATACAGGGTGATTCATTAAACACGCTCTCACCATCGTGACCATTCATTTTTTACTCTAATCCCTATCTATATCATAGCTAGAGTTAGCTAACTAGATATCACGTAGCAGCGTATATTGATGGAGAAAGATTATATGAGACCCTATATTCAGACTACTTATGAAATATTTTAAGTTAATTATTAATGATTAAAATGGATTAAATTAGAAAAAAAAAAATCATAATATTTATTATTATATTTCTTAGTTTGTGATATAGTATTAAAATTAGTACAAAAAAAGTGTCGGAACAGAGGCGATTGCAATTGATTTAGGTTTCCCCTCATCCTAAATTTGCGCCTGGTTTCACAATGTGTGTATAAAGTATAAAGATGTAATAGGTTTAAGAACCAATACACAATTTTATGTTAATAGTTATACAAATTAAAATAAGCATAGTGAGTTATGTCAGCTATGTGACAATTCTGTCTGGTTTAGAATTTAATCAATTAAAACCTAATTAAGTTATTATGATCCGAACTGATTTTTATTCTATATATAATTTATAGTTAATTCAATCATTAGAACTAATTTTAAATAGTTGATAGAAATTTAATTCTAGTAATAAAGGATTAGATTGTAGATAGGTATATATAGTAAATACGTCATTTTTCCAATTTAGTACCTATATATACTATAGTTTTAATAATATAGGTATATTAATAATCACAAGTATTAAGTATTATAACAAATTTTCATATGCAAGAAATATAAGGGATTCGTATTAGAATGATAGAAACAGTAAATTAGTTTTTAGAAGACATTATTTTTGTGGCGAATTCGAAAATCTTTAAACCATCTCTATTAATTCTTGTGAAAAAGGATAATTTTTTCAGGAATATTTCTAATCCACTTGCTATTTGCAAATATGTAAGGGATCTGTTGTTTGAATATTTATAATAAATATTAATTTTTATCCAATTAAATTGAATTTGGTAAAAATGATTTAGGTATATGGGCAAACCTGTCAAAAGCGGTTATGAGGTTCGGTTAAAAAAAATAAATTTTCTGACTGAACTGCAGTAAGTAGACAAATATAGTATACAGTTTTATTACAAATAACTATTTCATTAGGTATAATAAGAATATAGATTAGAATTAGAATTTTGATAAGTTATTGAATTTAAAAAAATTAACAGCGAGTAAGGAAAAAATGTATAGTTTTACCTTTTATATCATTTTAAAAAATATATCAGTTTTGCCATAGTATATTTGTATACACAATAAGTATACCTATTTTAAGTGACATAAAAAAAATCCAATTAGTAAAGGACAATTTTTATGGGTAAACTTTTTAAAAAAAAAATTTAAATAATAAAATACGCACAGTCAAGGGTAAAAATGGGGCGAGTTATGTTTGGAAAATCACTCTGTATATATCGGGTCCCATAATTTTTTAACAGAGTCGCGTATCTCGCGTGCAAGAGAAGGAGAAGCTTTTTTCATCGGCCTCCGGGGGCCAGTTTTCTACACGGTTTTCTGCCGCAGCTGAAAGTATTTTAACACTGCAGCACGGCGTTTATTTTTTTTTTCCTGAAGAAAATTAATTACGACAAACTGCCGACACCGCGCCGCCATCCGGCATCTACTACCCTTTTTCGATTCACTCGCGCGGCAGTAATATTTTTTATTTATTTTTTTAGCTATAATATTATTATGTTTATTTCGTAGAAAATACAAATTGTGTCCTGTAAAATAAATAAATAAATATATTACAAATAAGAAGGGTATATAAAGGGTATCTAAATACGCGAGTCATGTTTGATTATTATTAATTGTTTACACAATAAAATTTGCATTCACATTTACAAACATACAATAAGACTGACCTATGACATTATTAATGATCTTTGACTTTTTTCATATTGAATTATTACATAAGTTTAAATTTATGTTCGTTTTGTTTATTTGTTTATTAGTTACCTATACTTTAGTTAATTACAAGTTTTAAGACTGGTTAAAATTTAAATGAAAGTACATTAAAATATCAAAAAGATTATTTTTTTTTATTTTCATGAATCTTGACATGAATATAATCAGATAATTAATTAATTAACTATAACTATATAAGTATACTAGCGCGACTTATTTTATCTAAATAGTAATTTATAGGAGACCACGATTATATATACTCGGTAGATTCTAGATTGTCAGATGGGACACAATTAGGAAACGTCATAACGTTTAAATTAATTTTTTAACTAGAGGACTTAATAAAAGTGATACATTTAATGACGAATTAAAAGACAAGTTTTTACATTTTTTTCATTATTAACTATAATAGTTAGGGTTTTGTTTAAATTGCAATATTTTTACGAGTTACTAGATAAAATATATCTTATTAATGATGGCTATACATTATAATAAAATTATTATTTAAAATATACGCCTACACTAATTGGCAATCATACGTTATGTGATTTATATAATAGGTATGTCTATATGGTTGATTTGTTCAGTCAATTGTTAACTAAAATAGTGTAATTAAATATGATTGACTTTTTGTTAAAATTTAAATATAACATTAATATGATTTGTTTAAAATTAAATTATTATTATTGTTAGATCTCACACAATATAAGTCAACCATAAAAGTTCATAATATATAATACTCAATACGTCTCCTACGGTATTTATGTGACTTGGTAAGCAGTAAACGGTAACTGTTCACTTTATATTATTATTATAAGTACGGTATATAATTTAATTAGAGTTTATAGAATCCTAGAGTTGAAAATCTAGGATAATAGGACAAATAAACAAATATCTATAAAAATTACTTTTTACTTTATGAGGCTATATTAATAAAAAAAAACTATATCGAATACACGTTCCGGTTTTCTTCCTAATATTTATAGTATAAAGTATATAAGTAATAATATGTCGCAACTATCTACTTAGTAAAATTGTTCATATCATGAACTGGATGCATATTGTATAGTAACAAATAATATTTTATAATTTATAACTTATAATGTATATTAATTAAAAAAAATATTATTATAATATTAGATAATTTATTTATTTTTACCTAAAATTACTATAATCCTAATAGAATTGGGTATAGGTACAATCACTGCTAAACAACAGTTATTTAGCCATGGTACAGTGTTATATCTATATGACTGTTTATGTCTAATATCAATAATACTAGATAATATGATAATATTAAAATTTAAAATATATAATATAGAATTTGTTGTTTTTAAACTATATGTAATATAATAATTGACTAAAATAAAATTTTAGCCTAATTTTAATTCAAATAAAAACATAATTATATCTATTAATTATATATAACAATTTGGAACGTATTATAAGTAGGTATGTTAAAAATAAATAATTGACAATTGTTATATTTTTTTAAATTATTATAATGCAGTGAAAAAAGTTTGAAATATATAAAGGACAAAGGTTTCTACGTATAATTTAATTAACTGGAGATGCAATTTTTCGTTTGAAATTTGAACATGAAATGAAACGATTATTTCATCATATGTGGATAATAGATATTATATATACGATACGAATGTTTCCACATAATATTGTGTTGTTTATTACATTACATTATTCTCATCAGTACGAATGACCTTTATTTCTGACCTATATATAATTAATAATAATATTATCGTATTGATAATACTTATATGGACAGGAGCCATCGCAGTTGTATTCTTAAAAAAACTCTATAATGTGCGTTTATCACTATAAATACCACCAACTGCGTATCCGATAATACCTAACGCTATAATATAATGAAACCATCCAGATTGTTTAGATTTCTGATCCACATTACTCATTAAATACTATAATTAATAATTAGTATAACAAGATAATACGTATAGGTACAGTAAGTACTTACGGCTGTTTAAAAACCATGTATCGTTTATTTATAAACGTATGTACCTATACGTATAATAGTAACGTAAGTATAACATTAACTAAATTTTTTATTACCAACTATAATAAAACTAATAATTTAACATTTTACTTTATGAGAAAAGTAATTTAGTAGGTACTTAATCAAAAATTTTAATTTTTACACAAACTTAATAGAATTGGACTATTGAAGTTTTACTTAATATTAATGATAAACTTATTAGGTAAATTTTTAACTTTTTGATAGCATTTTTTAAAAGTATATTATGTAAAATAAAAGTACATTATTAAATATGAACTCTCATGCAAATATGTTTAGTATATAGTTTTAAGACTTGAATTATTCTAAAATATAATTCTATGAAATTATAAATAATAAAGTTTATTGATTGTGAATATTAGGTATTTATAATTCAAATATTTTAAAATGTTACTTATTGTAGTATATACCTGCTATAAGTATTTTTGATATTTTATTCCTAATATCTATATTGTAATTTTTTTTTTTTATACATAAATTTAACGAGAAGAATAGTATAGGTGATATTTACTATTTACAATTATTATTGTTTGACTATTTATTATTTAGCATAATAATAGTAATTAATAATTACTATTGATTTTTCATATTGTATTATATTATCTACCATTAAATGTTACCCAGATAAGTATTTACTATTACTTGATGGTATTTTTTTTCTTAAACCCAATTTTGTATAAGGTACTTTTGGTGTTTTAATACATGTAAATGTTGCTTATACCTACGTATAAATTTTAATTATGATCAATTTTTTTGTACATCTTACTTATAAAATCGGCGTAACTCATAAGTAATGGTACAACCAAGTTTGGTATATTCACGCCATATTTTTCACAGTTCAAAAGTTTATGTCTTAATAGGTTTTTATGCCCCAAAAGAAAATCTCGCTAGGTTGTATTAATACTCTTTGGGGAGTGCTAAGCTCATACACGAGCGCACGGGTAATATGAAAAAGACCCCTGTCCCTCGTGACACGTTACAATAAAAAATGTAATTTTTTAATTATCATTATTCAGTTACAGTTTTTAATAACGAAACAAACACGTGTTTAATTTCATTTGATATGTACAAATTGTAATAAATATAACATATAAATTAAAAAATCTGTAGGAAATAATAACAAAAATAAAACGATCATAATATTTCGATACAATACTCACTCTGTTATTCCATTATATTTATTTATGAGGGGTGTAATAATGTTCATTTTATGATCTATAAAATATTTGTTATACTAATCTTTTTATACTATATTCTCAAAAATATACTCATTTGTATTTTTAATTATTATAACTTAAATAGGTATCAGCGTTATAACACACTATAGTTTATGTTGAGTTACATTTATCAAACATTAAACGTAATTAAATATCGTGTAAATTGAATATATAATTATATCGCTAAACACCAATAAATTAAATATTGATTCTATACAATATGTATTATAAATTACACGCGTCTATTTTATAGTATATGAATATTATATAGAATCTACCGTTGATCGCGACAGTAAAACCATTTTAGTAATAAAACACGGATAAAAAATGTGTTTTTTTTATTATACTCGTATAATGTTTTATTTCGAAAAATAAACGATTTGATGACCTCAGAAAAAGTCAACAAAATGATTGAACGCCCAAGGGACATTGTACATTTGAAAACTATATCATTTGAACCCCTTTCGTAACAGATGATATCCTCTTTCCTATACTATTCAACCACACGCACTCACATACACACAAAAACAGGAGATAAATATTTACAATGAAAACAAGATGCGCTATATTTTTAAATGGAAAGTATACTTCATTTGAGTAGCAGCTGAATATAAGAATCTTAAATCATATAATTTATTTTGTTTGTAACGTTTAGAAATTGGTCATGTAGTTACCATTATTGTCAATTGTCATAGCTAGTTCAAAACTGTACTGAATTAAAAATTAATATAATATAAACATTAAACATAATATATATTTTTTTTTTCACTTTGTGTTACAGGAATAATATTATTATTTCATTATAATTTAGTAACGTTGAACCCATTAAACTATATTTGCTGAAATAAACTAGAATCGTTTTATTTAGTTGTATAGTTCTAGATTGGTTTAATTCAATTTTTATATTTTAGCGATATTATCAGATATAGACCCCAATAGTTAATACCGCATACTGATTACTTGTTTGATAATAAATAAATAAAAAACATTATAATATAATAATATAAGAATGTTTTATTTTGACAATATCAAATTAAGCTCACAAATATGATGCGTAAATACTTTACTGAATTATATTATTATTAAATACTCATCGTAAATAAACTCGCAAATGACGAATAGGTAGATACTATATAAAATAGATATTATTCTTATTCTTTATTACGTGTATAAATAATTAAAATTTCCTTTACCTATACTTTGGATTTTGTTCATAAGCATAACAATAAATTTTAATAATTAATATTATAACCTGTTTTGTATTTTATACTGTTATTGTGCAGGCGTAAGTACATATACCTACGTTCGTCAGACATTACACTATTTCACGCTATTGTATCGCGTTATAAATGATTATCAAACTCATTTCGTAGATACGTTAGTTTTTTGCATACATTTTTCAAATACATCGCTAAAACTTAACGCTTTGTGCCACAATTATGATATTAAATCACGGAAACATTAATTCACGTGCAAGCAATATTATTATATTATAATTAGATTAGTATAATACTATATAGGTATACGTATATATTTTAATAGGACGTTGGTCCGGGTGATCATTAACATTTTATGTTCTAATTCAGATTCAACAGTGCACGGTAACAGTTTTATAAATATATTGTATTCACTATTCAAATCAGAAATGTAAAATAACAGCTCGTATACTTAGGTATGCGAGTACCTACACAAATTACGTGTAGGTGTGCGTGTTTATATTATAAATTCTTGAATTCTCCGATACGTATAATATATATTATATGTCATAAAGCAGTTTTATTTTCTATAAGGGGGTGTGAAAATATTATGTACGTATAATAATATTATGTTTCGTGTATTTACCGATAGTGTAGGCACTATTTGTATCGTATACTACTGTAGTTTGTCATTTGAGCGAGCCGGCCGGCCGGGTATATGGGCTTTATGATGTAGGTATTACATTATATAAAATGTATAATATAATAACAATTAACGTTCTCACGTGCATGGTATATGAGTGTATCTGAAAAAAAAAAACCGGATAAATATCATAACTTTGGATCTAGACCAGGGGCGGGGTTTATCGCTTGCTAAGGAGAAAGGAATGAATTAAATATTTTTATATCTATAATACAAAATTCAATTGGTAATAATTATTAGATTTAGATATAACTATTATACTAGACATAGGTATTAAATCGATACATCCAACGAAAAAGGTAGTAACACTAAATTTGATTTTGCTCCTCCTGAACACAATTGACAAAATGGAGTTACTACTTTTTTCGTTACATGTATCGAAATATTCAAATATAAATAATATAAATTTAAAATGAAAATAAATATATTACAAAATTATATTGACAATAATAAACATTATTAATATAATTAAATCATTTATAGGACTATAAAATACGTTATTTATTAAATTAAATGTACGAAAATAAGAAGTATACAACTTATTCAATCACTTAAACCCGCCGCTGATCTAGACAAAGATTTCACAGTTTTTAATAGCTAAAAAACGGTTATTTTAATCTAAATGATCACGTTGATATTCTACCTCACTGTGCATTAGAGGTAATAAGAGAAAGCTTTTTAACAAACTTGCACTGGTTGTTAAAATGACGATTTTGTTTGTGTAATTTTTGCCCAACGCGAATTATATGCGTTAGGTTTGATTCAGATATAACAATGAGATACACGCAACTCGTCATATTATTATACGTATTATATTATTATCACAGCGATATACGCTACGCCACGCGGCCGTCGGCGAAACGTTAAAAGTTTTGTCCGCGCGGCTCCGTTCTCTAAATTGAATCCCGCGGGAACGACCGCCGGACGCCGGTGTACTAACGGCAGAGCGTTATGCGCGCGGTCCGCGGTGAAAACGCGTTTGGCGAATCGCGGGCTGCGGCGCGACGGATAAAGCGAAAACAAGGGAGATCGAAATGGATTGATGGGGCCAAACGCTGACGAGAACGACGTGACACACGAGGTTCATTTAGAAAGTCCGGTTGATTATTGCGTAGTTGTGGCCGCGTCCACGACAACCACCATTATACCGCTGTCCGTCGTCCCTTCTTCGTTATATAACCTCCTTGTATATATGTATACCTATTTCGAAGCTCGCGGTCAATCGTTATTTTTCTCACTCGTTTCGACGACGGGGACCGCACCATCCCGCACAGGCCATCTCACTCGCCCACAATATGTGTATACATGTATATCGTTACCGTGTACATATACGATGAGCGATAGTGGTAGTCACGTGGGGACGACGTGTTAATGGAACGACGCGGGCGGTATATATATATATAGTCGCGAACACAAGCTCGTTAAACGCCTTTTTGTTTCCGTGTCCTTGCGACCCTGCGTTTATAATAATTAGGCACCGGATGTTGATGCGTTCCTGATAGAAAAAAAATATGAAAAAAATGCCATAAGTATACCAAAATTCCCGTAAGATATAATTCATTTATGATCTCTTCTAAAAAAAAACATTAACAGTTCTCTTAAAAATGTTAAAATATAATAGCTAGAGTTATTTGTTTGTTTGTTGGAGGTTTTTTTTTTTAATTACACAAATTATGACGGATGTTGATTTGACTACGAAGTCCGTACATCCAAGACTTTTTTTTGGTTTTGTGCAGTTTTCGAATTTTCTGTACACGAATTATTGCCGATGGAAATACTTTTTATATTAAAAATGTCGAACAAAAACAATAAAATGAATTTAAAAAAAAAAAAAACTAAATATAATTATTTATAATTGTATGGTGCTGTTGGAACACAATTTTTAACTATAACATGGATTCTTCTAAAAATATAATATAATATATCTAATTATAATACATAATGTGGTAGTAAAAATAAAGAAAATCGAATAAATTATACATTTTTGTATGTTTTATAATTATATATACCTAATATAACTATATCAAATATAAATATAATAAATATGAATCTGATATTTATATAATTAATTATAATATATATACCTAAAAGGCTACAACCTACAATCCTACATAGGTACATACTTGCTTATGGTATAGGCATATTTCATATTTCATATTTTTATCTGTTTGATAAACTTTAAAAGTTTGATTTATTCTGGTTTGTACTTTATTATATTGTTTAAAAAATTCAAACAATTATAATTAATATAATAAATATATGTATATATATAAATACATATACGTTGTATATAAATTTAAAAAGACCAAACTAATAAAAAAATCAGTAACTTTTTATTATTAAATAGCGGTGTCTATTTTACAGTATAATATCTGTTGTAAATTATATCATACATTGATCATAATTAGGGCTAGGATTTCAATGCCCTTAAAAAATGCAATCAATAAAAATGACCGATTAAATTTTAATTTTACCGATTTAAGATTATTAAAACAGGAAATTTATTCATTATATAAATATACCACGTTAGTTTCATCGTAGAAGCAGCCACTCGTTATCTAGGTTTTGACATTTTAACGATTGTCCGATAATATACCTAAAATCATGTTTGTGTGTAAAAATTTTAAAATAAAATTTCAAATTCATTTTTTGTATCTAAACACTCTTACTCAAAAGTACACGTAACGGATTTGTGTCTAAATGAGCATCGCACAGCAAGCTTTGGAAAAAAATGCAAAGTGCATCGAATTCCCAACCCTAATTATAATATTATAAATATGCAAATATAACCATTTTGTTATTACATACCTACATTATTGTTAGAATTTCTATTATTTAATATATATTTTAAAATCAAGTAATAATTTTTAGACACACATTGGGTGTGAATTTAGGGGATGTTTGAATTATAATTGTACATAATATATTATAACTACAATTTATTTTTACATCTCAAAAATGTTTTAAAAGTTTTAGATACTCAAAAAAATACTATAAGATATAAGTTTATACCTATAATATTTTATTAAAAGATTAATCATTGACTCTGTTGTTTAGGGGGTTAGCACTTCCAAGCATCCCCTATGTGCACTTATGAGTAACGTACTAGTATTATACATCGACATAAGGTTCAATACGGGAAAGCTAGTTAACGATAATTAATATTTTAAGAAAATCATACATATAATATAAACACACTTAATATTTTATTATACAACTAAACATTTTACCCATGGTTATTATTGTTATTTATTTCTACATTAAAAACAAAAACCAAAAGAGAAGAATTATAACATAATAATATAATTTAATATTAATAATAATAGGTATGTACCTACCTATTTATTATACATTTCGTACAGTTTAAGTGATACAATATGATTTTAATTATTATTCAACAGAGTAATTAAATATTATTCGAGTAATAATTAGCGATAGTTATTGTCTAGTTTAATTACCTAGTCATAAAGACGTATCTATATAATAATAATTGTTGACTTATAGTATATAATTATATAATATATTATTATAAACTAAAGCCATAGAAATTGTTATTTTTATAATACACTGCAATAATATGTAATCATTGATGGCACTATAGAAAACAAAAAAATGTTTTACGTGTTTTTTTAATTATACCTATCTTAAATCTGTCCTAAAAAATATATATTTTGAGAATATCATCTTATTATAGCTTTCGGTGCATGACAGGTATAGCCGGACGCGGGACGTCAGCTGCCGTTTTAGACGCACTGGGGCACTTGTCGCGGATTTACTTTTTAAGATTTTCGCTAATCACGAGTTTTTCTCATTTTCTCTGGTTACCCGAAAACTTATACCGTCTTTTAACAAATGGATTTATCATGTAAAACAGTGCCCATTATGGGCCACTCGGTCCGCACATATATTTATATATTACGGTATAACGCTTAGACGGAGGGTGAACGATAGCGAGGGGAAAAAAAATCGGGAAAAGCTGCAAAAAAAAAAAATATATATATATATATATATATAAAACAAGAGAGTAGGGGCCGATATTAATTTCGGTAGCGCAGCCGCCGCGACATTAATTAAACCTCGTTTTTCGGAACGCATTAAAAAGACGCTCCTGTCGCGCGGCAGCGGACCGATTGAAATATTGCCGCGGCGGCACCGACGCGCGCGCGGGAGCAGCGCGCGCCCGCGGATTATATAATAACAACCGCGGTAGTTGTATTATTATTTTTTTTTTCGCGGTATACTAACTACTATACCATACCCCTCGGACGAACTTCTCCTCCTTCGACGAAACTAATTAAAGGTTAGGTACTGCAACACGGCGACGACAACCCTATTAGCTATTAAGTGAAATTTACGATCGACTTTTATTGATTTTTCAGTCTTGTTATACCAGCAACAAATATTTGTTGCATATATATATTAAATTTCCCATAATTATACCCATATATAATACACCTATATGTTATTTCGTGTTTATAGTGCATAGGTATTATAACTTATTAAAGTTATAGTATAAATGCACACATTTATAATATAATATAAAATATTATATTATTCTTCATATTTACATAGAAAAAAAACAGTTGATTATTGAACGTAATAATAAGAATATTAATTATCAAATATCAAATATTCAGTTTTTTAGCTATAAAGATATGAAGATGTAGAAGGTAGTGATGTAGAACTAGGCTGTAATGAGATAATAGAATGAGGCTGTACCTCATTTAGGTACATGGGAGTGTATGGCGAAGAAATAGAAGAAGATGATATTATTAAATTATATTTCAAAAATCATGAAAAAAAGTTATCGCAATTTATATTTAGAGCTGTTTTAAGCTACAGTTATGTACGACTAACGTCTTATTAAATTTCCTGGTCTTAAATCCTAAAAATATAGGTATTACTTTCGTAAAATAATTATCTTAAAATCGCCATATATAACTTAAAATTCACAAGGAAATATATTTGTGTATATTTCTATACATCTCTAAAGCGGTAAAATATATGTAGGTGAAAATTTCACGACTTTTGCTCCATTTTTTTTGGAGTTAAAAAAAAAAAATAACACGCTATAAGTAATTGCATTTGAGGATTATTATTTTTTTATTTGGAATTTAAAATAGTTTTTATTTAGTAAATTTTTAATTTAAAATTTAAGTTAATACATCAAAAGAGTTTTAAAAATTCAATAAACTCGAATATTACATTGAAAATATAGGATATCATTTTTAAAAAAAAAATTGTTGCGCATGTGCATTATATATATACTGATTAAAAGTATTATAAATAGGAGAAATTAATGGTCCAGTATGCTTGTTTAATGTGCCGAATTTATAAACATGCAAAAGATACAGGGTGTTTCCAGTTTTCGTGGATTTACCAAGTGAAAATTACCTATTGAGTGAATCAACGACTCATTGGTATTATAAGTAATATGTAAATCGTACACGCATCTTAAGCATTCAAGATTATAAAATGTCAATTACTTATAAATAATTATGGTAATTAATAATAATTTACTTAAAAATAATTGCATAACTACACATAGTTGAGTCTTACTTAAATGTTCGCAATATTATTCAGGTCTACGACTGAGACGATTTTGCTGTTACAGCTGAAGTCATTGACCTATCAACTTATAGCTTCACTACAGGATTACTAGATAGTAGATACAGTATATAACTACTGATTTATGTTTATTTGGCGAATCGTTTTGGCGCATAAAAAATGTATGCATGTCAAATAATTATCCGGAATTCTTTTCAACTAAAAACGTACCCGAATCGCGAGTCACATAGCAGACTATTTGATTGATGAGATTTTTGTTGGCTGTTGAATGTCTTGTACTTAAATTCATCAAGAGTTATAACGGATAACGTAGTGAATTATTCTTATGGAAATCAGCTGTGCCCGTCCGTCAAATTGAAAGCGGGTGTGACCAATGATAATTTTTTACTTGAAAAGTACAACAATCTATTTTCTTGTATATATTATGTTAAACCAATCAAGAATATATAATATTGAAATATTACAACTCTGACCAATAATCATATACCGTATAACATAGCCTATACCGGTTTTGTAAAATTTAAATTTTAGCAGTTAATATGTACTTGTTAAGTGCTTATATTCACCTAAATTCGTTTTAGGTTAATTCTTATTATCTAGTTATTATAATTATTATATATGTATTTTAAGAATTAATTATAAATATTTTATGACTTATGTTAGTGAAGGTAATAATTTGGAAAATTGTATATGATTTGTCTATTTTATATTATAGTAGTGAAATCGTGAAATATTGATAGATACTATAAACATATTATAACTCTAAAGTCTTATTAATTATTATATAATATATTATGTAGTATTAAGCCTTGATATAAATAATTGTTATGTTTTAATAAACTACAATTAACACGTCTACACTTAACATGTATAAAATGCATAAGTAATTTAAAAATTGAATTTTTAAAAAGCTATTACTTGTTATTATTAAATTTTTATGTAACTAACTTTTTATATATATTTTATTAATACAATTATCCACATTTCAACATTATCAGTTATGAAATGTGTATATTTCTAAAATTTAATACATTTACTATTTATTTTCATAATAATTATATTTATATAATTTACCAGCTGAAATGTTTTATATTATTTCATTTTTTTATTAATATTTACCTTACTTATTAATATTAATATATTTATATTTTATATACATATGATGTCAAAACTTTTTTAACAAATTAATAATTCATGTTAATACTAGGCATATTCAATTTCTTACAAAAATAAAAAACATTTAAACTATTTCAATTATGAGTTGAGTTATTTACATTTTTAATTATAGAACTTTCATAAAAATATTATTTCCATTAAAAATTAAAAATAGTTCTCAACAGTTTATAAGTTATTTAAAAGTATATTTTTTTATAAGACGAAAATAATATAAAAAATTATTATGTAATGAAATTGGAACCATTTGTTTATTTATTTTTTTTTACAATACCTACTACATTTGTTATAGTTTTAAAAGTTAAACAGAATGAATAAAAAACCAAATTGAAGATGACAGGGTCAGATATTATAGAGACAATTTGGCATTAGAAATAAGGGTGGGTAAATTGGCGACATAAAAGGGCCGTATTTCTCGCTGACAGACAGAGGTCTGCGTGTATTGGATTTTTTCCCGCATGTCCCCCAGAACCCTTTTTATTCCTTGAGACAAGTATAAATTATTTAAATTTAATCACGTTTTCATTCCTATCCCCGGTGCAGTAATATTCATCTCCCACACACCGTGTCCTTCTTAGCAATTTACTGGTACCAATCTTCGCTTGGATTCAATTATACTACTAGCTTTATTAACTCTTGTCCTGTCACTATTGTGTCGTGTGTTCTTAAGTATAAAAAGTGACTTATTTAGAAAGTATATTTTTAACTCAGTACCCTATTAAAATGTGTAAATTATTATAAATACTAAAAAAAAAAAAACAAATATTAAATATTATATTAATTATAATATAGAATTATAGTTTATAGTTTGTAGATAATTCATGTTTCGTAATAATTAATCTAGAAGTATTTATTTTATATATATTTTAATTTGAGCCAGGGATTTCGACAATTCAAGTTTCAATTGTATATAAAGTGATACACGTACATATATGCGTAACTTAATCATATAGATTATCTTGAAATGTAACATATATATTTTAATATTTACTATGAATATTAGATGAATTGAAATTAATAAATTTCTATAATTTTCAAAAATTTGCAAAAAACTACCAAAATTGTATGTATTTATTATTTATATAGAATTTAATTTTACTTAACCTTTAAGGCTTTTAACTATAAAAGTATTTCGTTAAATATTTATATTTACAATAATAATAATATATACAATATACACAGATGTACAGAAATAGTCAGTGTAAGAGTATACAAGTTGTGAGTATAATATGATGTTACTCCAAAATTTAATTTAAGATACATGTAGGATATAGGCTATATAGCAATTAATTACAATTTTATAATGAATATTTATTTTGTCGTAGAACGATTTATCATATCTCATATATTCATCACAATCACAAAATATATTTAATTTTGTTTGAAGTTTCAATCAAATGAAGGATAAAGGTATATTTAATAATATATCTAAGTTTACAGCCGCAAGAACAACACATATAATAATTTTGTCAGTCAAGTAAAAATCATAGCTAATAAATTATAACTTAAATATTAGAAATACAAAGAATTGACTTTTACCGTCAACAATATTATAATTTTTTTGTACAAACATATTTAATAAGTTCACTTAATTTTAAGACACTATAAGAAATTTTGCAATAAATTGGCAAAATAATAATCACCTAACTGTAAATGTATTCTATAATACTTAGCATTAATAGTATTTATATAATATTATATATTTTTATATAATATATTTATAATTACTTAACCATAACTTTATTTAGGTACTTACACAATTTATGTCAACAAAACATTTTAATTTGATTTTACATAAACATAATATATTGTTAATTTTAATCGTAAAAATTTTAACAAATAAATAAATAGGTGGACTAAAATTAAAATGCTTGTAAGAAACTAAGAAAAATATTAAATATTTAAGTTGAATGAAAATCCACAAAATGTTTTCAGTGATGGATTGGTTGTCATTATAGATCGAGTTGTTTTGAGAACAACAGATGACGGCACTACGACAACCTGATAAGGGAGAGTCTTGGTTATTAATACACGCCGTTATATAAATGGGAGACTATTATAAAGGTTTACGAGTGATTTTTTTTATACTCTTGTCTAAAACCGATTCCAATTAACTACCAAAATCTACCTACAAATATATATTATATATATATATATATAATACATAATTTGTATGAAAATTATTCTGACATCGTTTTTAAAATGATTAATTAAAAAAAAAAAAAAATGAATGTGCTCAAAAACTGAGACAAATGGGTCATTATTAAAATAATTACAATTAATTAGTGATAACGCACTATTAAAATGCAATTTAATGGAAATTAAAATTTCAATTAAAATTAATACAACAACGAAATAATTATACCATCGGAAAATATTAACAAATAATTTTACAGTTTTATTTCAAACGGTTTTGTAATTTTAATCATAATTATTTTTATTCGTCCACAGACATTAGAAACACATATAATAAAAATAGGCTAACAAACCGACGAAATGGAATATTCGAATAATATTACATGGGTTGCATCTGTAGAATAGATTTTAATCAATGCAGTACAGTCTCAGTAGACATATAGTAGGTATATTATAACGACAGTGATGAGACTCTAGGGATTCGGTGTATCATACCGATTACTTCCAATGTCTACATTGGCGAAGTGGGGACACAGTTTGCTGAGCTTACATCTTTCCATTTTATTATTTAATAATACATGTAGGTACGTTTTAGTTCATATTTGAAAATTTATTCAATTATTAATTTTCATAACTGCGAATGAAAGATAAGGACAAATATATTAATTTTTAGTAAAAGACTCGTTAAACTCGTATGGAAAAAATACTATTTATATAAAATATGTATGTCATAAAATAATATTATTAATAATTATTTAATTAGGTAAGTCTATGTATTTATGTACTCGTGGTGGTTTTAAATTAGGATATTAATATACTATTTTATTAATAAGCTTCAAAAGAATATTCGGTAATTTTTAAAGTGATAAGACGATGATGTATTAATGAGTAAGGTTTTATCACATTGATTTTATTTTATTGTAAATAATATTTCACCAATGAAAAAACTATGTTCCAACTGAGTTCTTAACATTTGAATGATTTTTCAATTATTTTATTATTTAGATGAACATATTAGAATAATGTTATTTTATCTATAATAATAGTAATGACTTTAGATAAATTTAAAAGTATTACATTTGTTTAATATTTGTAACATTAGGTTTTTTAACTACATAGCGATCAAAACTTTTTGTTACATCATTCAGATTTACAAAAAAGTGTATTTAATGTAAACAAAAATATAATATATAATCTAATATAATTTAAGAATGTACAATACGCTTCGTAGGTTTGTAACATAATAATAAGTAGAAAATTTAAGAAAAACAATTCTCCCAAGAATAATATACCCAAGTAGTGTTATGTACCAATACGATAGGTATCTACACGCAGTTGTGATTGGGTGTTGTAATTATAGATTACAATAATTGATCCGCATTGGGCCCTAAATTAAGATAAACTGCCAACCGGTTTTATACGCGTACGTATAACATTGTCGATTTTCGCGGGTTCATTCTGTTCGCGTTGTCGTGATAAGAAGAATTGCAATCAATTCGCGGTATACGCGGTTAATGGCGGTTGCTTTTGGCTGTAAACTTAATGGTCTGGTATGCGCTTTTTATTAAGTGCCCGCTACGGTCCCCGTATACGAGCACCCTGTAACGCCGCCGTCATCAACGTATTATACTGTAGCCGTTAAGGGTGTGTTCCGGTGAAACACATTCCTCATGCCGTTGCCGCGCGCCGCCGGTAACGAGAGAAAAATAAGGAGAAAACAATGCTTCGGTATATAAATCGCCCGACACCTTATTGCCGTTAAGGTTCAGGGGTCATAAAACAACTTGCCACATTTAAAACGAACATTATAGTAATGTTATATATGTAGCATATATATTGTATATACGGTTTTAAAATTAAGACGAAATGGATTTCGTATACATATAGTATTATATAATATGATGAATTTCAGTATTAATACATATTATGTTTATGACACAATAAACTATTTTATTATTAACATAATATTAAAACTTTTAATTATACTAAAACTGAATGTGTAAACAAAGTTGACGCTATTGACAAAATTGTTTTAAAAATATTTTGTTTTTACTTAAAACTAAAATATTATTATGGACTTGATCTTTAAACAAAGAATAAAATACATAATTTGACAAAATATGATATACGAGTAGATGCATGAGGCGAATTTAAGGTGCAAAATGTCAAGCGCGGACCAAACGATTTTTAAAACGTTGTTGATCTTACACATATTTTTATCAATTATTCTTAATTTTTAGAATATTATATAAATATCGACATATCATATATATATTAGGTGTTAAAAGGAGAACTAATTATTTAAGAATAACTGGACAAGTCTTGTAGGTCTTTAATTCTTTTAATTTATCACTGATGGAATAAAATTATAATCATATGTTTTGGGTACTATACATATAAAATCATGATATAATAAAAAATATTATCCGAAAAAACTGTTGTTGCGAACAACAAAAAATAGTATTATATAATATAGTATAGTTATAATTAATATTAAGTGACGATGTAATGTTATTCGAATCTTATTATTAAAAAGTGTGATGTTAATCGTACGAAAATCATAATAAAAACAAAGCGTAGTAATATTGTGTTAATTTGTATTTTGTTATTCTTCTGGTCATTGAGCTTTTGACTATGAGTTGGGTATTATATATTTTTGACAATTATGTGGAGGAACGGACGCACGATTATATATTATGTTATAAGATACATTGTTATCGTGTCGCTTGAATTCCAAGGTGGTCACCCATCCGAAAACAAACAATGGTGTACATAACGCCAAATAATATCATATATATATATTATATTATTATGTTAATTAATAAATTATTTTTTAATTAAAAAAGAAAAACAAGTAATATATTTTAATAACAATAATAACCTTAAAAATATTTTAATAATATACATTTATCGAAATTCTCAGATCTGAAAATATATTATATTTTATAGTAGGTACCTATCTATAAGAAGTCATAATGTACAAAAAAATTACTAATATAATTAAGTATTTTAATATAGATATATTATTATTTATATTTAAGTTATATTTGACGTTTAAATAACAATGTCATATAGAGATAAACTTTCGGTGATTGTTGTCAAAAAACTAAATCATCATAATTCATAAAATATATTATCAGCTATTATTTTATTAAATATTAGGCGTATAGCGCTGTATTGGGTATAATATTTTTTGTAAATAATACGATTATATTTTTATTAATTTCTATGTATACAAATTGCATATATATTTTAGTACTTAATATTTTATATAGACATATAACATATATATGTATATAGTGTTTATAAATTATTTCTGAGTGTGAACTTTTCCATACCTACATTGTTATGGTTAATTCGATTGCTTAAAAATCACTGTAGCGTACATTCAACAGTAACAACTAACAATAAATATGTTATTAAAATTATATCACATAAATAACCAAGATTTTACCCTTATAATTTTTGCAATACAATGAATCGTACTAAAAAACAGGAAAGTAAAGGGTAAAGTAGATTACGAAATTTAATTTTGTTGTTTAATATTTCTTTATTCACCCAATAAAATCAAGTAACTTTATAATTATATTCGTGTGTGAGTTATATAATATTATTACGTAGGTGTATGTACAATATTATGCTATAACAAATTATAATTATAATACGAATAAATTTAATTAGTTTAAAAATTAAAAGCGATTCCTAGGCACTTGTTAAAAATACACAATTGTGATGATTACTTAGTTAATCAGAAATGTAATTATCGATTTTAAATAATTACAGTTTTTTTCTATAATTATACTGTAAAATACAATAGTAGCTCTTATCGTAAACGCTAACACTTTAAGAGTAGACATCTTTCCATAAACTAAATAATGCATTTTTAGAGATTTAAATTGAGTTATATAGGATAAATAAAATCGGACCAATACCAATGAATCGTAATAGTATATTTAATAATGGTGTTGTGAATAATTAATTTATGTGGAGGAAAAAAAATATGCATTAAAAGTTTAATGCTAACAAACTGCTGATAATATGATGACTGTGTTACACACATCGTTGGATTTGCGTTTTAATTTTGAAACGTATATATATATATATATATATATATATAGAGAGGTACAGTGTTTCTGGGAAACAAATTCCAGTGTCCGGAATAATATTCTGGTATGAATCTATTTCGGTAAATCGTGTTAATGGACGGATTGTTTATAACTCAGTTGCCGATTAGGAGAATAGGAGGGAATGTAAACACGACGGCCGGAGGAGTCTCACGACGAACATGTTATTAATATAATATGTATATATTATATGTAACCCCGAAAAACGGTTGACATTTTGTTTAGAGCATAAAAAACAGACGAAATAGTAAAAAAAAAAAAAAAAACGATTTTAGAGACAGAGGACGATCGCCAGAGCGGGCACTGACTGACACAAATCCCTCCGTGCCCAAACGAATAAACAAAGTCACACACAACATTATTGCCATGTTGTTTGGGTAGAAGAAAGACCACCCATCTGTATTGTCCTATTTTTAGGGAGTTTCAAATGTAAACAAATATTTTGATATGACTTTAGTTCCATCGTTGTATAGTAGTAGTACGAGTACATGGTAACGTGACTATATATTATTATGTTATGCGTTAAGATTATACGACTTATACGAACTACCGACGACATTAACGAGTATTGGAATACAACCAAACATCAACACAAGTTTAATATTTAAAACAACAGTCAGATTATCGGACTTTATATTCAACCGGGACTCCGCCGCCGGAAGAAGGTGGTCGCAAGACTACGATGAACAGCATATGCCCTGCCGTATAGTGCATATCGTACTTCGAACGGACTCGCAAAATACATTCAAACCGTTCGTTTTATTTAATATTACGATTATTATTTATTTTATTGAACATAAATAATTTATAATGTTATTCGATAATAGGTAGATCAATTGATAGCATATAATTATAACAAAATATTCGTTGTCGGTCGATTTGGTATTATATTTTTGTATTATTTAATATTTATTAATAACAGGTACGTACCTATATATATATATATAGGTATAGCCGTGAAAATATTAATTTTTTTGAAAATGTTATTACAGTTTTCCACTTTAAACAATGAAAATTGATTTTGATCATTATATGTTTAGTCGTTTATTTAGTTATACACAAAACACATTGTAATTGACATCTGTATATTTTTAACCTTTTATCCAGGTAAACAACATTTTTTTATCGATTTCGTCATTTAATTCTTTCAGTAAATTAAAATATATATAAATATAAAATATTTTAGATGCTCGTTTATATAAATATTATGATGTATTTTTCTAACATATTTCATGACTATTGATGAATTATAGTAGTTGTTATATGTATAAACAATATATATTATCATAAAGAAATAAATTCAATGAATTTTTATAATATTAAATAGAAATCATTTTAGAATTGTACAGTTTCCCGATGTATTTACTAATTGCAATACCTCCGCGAAAAATTAAAATGTTTGAATGTGGTTTTTTAAAAATTATTATTTAGTGAATAGGTTATAATATTATTTATTTTGTTTTTTAGTTTTAAACATCTAGTAAAAAAATTATTTTTAAGTAATTTTTATTTTTAAAGTACATGAAATTTGAAGATAGTTAAATTATAAAAAGTATATTTTTATTAAAATTGTGTCAATTTCCTAGTTTTATCAAGATGGTAATTTTTAGGGAATATTTTTCATTTAATTGAAAATTAAATATTTTACTTCTTTTATTACAATAATTTAATATTTTAATAATGTAAATTTAAGGGTCTCAAACGATAACACAATTTTAACCGAAAAAACATGGATAATGAAGGTCAATTTACAGATTAGGAGTTTAGTCAATTTAATATCAATCATCAGGTAACACTAATTATATTATTGATTAAATATATTTTTTTTCATACTATGTTATAATAGTTAAAATAATCACGATAAATGACATAAAATATTTCATTTTTAAATTAAATTAAAAAATTTCTTAAAAATTGCCATCTTAATGAAAATTGGAAGTTGACACATAAGTTTTTGTATACAAATATAATGTTTTATTTGACTATCCTCAAATTTCCCATAATTTAAAAAATAAAAAGTTATAATTTTTATTTTTTTACATAACATCTTTTTTTTAAAAAAGTAATAATAAAGATAATATTATAGTATGTACACTACTCAATAATTTAAAAAAAATAAATAAAAATATGATTCTAAATTATAAATTTTTCGCGGAGATATTGCAATTAGTAAATCTGGGACACTTTGTAATCTGTATAGTATATATTTCTGTAAAAGTAATACTATATAGTATATACCTAATAACACTTATATTGATAACATGATAATAATTAGTACCAAGGTATATTGTTTCGGTGACGATTACAAATTATTCATGGGATATTGTGAATCTATTATAATAATATGACGTGAAACGTTATCCAAAAACGTTTAAGATTTCGTTGTCTGTATCGGTTGGGAATAATCATACAATACAAAATAGTAATATGTTTTACAATAGTGTTCGGTATCGTGTGAAGATAGAAAACAGTATACAGTGATCTAATTTAGCGTAAAATTGAAAACTCGTTCGGCTCGATTTGTTGAAATCGGATCGTTTCCTCAATTCGGCGTGTCACGTGCGATACAATTGAATTTGCTCTCAAATTTATTTAAGCATAGGTACATCGTACTTAATCTAGCTGACATTTTCACGCCGTTAAGTTGATATCTCTGAAATTTGCTTAATGATTATGAAAATCAAGTGTAATATGTATAACCGATATAAATAAATTATTTATGCCATCTTAGCCTACAAGTGATATTGACAAATGCGTTTGATAATATTATGTTTTATATTTTAATACTTGTAAAATATTAGCATTATTTAAAATGATTATTTATGATGATTTAATTCACACTAATGTATATTAATCATACCGTACAAACAATGTTTCCTATGTAAGTAGTTTACATACAAATTGTAATAAGTATTACACATTCATAAAATAGTTGAATTGACAAAAAAATTTAATATTTCACTAGAGTTTCATATTAAGCTAATATTCTTATCTGTAATAAAAAATATCAATAATTCTATAAATTTTTTTAATATATTTAGCGGTTTTTTTAAAATTATTAAGCGACTCATTTTGTCTCTGTTATAACAATTTCACGGTGTAATTTTTTCAGGACAGATGTCATCGGGTAACGCATTAGATATAGATACACATTATATACACATTTAATATAATTTTTTAGATTTTAAGCGGAGCGAGGAATGTATTGTTTTTACAAAGATGTTTTTTTTTCGTATTATCTTGGTATTTTATAAAGCTCATTTTTCGAATTTCTCAAAAGTTTTTCCTCAGGAGAAGAAAAACTACCAAAAAATGGCAAAAAATGGGCAAAATTACGATTTTCCTAATTTTTAATTTTTATTTCGTAATGACTAATTAATTTTTGATCGTAAGAACTGGAAAGTTTTTTTGAGTACTAAAATTAGTAATATATAAGTGTGGTAAAATTTTGAAATAGATTTGTTGATTATTTGGCTAAATATAGAGCTTTAAACTTTTTTCCGAAGCAGAAATAATGGTCCGATTACTATAAATACAAAACCCTTTTCATACCAAATTTCATCTAGTTAGTATTTTATTTAGATCATTTTTTGAATTTCCCAAATGTTTTTCCTTGAGAAGCGGAAAATTGGTAAAATTGCGGTTTCCGTTATTTAAAATATTTTTATTTCTTGATTACTAATTGAGTTTTAATTTCTCTTTTCAATTTTTTTTTGAGTACTAACATATGTAATTTACACTGTGGTAAAATTATGGTTTGGATATATATATATATAATATATTGTAATATATTGAGATTCACTCAGAATCGTATTTTCTAATGCAATGTCATTGCATTCAAATCTTAATAATTATAATAAACCACTACTATTCCGACTACTGAAGGGATGAAGGAGGAACATCCTAAATTGACGTTCACGCTTTTTTTAATCTAATGTTGTAATTTTAGTTTTACTGTATGTATGGAATTCATTAAGACACATTATCTATACAGTTTTGTGATTGTTAATATAAAATCATATTATCTAGTGTACCATATAATTTTAAAATTGCTATAATCAGAAAACAATGATTTTGGAACAACAGCGAAAATGATTACTAGATTAATCGATTTTCTTCGCTAACTTCACGGATTATGCTGTAATTTCGGTTATTATACTTATTTATGCAATTATTTAATATTATTCAATATTGCATTTAATTCTACAATTTATATAGGTACTAATATTAAATGACGACGGACAAGTTTAACTTTGATTATTATTAATTTATGGATTTTTAATGCACAAAAACATAATTTTATATAAAAAAAATAAATATAATTTATAAAACATCAATGTGGTCAATTTGAAATAAAAAAAAGCGGGACAGTCGATTTTGAACATACCTTCTTAGACCATTCGATCTGATATCTTGTTCCTCCACATTATTCCGTTTGAGGTTTTCAACTTTCACATCATCCTCTTTGAGGTTTTGAACTTTTACATCATTCTCTACTCTATCTTGGATTCCTGTTTGTTCCTCTACATTGTACTCATCCTTTGCTTATTCCTCCACATTTTTCTCTTTGAGGACACGTTCCTCCATATTACTTTGTTTAAGGTTTTGAACTTTTAGTTGATTATTTGGCTAAATATAGAGCTATAAACTTTTTTCCAATAAAAATTAATATTACCTACAATTTTCGATTTATCGATTTGAAAATATTATAGAAGCTTTATAATATACTACTTATTATTTTTTACAAAATAATTTAAAAATCGTGATTGACAATTTTTTTTATAGGCTTTTTATTATTATTTTTTCTGATCTGAAAACATTTTTTCGGATAGAAATAATGGTCACATTACCACAAATAGGGTACCCTTTCCGTACCAAATTTCATCTAGTTGGTACTTTATTTAGCTCATTTTTTGAACTTTCTAAAATTTTTTTGCTTGAGAAGCAGAAAATTACGGTTTCTGTTATTTAAAATTTTTTATTTATTAATTGCTAATTGAGTTTTGTTTGTAGAGACTTGAAAATTTTTTTGAGTGCTCACTTAGGCAATGTTAACGATTAGTAAAATTTTGGAACGAATTGGTTAATTTTTTGCCTAAATATAGAGCTTTGAATGTTTTATAAAAATGTTTAATATTACCTGCAATTTTAGATTTAATGGTTTGAAATTATTGTAGAAACCTAATCATATACTATTTAATCTATTTACAAAATATTTTGAAAATCGTGATTGATAATTTTTATTATGAAATGATAACTCCTTGAATTTTGATTGTAGGAGTTTGAAATTTATTTTGAATATTTACATATGTAATTTACACTAGTGGTAAAATGTTGGAATGGATTTTAAGTATAATAAATTGTAATATATTGATATTCGCTCAGACTTGTATTTTCTAATGCAATATAATTGCATTCAAATCTTAATAATTATTATAAACCACTAATTTCTCCAAGAACTGGAAGGAGGAGGAGGAGGAGGAACATACAAAATTGACCTTCCCACTTTTTAAATGTTTCATAGTATATACTTTATAACTATTTTGATTTTAAATACCTATACAAAGTTGAAAATTTGATACGTGTTTTATGACATACTTATTAATATTCATATAAAAAATTTTGAAAATTGCAACTCGTAATTTTTTTTTAAATGCCTTCAAATTAGATTATTCATTAATTTCACATAAAAATCTTTGATTTTAGTGTTTTTAAAAGTCTGAAAGTACTTTTTTGGGTAGTAGATGTTCTTTAATTTTTAAAAGCAGGGTATACATTTGATAGAGAATTTTAAATTGTTATTACTTTATTCCGGTCATATTTCGAATTTCTCAAAAGTTTTTCTTTGGCATAAGGAAAAATTCTGGAAAATGGTTGAAAAATGGCAAAATTCGCTGATTTTACATTATTATGTATTTCTTGAAGGGTCGAATGGACGAAGGAGGAACGTCCAGAATCTACTTTCTGTCATTTGTTCTATATACCTGTATTCATACTCAAATACTTTTCTTTATATCAAACATTTAAATACTTTATAACGTATGTATTGCTAAACGAAATTAAAATTGATGTACTGATATAATATGTTCTTTTATGAACGTTGAAACCAAAATATTTGTTGTGGTCAAAAGTATTATGTATATTAATGTTTTCAAATTTTGTAGAAAATGGAAATACCTATGATTTTATCAAAAACTCCCTTAAAACGTTCCCTCGCTAATTTTCTAACGTTTCGTTCTTTTTTCGTCGTCGATATTGTAACTCAAAGACTACGTATTTGATAATAATATAATATATTATTAAAATATACATGCCCGTGGACGGAGTGAAATCGCATGAGCTAATATAAAATATTTCACATACTCGTGGTATATTTCGATACGTGATGATATTTTTTACTTTTTTTTCTCCCGACAGATACACACACGTTTCATATAGACACATAACGAAACTCAACAATAATATCATATAAATAAGACGTAGTTATGGTCAATCCTCGCGGTGTTAAACGTGTACCTATATACCTACAGTCGAAGGTGTCGTAATTTATGATCGTCTTCTCGCGGTTGACCGCCGCGCGACTGCGATGACGACGACTGTATACAGGACAATCGAAATGTTATCGTTTACATATAATATTATACAGAGTGTTTCACGATAATTAATTTCTTGTACCTATTCTATCTCCTATAGATAAATGCATAATATATTTAAATTTTTTAGGCTATTTTAACTATTTGAGCAATGGTACTATACAAGCTATATTTTAATTAATAATAAAAAAATTAACAACGCTATCATTAAAAAAAGTATACAAGATTTAATGATAATCAATATCAATAAGAGTTTTAGCTATTTATTAACAAACATGTTCATCAAGCTTAAACTTTTTAATCTGATCTTAGGAATTTGTAATATAAAACTAATTAAATTGACTATATTTAATTCATAAAAATTTAAATTTTACTTTTTACTGGAGTGTTATTAGATTCCGAGCGGAGCGAGATTTTACAAGGATTTTTTTTTTTATGTATGTAAACATTTTTTTGGGTAGAAATAATGGTTCGATTATCACAAATAGGGTACCCTTTCCGCACCAAATTTCATCTAGTTGTTACTTCATTCAGATCATTTGTTGAATTCCCTAAAAGTTTTTCCTTGAGAGGCGGAAATTTGGTAAAATTACGATTTCCGTTATTCAAAATATTTTTATTTCTTGATAATCAATTGAACTTTGATCGTAGGGAATTGTTTTGGGTACTAACATAGATAATATTTACGTATAGTAACATTTTGGAACGGATTGGTTAATTTTTTGGCTAAATATAGAGCTTTGATATTTTTCAAAAAATGTTTAATATTACCTGCAAATTTTGGTTTAATGGTATGAAATTTTTTATAGAAGTCTATACTCATGTATTATTATTCTATCTATTTATAAAATATTGTCAGAATCGTGACTGACAATTTGTATCATGAAATGATAACTCCTTGAATTTTGATGGTAGGTATTTGAAACTTATTTTGAATATTTACATATGTAATTTACACTCGTGGTAAAATTTTGGAATGGATTATCAGTATAATATATTGTAATATATTGAGATTTGTTCATAATCGTATTTTCTAATGCATATTATTGCATTCAAATCTTAATAATTATGATAAACCACTAATTGAATGGACCAAAGGGCCGAAGGAGGAACATCCTAATATAACGTTCCCGCTTTGTTTGAAATTTGTAATATATATAATATATATATAACTTTAGCGGGGTCATGCTAAACGCGTATCTGCGCGCTACAATACGGAACATTTTATCACTTGCAACATTCTCGTGAATACATGGGTACATTTATATATATATGTATAGTCCTTAGCCCGCAAATAATAATAATTATTATTAAAGAAAAAGAAACAAATATGTATTTACCGAGAAGGGATTATATTACAAGGAATAAATTCTTCCAGTAAAACATATTGTATACAAGTTATACTTATATAAAATGATAATACAAAACAGAGAAACATGTTTGAAAAATGAAATTAATTATTATCAAATATAACCCAAAACTGTGAAAGATTGTTAAACGTCTTTTTATTGAGGTTTTTCTCAAAGTGTTGATATTTTGAAAATTGAACACTCTGTAACATATAATTGCATATCACTCTGTATATACGTTATAATAATAATAAGTGTATATTATGTACCCACAATTTGCCATCGCGGTCTCTCAGATAAGAATATCACGTTCTCGCCGCCACCGCGCGTTGTTTGATTTACGGGTTTTCACCTCGTCACTAAATCTCTATCCGGCACCGATTATAACGAGGAGACAAACCAATCGCTTTTCACGCGCGTGCATATATATTATAATCATAATAAAAATAATAAATAAATATAATACAATATTATCTTTACAGTGTCAGTTTTTACAGTATACAATTTAGTACATACGTCAGATATTATTACAGCTATAATATGTTTATTCACTCGCAAATTACATTCGTATTCATCGCGAAAAAATCGTTACAGCGAAATCAATCAATAATAATTTCAGAGCGACAATAATAATTCGTTATTTTTACAATGGATCTAGACAGTGCTCTTTTGGTCCCTGCAACGCATAAAAAAAAAATACACATTTTTGATTATGTAAAACATATTTCATTGTAATAACAGTATTATTACGTGTTATAAGTTATATCTACCTGATTACATATAATCATATTGCCTCTAAAATGAACTATTTTATAAATTTTTTTAGCAAAGTTAAATAAAATGCCAAATTATGGTTAAAATGAGAGTTATTAAAATTAGTATATACTCGTATTATTATATTTAGTTATAACTCATGTTTACAAATATGACTAAAATTTATGTAAATACATAAATATAGGTAGGCATTATTGTATGAAATAAAACTTTAATCGTGAAGCATTGCATCACGAAAGCCAAATCATATTACTATATTAATTTAATATCAGCAATATTTATTACATTATCTATAAATGTTTATATTATGTGGATGCTTCGTATAAGTTTTGTGGCTTTGAGTATAATTTCTAAACAGTTTACTCTTATTCGTATTACAGAATATTAATTTCCTTCATTCTTGTATTATACAATTACTTATAATAGGTATACAAACTTTTGTAATAAACAACTTCTTAAGAATTTAATTAAATAGTTTTGTTCTAGATCGATTATTGCATACGTTATAGTATATTATTTAATATAAGTATATTATTAATATATACAATTCCAAACAATAAATGAAACATTTAAATATTTCGAGATTGATTTTACGATCGTATAAAGGCCTTAAGGCTTCAAAAAGTATCCATGTTAAAAAAACGACGTAAAACGTGAATTCGTGCTGGCGGACACTCATCTCTGTCCGCAAGTAAAAATAAATTATTGACATTTAATATCGTTGCGACGTGCCCGCGCGATTATTTTTATTTTATTTTTTTTTTGCGTTTCCTTTTTTCGCCGCGGCATTCAATTTTCCAGAAGCATTGTGTACACTTTATATATATATGTGCGATTGTACCGACGCCTACATAAGCCGTCAAATAGTACCATCGGACCTTCGTGTGGTCGGTGGTGGGAGGGGGGCCAAAAGTTGTGATTCTTTTGTGCCAAGCCGTTTTCCCGTGGGAAACAGTACGTGGCGGCATCCCTTTGCAAACCCCCTCCATCCCGCCATCCCACTCGTGAGTATTATATATATAAATAAATACGCTTTTGACGATTGCGTCTTTATCACGCACACACTATACGCGAAACTCGTTAACGTTTTTCAGAAGGGTCTTGCACAGGGCTCGTGTGTGTGTGTGTGTCTACCTAATTACGGAGAGCAGGCAGAAGTTGTCGTCGTTTCGCCTTCGTCCAAATGGCCTCGGCTGTCGCGCGTAATTCTTAGCCGCCCCATAAATAAAATCGTGCGTCCGCCGCCGCCGTGCGTGCTTCGATTTCGGCGCGTCCATAACGGGGGTTTTTTTTTCTCCTTGTTTCCATTCCCATCGAAAACAACGACGTCGTACGAGACTTTTGGGAAAATAAACACGTGTGCCAATGTCGAACGCTGTTTATGTTGTAACGCGCACGGAGTACTTACAGTGTAGCGGTGACGATGATTACCGCGCGGCGCAGCGCGTTGACGAGACTGTTGCGGTTTATACCACGCGGCTATATACGGCCAGCGATCGAATACCTGGTTCCCGCGGTTATGGCTGAGAAAAACGCGTCTATACCATAATATTGTATTAGTTTGGAGATTTAGAATTTTTTTTAATTTTGGTAACCATAATTCGTTTATTCGTTCATTCGTCTATTCTACTTCAATACTTATTTGAAATCTATATTTCAAATAAACTCATTTGTTACATATTTAGAAATTTTATAAGACTCAACAATTTGGTATTACTACAACTTAAATTTTTAGTATTGTAAGTATTGTATACATTTATATCCACTTGCCTTCATTTAAATTTTAATGATGTGTTTACACTAAAGTTCTTACCAAACATGCCTAACAATAAATAAAACTAATATACAAAATACTTTGCAATCTTAAATTATATATTTATTGTAGTGTATTCGTTGAAAAAGTATTACTACAGGGGTATACATTGGTAAACAGATAAATAAAAAAATATGAAACATAATAAAAGCTCGGTCTCTATAGTCCTGCAATCTTCAGTGTCTAAAAGCAATTTTAAGCTATAATAAAATGATTAGAGATGATTATAAAAATAATTTTCTATATCTAGGTAACTGAATAAATAATAGTAGGCACTAATAATTTTAAATATTTATTAGAATATAGTTTAGTTAAAATTATCATAATAATAACATAAATATGGATTTATATATTACGATTACCTATATTAGATAGAATTTTGTTTTATAATAGGTAAATATAGCACAAAGTGTTATATTATTTGAAAATCGGATAAAATTGTCTTCAGAGTAACAGAGTATAACACAAAGTGTTGATATTTTATAAAAAAAAATGTTTTATTACTTTATTCATATTTTGCGAGTGAACCATTTTTGCGATACCCTATCGTTTGATATACATAAATATTAAATACCATAAATATTTTGTAATTAATTTCAAGAATTGTAATTAAACTTTATGACGCGTAGTTGTCATTATTTTGTTTGTTTAGTAAAATAAAATGTTAGATAAAATAATTATTATAAATGTTATATATAATAATATGTACCTAAGTTAGATGAGGTATATATTTCAAGACTGCACATTTGATTCTTTGATCATTTAAAGGAATGAAATTCTCGCCGAGAAAAATGTCTTTTCACCGTTTGTCCAGTGCACGCAGGACGTTTTAAAAACACAAGTTGGCAAGATAGTGTTTCCGGAATGCTTTTATAACGGGAGAGGAGAAGAAAAACAACTAGAGGGTAAAAGATTGGCGGTGGTCCTCGATTCCGGCGTGTCATTGTTTCCGCATTACTTTACTCGAATTCCTTGTCGAATCTGGCGCAAAAATGGAAATGAAAAACCACGGTTGTACAATGAAAAAGAGGGGAAAATATCCAATGCGACTAGTCATCCGTCGTCAAAGCCGCATTAACGGCTACAGTTTTGCCGACAAACCGCGGAAAACATTTTCTCTTTCCCGCTTTAATATACAGTTATTTTCTTCGATTCTATCGTAAAGGGGTCCGGCAGAGACATATATAACATAATAATATATGATATAAAAATTCGAATATTATTTTCATTCAAATAATTTGCAACACGGATTCGTAATTTGATAACACAATATGTTATTATATATTGTTTACGCAGACATAGGTTCTCGACCATTTCAGATATAAATTGACTAATTTATTAAAAATTAGACCTTTTACAATCCACAAAGACGGTCTCGACGCCTTTTGTAGGCTCACAATTTTGTTAGACCGATATTAACATTTAGGTATAATAGGTAATAGGTATATTTTATATAGGTAAAGCGTAAGCCATTAGTTTGGAATGTTTATAGATAAATATTATTTTGTTGAAATCATGGAGTATGAGTAGATGACAATTTAATATACTAAATTTTAAAATGCAGTCTATAAAATAATTAAAATTAAAAAAACGTGGAAAATATCATTGAAAAAATATAATTATTCTTAAAGTATTTGCGACCCACTAATATTTACTGTCGACCAGTTTATGGGTCACAGTTTGGGATTTTATTATATTGTCTTCATAGTTCATAGCAGTGGCACCGAAGTTTATAATTATATGTAAAGTGAATACACTAAGATACTAACACCATCCACCAATTTCACGAGGAAAATTTCTTTTTATTACTTATTACACACAACATTTATTAACATTAAATATTAATATTTATAACAACCACGCATCCGGCATCCACCCAACCACCCATCGATTTTTATATTTAGGGTGGTTGCCCTACATAAAAATAGATTTTGGCACCACTGGTTCACATAATTTGAACTATGATGATTTGCCAAAATAAATTTAATTTACACAGAATAGAAATACAGAGATATTATACATTATTTTATACGTAGGTATATAAATAAAAAATAATAATTGTATTAACCTAACTTATGTGTAGAGTAAAAAATAATAAATGAAATAAATAAATGATAGGAATTATATACCTTTTAAATGTAATTTCCGTTAATTTGACAACACGAAATTTTGATCATTCATTTTTAAAGTAAAAGTATAATATAATAAAATTAAAATATTCTAAATAATATTCTTACAGGAAAAAAAATATGAGTACGATCATTAAAGTAAATATAATTTAATATATATTACTTTTATAACAATAACCAACTTTAATTGGTGTCTTAACATTATAATCGATGAAAACCAAATATCACCTATATATAAACTTATCATCGGAACTGTTTTGCAATGATGATAATTTAATTGAAAATTATTAAAATATAATTGTAATTGTAAAATTTATATTATATAATTTTTATTTATGTTTATTTATAGTATTGTTTTTATTATATTTTTTTCTCGGGATTCTATATTAAAATGACTAATTCATATACATTTTTTGCATAATATGTTTGTTGAGGTAATTTTTGTCTATTTTATCGCTGTCAATCGGAGAGATGATTTTTTTTTCTTGAAAATAATTATCTTAAAATAAAAATTATATACTCGTAATATGTATACTTAAAGAAATTACCGCGTAACTACTTTAATTTTTATAAAAATGTGTATTGTACTATCGTATCTAGTGTGATTACACTAAAACACCATTATGTTATTACATGTGCCTATACGACTTGTCAATCCGTCCGACAGGTTAAGTGTTTGTGAGCACGTCGATGTCATAAAAATATATAAAACAGAAGATACTTGACGTTGTGCACGGGGTGGTGAGGTATTATACATGTATTATTATATGGTATACTGTTATATACCGCGGTATATATAAATATAACGATCGACGGGATCGTATAGTTAGAAATTAGCGGTATTTCAAATGTCAATTAAAGTGGCGATAGGGGGAAAAAACAAATAATAATAATAATAATATTACAAGACGAAGAATGAAAACCGCATAAGGTTAATCGCGTGTATAATATAGAGGTCATGAGCTGAGCTTATGGACCGGGACCGGTATTGTATGTATAGATCTGAAATCACTGAGGCCCGGTTTATACCTATATTATAATGTTCACAGAGATATAATATAATATGTTTCCGAGATGTGCAACGGGGGTTTTGACAGCCAAGTACATATACACACACACACACACAAACGCGCGTATATATATATATATATATATATGTTCGCGATCGAGCATAGTAAGGGCAATTTGTTTGCGATTCCATCGCAGCGACGAGCGCGAGAGAACTTATGAATTTATTATGACCGCGTGTGGAACGCGAACGCGACAGTACGTCGTGCGGCGAAACGAGCTGCATAAAATATGGATACCTCTGGTATTGTTGTTTCGTGAAAAATCGAGAGAGTGAGAGAGAGAGAGAAAAAACATACGAACAACGCGTGACTTTATTAGGTATATAATATTATACTACCTAGGTTAAGTATATATGCGCGTGTGTCGGAGAGCACTTTTATTTATTATTATTGTTATTATTATTTTAGTTTCGTTTTCAATGGTCATAATTGAAACCGAATTAAAACAGACGTATTTAACCTGTGACGGCGGTCCGAAAAAAAAAAAAACATTACGGTTTAATATGTACATATTATATACACTAATAATTATGCATATTATATTTGAAACATCGTAGACCGCGGACTTTTCGTTGATTAATGTGTCGTGTTTTTGTTTTTGTGTCCTTTGGGACTTCCGACCCATATTGCTGCGAGAGAATGAGAGAATGAGTGAGAGGGAAAAAGATATATATTTACATAAACCGGTAGGTATCATTTTAACATTTTGTACACAAATCATCATTGTTTGTGATTTTTTATTCTGTATTACCTATTTCTATTTAAAAATAATCTAGGAGTTAATATTTAATAGAGTAATATAATTAAGAATAGTACTAGAGTAGTATAATTAATATTATAGAAAATATTATGACCGTGCAAAAGCCAATTGTAGGTAAGTACTAAGTATCTATATAATTGTATATAAACAGCTAGAAATATTAATTATATCTTTGATCATGGTAATTTAGTATAATAAAACTAATAAGTATATTGGAATTATTACATAACATTATATTATTATTCAAGACGTAATATTGTTTCTAAAATTAATTAAATTAAATTTATTACTTGAATAGTAATAACTAAATAATTTTATAAGTGTTAATAAAGTAATTACTAAGTGCATAATATGTATCGTATTTATAACAAATATTGTACGAATGGAAGTATGAAATATTATATTTAAAAGTAACATTAGAATATAGTAAATTAGTATTTAAATAAATTCAATTTACATGATTTTAATTTTTAATTTTTTTAGTATTTATTAGAGTAACATTTATATGAAAAAATGTGTATAATTATCATTTAATTGAGCATTTATACTATATATTGTATTTGTATTATATTGAATATAAAAACAAAAAATATAGCTATATGTAGTGTATAAAAGTACTATATAAATCAATTTGTAAAAATTATAATAAAATACTTTATAATGTGATTAAGAAGTTATATTTGTTGTATTAATAATTAAACAATTTACATTAAACTAAGTTTTACCTATAGTTATAACTTATAACTAATAAGTTTATACTTGAATGAGTATTATTATTATTATTATTATTATTAATATAACAATAATACTACTTTCGTCTCTCTTTTTTTTGTATCTAATACTATATTAGATTTTATTTAAGACAAACTACACTAGACGTTTAGTTATTTTAATATTTTCTTTAAAATAGAACATATATATTATATAAAGACATTTGTAGAACAAAGGAGACTAGTATTTTAACGAAAAATGATTTAGATCTAAATATTCTTTTCTTTACTTTACTTTTCATTTTAGTTAAAATTACTCCAAAATAAGTCCACTTATACAATTTTATTTGTATTTACCCAACACAATTATTTATAAATTATAAATAAAGTACGTAACATTACACATACGAACTTTAAAATTTAATACCAGTCCGATGTCTTTTGATGTAGATTTGATTATTTCATGTTTAGACATTTATCCAAATTTAACCATACCATTTATACCATAGGTATTGAACAAAGAAATGTAGGTAAATTAGACATTGAATTGTAATTTGAGATATACTAGAGCAGATGAAATAACGAAGGGTAAATAAATAAAGTCAAAAGACAATGTGAGTTATAACATTTATTACTATATAATCAAAATTATTTCAGTGTTTCAAATATTTCCAATTATTTCTATTAAAATATGTTGTATTACTTTAATCGTTATAATATTGTTATTTTACTTCTTTAATTTATAGGTAAGTATGGAGTTTTAATTCAAATAATTTGTAATCTTTTAAATTAATATAACTTAATATTTAATAGGTATTGTAATAAATCACAATACATTTGATATAAATAATATATATTATTGTTATTTAATTATTTTTATATTCTCGAGTAAAATTATATTCTTTGAAAACATTTTAAACTTAATTCTATATTATTAATATTATATTTTTAAAATGATACACCTAGTACCTATATTATAATTGAATAGCTAAATTTAATAATAATGAACAGTGGCGAACTTCAAAATATTTAGTCCAGACAGCAAAATTTCAATCTGTTATCCAGCCAAGCATAGTCTGACAGAGGTGCATCTCTCTTAATGAAATTATTTTAAACATTTTTCAATTGTTTAATTAAATAAAATCATGTATTATCACTTTATAAAACAATTTAATTAATTACTTTAATACTTTATATAATTATAATTTATTTACATACAAAATAATTAGTAAACAGTTTAAAAATATAAAACTCAGAACTTAAACATTTTTAAAACTTATAATTACTTTTAATTATTAAATAACTGAATAGTATCGTATAATAATAATAATACGTGTATATTATTTAAAGAAAAATATTGTGTTACTTCAGGCCCCATTAACAACTGCACTCTCTTATCCCTCATAGTTATTCAACTGATAATGAATCAATATTTTTGTTTATGCATTACATATTTATTAAAATTACTCTATTAGAAGATATAACTACTTCTAACGTTAAACAATTTAATTAAACAATGTACTTATATATGTGTTATCATCAATATCATTTTTTTTTTTACTGTTATACATATCAAGAATATAAATATTAATATTAACAATTTTATAAATTACAAATAAGTAATTTAAAAATAAAAATAATATAATATAATTTTAATTTTTAGTAAAGTCTTATTATTGTATTTATTCCATATTTATATTAAAAATATAAAGTTGAAGTATTGTTGTTATTATTATTATTATTATTATTATTGTTGTTTGTCTACATTTAATAAAAAAAACATAGGGATTGTAATTTTATTGCAAAATAATTATGATATTCTATTAAAAATGAATATCTCATATTTATTAGATAATATTTTATTAAACTATTATCGACTAATGTATTTTTAATATCAATAAAAATTAAACAGAATAATAAAATTAAAATGGCAAAAAGTTAAAATTAATGTTTTACTTTTTACAGATGGTTAAAGTAACATTTAAAAAATTATATTACAAATAACTATATTAAATCATTTTTTATTAATAAATTATATTTATCATAAATTTAAAGTATGCTATAACATTACATTATTACCCTTTATATTATAAGAGGGCTTATTGTTCACAAGCATATTAAATATGCAATATTTTGAACAAGTATTCATTTGTAGATTCTATTTTAAATTAATTTAACATTTAATAATAACAAGTTTAAATTTAAACTAAACTTATGTTTAAACGTGCATGCAATAATTAATTAATAATAATTTACATATTATACCTAAAAGGTTATAAGCTGTATAATAGCCTCCCAAAAATATTCAATTCTTGAAAATTGATTTAAAATCTATTATAAAATATTAAACATACTCTATTTAGCTGAAAAAAAAAAAATGGAAATTAAACAAATTATTAATTACTTTAAGTTTTTTTTTATCATTAAAAAAATAATCTTGAAGAAATTGAGAATAGTTATATAATATATTTAGTATCAAACTAATGTTTATATAGCTATAGTTTTTAAAAAATTATATTTGACATAAATGCTATACATTTCAACGAAATATTTTTATTTTAGATTCAATGAAAAGCGATGAATAATGTATTAGTTTTACATATGATGTGTGTTTTTTTTATGTCTAAAAGTACGATTTTGAGCAGAAATAATGATCAAATTACCAAAAATAAGTTTTTGGTAGTAATTGATAGGTAATTAATTTATCTCATTTTTCGAATTTCTCAAAAAATTTTCCTCAGGCGAAGAAAAACTGCTAAAAAATTACAAAAAACGGCAAAATTGTGGTTGCCATGAACTTGCTTTAAAATATTTTGGGATAAGTAATGCAATTTTTACGTAGGGTTTTGTAAATTTTTTTCATCTCATAGGTAATTTACACACGTGGTAAAATTTTGCAACGGATTATCAATAGGTATAATATATTGTATACCTGACAGAGTTTCGCTCATCAGAATCGTATTTTTGAATGGAATATAATTTCATTTAACTCGTAATTATAATAAACTATTAATTTCTCCGAGGACCGAAAGAACAAATGAGAAACATCCTTAAACGACTTTCCTGTTATTTTTTGTAAATGGTCATTACAAATCGTACCAACCATATAGGCAATTACCGTATAACTATATAACCATATAGCTATGAAAATATAATACCATGAAACATTTTTCTATAAATAGTCAACAATTCAAAATACTAATCATTTATATACATTTTATTTGTAAACTTGAAAGAGTCACTGATAACAAGTAATAATTTAAATGTGTAATTTCGAGTTTAAAATTCAAATAATTTTAATTTTAAAGAATTTTATTTATTTCAGACCATTTTACGCCGGGCGGCATTAGAATAATTTATAATTTATAAATTATCAATATTTAATTCAATAAATTTTCATTTATTTTTGTAATAATTATTATAAATATATTTTTTTGGGGAGCATTTTATAAGGTAATTTTTAGGATCATTTTTCTAAGTTTTCTAGGTTTTTTTTAGGTCAATAAATTCTTAGTCCTAATAATAATATAAACAAAGGGTCCATTTCTGTGGACCATTTTTCACAATTGTTGTAAATTTTTGTAGAATATATAAATTTGTGTAAAATAATTTGTTTTAAAATTGAAACTATTTGACTAAATAGTGAACTATTAATAGTTAATAATGCATTTGTTAAAAAAATTTTGTGTTCATACTTTTTGTTTTATAATCTTAAATGCAATTTTGAGACTTTAACCCCTAACAAATATTATGTCATTAGGCTTTAATAGTTTTCGCGAGAGTTTCAATGTATTTAGTCGAAATACATTATTTTTATTAAGAAAAGAAATTGATACCAATTTAGTAATACATATTTCATTATGATATATTGAATATGTTATATCCAATTAGATGCGTATATTGGATATTCAAACTGGTATAGCTGGATAGCATATTTCACCTTTGACTTTTTTGTAATTGATCGATATTCCAAATAAATAAGTATAGTTTGACACGCTAATACTTTAATTTAAATTGTTTAAACTACATTTTTAGAACTACCATAAAAGTAATAAGTTAATTATTTGATATTTTATATCATACAAAATTAAAATACATTGTGTAGCTATGCAGTTGTATCTTGTATTATAAGTATATTATAATTTGTGTACCTATTATTATTGTGTTTTTGCATTAACGATTAAAATACAGTAAGATTTGTCACATTTAAAAATGTCCGTCACTCTCACTGTATATAACTACTATTTAATTAACTCATTTTTACTTGGAAATCTCTATAAGAGTTAGGTACATTTTTAGTTTTTTTAAAAAAAAATGTAATTATATACAGTATTCCTATAAAATAAAATTGTATATTCTCAGTATACGTAAAATGTTCAAAATATTTTCTGAGCTATTAGTTGGGAAAATTTTGATTAGGATATGACAACGAGACTGAAAAAAAACGTATAAACTATACTGAAGATAAAAGTAAAAAAATCCAAAAAATTTTACAATTCAGAACAAATAGTCCATTTGTTATGACGGTGAAGCACACGCGTTTTTCGGTGGTATTATTGTTGTGTAAACTGTAGTACGCTGTTACAGGATCTATATTATGGATGTAATCTAGAAAAACATTTGTCGTAAGTCGTCTGGAGTTAGATGCCTACCCTTGCCATAACAATACCATACAACTATTATCAAAACAACTGAGCAGAGGAAAAGAGGGGAAAGGGGGAGGGAGCGAAGAAGAAAAAGTAGATTTTTTTTTTAAGTCAGATAGGTTAAGCTTCCGATATATATACCTATATATAGTAGTTGGGAAATCGAGGCGAAAAAAAAAAAACTCCAATCATTCTTCTATTCAGAAGTTATTACGGACACGCTGAGCCGTAGCAGGTGTGCTAATCAGCGAACAGCTCTAGAAATCGTTAACTCGCACTAAACTATATATATAACCATCATCTCGCATCGTAATATATTTTCGTGTGTATATAACATCGCCGCCTCATCGATCGGACGCACATTAAACGGGCAAATAAAAGGTCCCGGAAATGACAGAGTTTGCTCGGCCGAGTCGCAAAACCACGTCACGTAAAAGCGACAAGATTTCCCCTCGCGCGCGCGATGCAATAAAAGAACCAAAGTGCATATGGTCACCGCGCGCGCGGACACACACTTATAACCGCGGTACCGATAACGCGCGTACAGGGTGTGATTGTGTTTCAACTCACACAGCGTATTGGTAACGTAGAAGCAAACGAGTATCGTTCACATTTCTCTTTCCATCCACACCAAATGTTTACTATACGTTTATTATATATTTATATATGATCGTATAGATTATATATTAATCAGCGTCAGGCTTATATATACATATATTCGTTAATATTTTCGTGTATATCATGACGTATATTATAAAAAAAAAATAATAATCTCACCCTGTATGACGTGTATTTTATTATCGCGCATTCGAACTTTGTCCGGTCTCTCGTGCATGGCGATCACGTATTCGATATGAGAAGTGGACAATCGTATATAGCAGCAGTACAGCAGCCGATGGGCCGACACTAGCTCGCGCCCTAAATGAAAGAACCGCCGAAAATCTCGGGGGCTGCGAAAGGTCGTAATTAACTGCGGCACATATAGTGTTCGTATAATATACGTATATAAGGTATACTCGGACTGGACTTTTAATGAACCACCCGCCGCCGCCTTGGAATATAAAAGGTTTTCGGTTCCAAAGATAATATATATATATATATATATTTTATCGTATCGCCGACAAACGCACGTGTACGCATCTGTGCTGTATATAAATAGAGTGGTAAACCTACTCTTATTTTAGTGTTATATAAACTATACCGATTGGCTAAATTTGCTGCACACTATAATCATATCAAAAATCATGTAAAAAATTACAAAACACAAATTTTATATAATTATTAATCAATTAAAACAAATGATTAACAGAAATGTGTATTTGTTATCGTATAATATATAATAATATACCACTCTGCAAAAATTTGTTTCTTTAACGTTTTATGGAAGTTTCAAAGTTTCAAAGTTTTCAACATGAAATATCACATGTTGTTTTAGAATTACGTTTAATAGATGTTGAGAGGTGTGCAAATGTCCAAAAATGTTGTCATATCAAGGATATTAATGTAACACTAATGTAACAATCCCTCAATTTTCCTATAAGAACGTTAAAACAACTTACCTACTATAAACCTCCTATGAATGTTACAAGAATGTTGTAAAATGTATGTTTGATAACTCCAATGAAACACCAATTAAACATTTGATATTATATATTATAATAACATACTTGTTATATAATATAAACATTATACTTATACAAATAAATACTGTTTAGTTATTTAAAGATGTGTTTATTATTATAATTACCTACCCATTTCGATTACAGTTTTTACTTATCTACAGATACATGTTTATATGGATCGAGATAAATTTAAGTTCTTTATAAATAATAATTTACTCATATATCACTGTATTATATACATACGTTATGTAATTACGTTAAATAAAGCCTAGGTTTTTTCTATAGATTTTTAAATTTTTCTAGTCGATCGAAATGTGTGCTAAGACTGCGAACATAAAAATAAATATAGAACATAATATATTCTATGATAGTTTAATTAATTAATTGAAAATAATAATTGGTCTTTGTATGACGTATTACACTATTTTGTACTTTAACGTACATTATATAGTATAATAACTTTAATTAAATACGGACTGCAGTTCCCTATTACTCGAACCGTATGAGCGAGACGTAATATAACGTACATTATTTCTATGCTAAAAAAATAATGTAAAAAGTTGTAATTCAAATAAGTCTATTTATATACAATGTTATTTTGCATTTTCTTTATTTATATATTACTTTTTTGGTAATTCTAATAGGTATTATTAAAAAATAAATAAACATTAAGTATACTATTAGTTATCACCTAATTTAGATTGAATTTGTATGGCTGCATGTACCTAGCCCCCCACCATGGAATTTCGAATTATAAATTATGCCATTTGTTTGTGCTGGTTTGTGCTTTTTGTCTTTTCGTTTGTGCTGTAATTGTATTTATATACTTATAATAATTGTAATGAAACAATAAAATAAAACATCTTAACTGTAATCGATTCAATGCGCAATTTGTCCTACACGGGTCGTCCAATAATAAAATAATGGTCATTTTGTCTAATTCTCTTCGTCGCTGTGATTTTCAATGGACTTTTTTGTCAAACAATTGATTATATACAATGTGAAATTAATATAAAACCTTGTCATAGAAATATAGTAGATTTTGTGCAAAAATAAGGAAATAATTAATGATAAAACAAATGGAAAAAAGCGAAAAAACATTTTGAATGTATATAGGTACTCTTACTGTAGATATAGGTACCACAGATGTGAATTCGTCTACACAACAGTTGTGTGGTCTTTAAAATCGAAAAACCGTATACCTAACTATATAATGCTAAAAAAAAAAATAAATAAACAGCAAAACGGAATTGCGTTAAATGTTGTATACTTCAACTTTTAATTTGATCTCTTTTTATTTTAAATTTATAAATGATAACGATCAGAGAGAAAATTTTAATAAATAATATAAGTATCTAACATATAATATTGAATTATATTGTATGTTTATAACATATTAGAGTATGGTTGTAATTGTAATATTTAATAGCACTATTACCATAGATAAACTAAAATCAACCCTCTGTATATATTATATTAACAGAATTTAGCTTGGTGGCGGCAGTTTTATTTTAAATACATTTTATCTTATATCACGATTCGTGATATTTTAAAAAAATATGATTTGTTTTATTATTAAGAAATCCCAATTTTAGATTTTGAGCGAAATAAAGGTTTTTTACAATGACGTTTTTTTTTATGTATGAAGACACTTTTTGGGGTATAAATAATGGTTCGATTGCCACAAATAGGATATGCTTTCCATACCAAATTGCATCTAGTTTGTACTTTATTTAGTTCATTTTTCGAATTTTTCAAAAGTTTTTCCTTGGGAAAAAGTACCAAGAAATATCGGAAAATCGGCAAAAATACGGTTTCCGTTATTTAAAATTTTTTTATGATAAATTTTTTTTGAGTATTCACATAGGTAGTTTACATGCATGATAAAAATTTGGAATGGATTGATTTTTCTAACTAAATATAGAGATTTGAAATTTTTGACAAAAATGTTTAATATTACCTGCAATTTTGGGTATATCTGTTTAAATTTTCTATAAAAACATATACTACTTAACATGCTTATAAAATGTATTGGAAATACTGACGCACAATTTTTTTTATAAGCTTTAAAGTTAACACTATCTAAAATGGCAGAAAATCGGCAATATTACGGTTTTCGTTATATTAAATTTTGTGATAACTAACTAAGTTTTGATCGTAGGGACTTGTAATTTATATTTTATATGTTTATTCATAATAATGTACTTAGTCATAAATTATAATTCATAAAAATATAGTTATTCTTATTCATATATAAATGTATTGTTTCTAATATATTTTTTTATATCAAATGACTACTTTTTTTTATTAAAAAATCTTTAAACAAGTCTATTTTGCTAAATCTCCGAGTATTTAATTTATTATAGGAAAAAATTAATAAATTTTTAAATCAAAATATATTAAAATAATAAAATCGTTTAATTCATACTAAAAGTTTATAACATATTGCATAATAATAAATATGTGTATTGCATTACAAAATTGTAGAATGATGTATTATTTTATATTATAAGTTATAACATTCCATCGCTATACATATATATACGTTCTCTTAATGATTAATTTTCTTCTATAATGTCAACAATAATCATAATTGTGATAACCTGCACAATTTATAATATATTTTTAAATTTAAATTTAAAATCGATTTATATATATATATTTTTTATTTCTTCTCATCGTGACACCGTTTTCGATATTAAATTGCAATCGTATATTAAATTGTAGTCAAATAATACTTGTCTGAATTGACACATAACATAGATATAATACCAAAAATAAATTATACATAATTATTATACGTAGGTATTATTATAGTAGGTGATATTAAGAAAAAATATATTTTCATTGTTATACAATTTTAAATATATAGGTATCTTTGTATTATAATAAACTTTGAAATGTAATAAAGTTCAAATTCGACATTTCAGGTTTGATTGATTCGACATTTGTTGTTCTTATTCAGTTACTAATTTTTTAAAAAAAATTGTTTATTAAACTTAACTGTGATGAAATAGCAAAATAACCTTTTATACGCATTGAATTGTAAAATGGATTTAGACAGAATATTGCAATAAGTTTTTATTGGAATATCGCTGCGGTCTGAATTATTTTATATAAATGCGTCCTTTAATCCCGACTCTCACGTCCGGTTTAGGTATTGCGGTCATGGCGCGGGTCCGTCCCGTCAATAAAATATCATGTAATTCGCATCAAGAGTTCGGGTGGTTAGTATGTATGGTAATGGTGATGGCGCTAGTACGTGATCAGGATGTGACTGATATTTTCCTTCCGTTATTGCCCTCGACTATTGGAAACCTGGGGCGTATAAATAAAAAAGTACGGGCATCTATACTTCCCGAGATGACACTTCCGGTAGATGGTCTTAGACGATAAATGTGTCCCACGCGGCCATATACCATACCCGAAGGGTTCTTCTATACTAAACCATCCCCGTGATTTGTGAACATAGTACGGAAATCGTTAAACATTCACGGTCACTAAGAACAGAAACACTATATATATACACGTGCGTTAGATACCAGCAGATCACATCGACTCTTCTATAATAATACACTTTATTTATAATTGGTACTAGTATTTATATCGATTGTCAGTTTAATAGCAATCGATAAATATCGTCTAGTTTTATTTAAACTCTTCTTGAAAATACACCAATGAATTTATTCTCGTTTTTACCTGTTCACGATATATTGCTATAATACGTACTATTTTAATATACATTATATTATTATCGTGTTAAGTTTTGTAGTATAGTTATAGTATAGTTTTTCGTAGAAGTGTATATATAATCCGTAAATATACCTATTCAAAATTGTCTGTTTAATATTTTTTTTTTTCAAATTAACATAAAATAATATTATTCATACTATATTAATAATTCTATAAATCACGACGAGACGATAACCGAATATATAATCATTAGCGCAGTAAAAAAATAATAATGTTATACTTAATATTATATATTATAGGAAGTGATGACCCAAAGTATCGTAATAGGTTCATTAAAAAATATATGTGACCACAATATTTTATAATACGAACACAACACACGGAGTTTGTCGGTTAGTTTTGGGGTTAGTCGGGTTCAGGGCAAAGATGTCATCATAATTGAGATAAAGACAGATCAAAGGTTATACAATTTTGTATACTTATATCTTATCATAAAACTATGGTTTATGACGTTTTGCTTATTGACTAATAAATCACTAAACATATTTGTTTTTGGCCTAATATCATATTATTATTATATAGGTAGTATTCACATTACACGTATTTTATTCAACGAATGTTTTATAATTATTTTAACGAACATTATTTTATTTTTTTTAATACATATAATTGTAATCATAATACATTTTGCCTGTACAGTATTGTTGTTTATTACTCAAAGCTCAATATTATTGCCTATAACATTAACTACAGCTAAAAAAAAAAAAACCAGCCAATTATTATACGTTTGTTTCTGAGATATTTGGTGATTAAATTTTAATTCATATTATGGACAAAACGGAGTTGTTTTAAAACTAACATCACGTTTTATATATAATATTATCTAACATCACGCGTGAAATAACGACGTTCATGATATTTATATTTTAAGCTGTATACGCTTTCGGCGGTTTTTGCGTTTTTATGTTTGTGGCTGCGATGTTGCGTATAATATCATGACAAATACGAATTTCGGACAATGTGTTTAAAACGGCCGTTACCGGGGTCTTTAAGGAGGACAATAACGACGCCATTCGCGGCACGCTGCGACCGCTTAAGAATCGTTTTTCCCCGGTGCCTATACGCGCCTGGCCATTACGCGACCGTCGTCGTCGTTGCTCCCTCGTAAATAATTTAAAAAGAAAAACGTACGTCGTTACCGGCAAATGGCTGCACTAAAAAACCGTCATTAAGCAGCCCGAAAGACACGTCAAAGTGGTCCCCGTCCGATAATAATTATACGTATATATTTATACCGCAGGCCGGAATATTGTGGCGAAAAATAAATATTATAAAGCATGTGGATACGACGCGACCGGGAACGTTTCACTTTACTCGGAAACGGGTAATAGTCCCGTATATACTACCTATAAATGTTTGTACTTAATGTGTGTGTAATATACTCGGAGTACACACGCACAAACCCATACAATTCATTGATCTGTTGAATTATAAATATATTATTGGTCGGAGTGTACCATTTCACGGGCCGGCGCAGGTCCAAGTCGCGTAATAATGCTCAGAAATTTTTATTTTCTCGAGGGGTTATTTCAACGGAATTCGAAACGAGTCATGATGTCGATGTCCATATCGCAAATTAAAACTATTTTTTTCACATTAAAAATTAATTTAATAATACAAATTATTAACTTGATTTAATATATTATGCCTATAATATGATATTATTATTTATGAATTCACTTATTTACACGTTTTGCGTATTCGTATATTAATGCGGTTTAAATAAATAAGTGAGGTTATGTCTTATGTGTTGAGTATAGCAAATATTTATTGTATATTATTATGATTAAACATATTATTATATAGTCGCAGATATGATTAAAAAACTTAATGATTCGTTATAGTTTAAAAACAAAGTTCGTAACTTCTTTTGTATCTTATAGTGAGTTTGTAGATGTAATAAAAATTAGTTTCATATATGTTTTTTAAAGTAAAATTGTCTTTTCTCGGGACACACTCTCTTTCTAAAAATATAACCTTTTTAATATTAAAGAGGCGAGCTCGAAAATGCCCAAAATTATAACGTTTCAGAAATTTGATTACAAAGAATCGTCCGTATAAGATAATATTATAAACTTTAGCGATTTTAATTAATTTTATAGCGCAGGTACTATGATAATAATATACTCGTATTATTATGTAAAACGGCATAATTATTCAATTGTAAGTTTATGATACGGAGTGGTCAAAATGTCTTGTTACATTATGGTATTCAAATATATTTTCGACATTATTCTTGTTATTTTTATCATAAAAAATTATAATCGTCCTGTAACAGAATTATTCCAAAGGGTATAGTCCATGTATAGCGTATACTCTCAAAGTCTCAAGTAATTCGCATAGATATAAACATTTGTTTGTTATACTTTGTGTAATTACATATTCTACATAATTATACTTATAATATAGTAATTTTAAAGTATATAATTATATAGTAATATTTATAATATAGTAATTTATAGTATTTGGTGACTTGTGTCAATTATGATTGTCTATTATTAATATTGGCAGAAATTGAAACTGGTGGGTAAATAGAAGACTTATAAAATATAAATTAAATATTTGTTATTATTAAATAAACCTCTCCCTAGTGGCGATCACCGCCCGTTCTATAAGAAAAATTGAATTTGATATAAATGGACATTCTGTATTGTCTCTGAAGTTCCCATAATATAAAAAAATATATAATTCGCTTCCCCTCGTTATTTTAAACATAATCCACCCCTGTCCCTTCCCTATTGTATTATAACACTTGTTGACTTATTATACTTTTATATAAATTAATGGGAACTGCTCTGTAATATATATAATATGCCTTAAACTTTTGAGTATGTCTGCAACCTGCACTGTGTTACGGTATATGTTATTGGTACATCTGCAAACTTCTAGCAATTTGACCAGGGGTCTGATTTTGAACGACCAAGTTGTCAACTTGTACACACATGATAAACAGTTAGGAATTCTTCGTGTCAAACAGATTTTCACCGACCTCGAGGCAAACTTTTTACCTTTGCAAATAGTTGGACTGCGTATATAACACAAATGCGCTATTGCATCTCAATGACAGGCATTTTGATCGAACGTTATGTGTCCTACGGCGGCAGTGTGTACATAATAATATTAATATTAGCTTTATATACGCATTCACCCTAATGATAAAACAACACAGTTTATGGTTGATGTTTCTAACCAAGATTACCGCGAATGTCTAAAGTTTAGTGTATTTAGAAGCTAGAACGATCGTATGAATTGTAAATTTGTACAAACATTATCATATAGACGAACATTTATTTTCAAATTAAATTTAATTCGAATTATGTGTAGATTATACAACTATATTAATTTTTTCATAGAATTAAAAATAAAAGTAACACAAACATGGTCAATTAATTGTCTAATGTAACTATATTTTAATACGAGCTTTATTCAAATCTTTGAAATTACAAAACTACTCAACCTGTCATTCTGATTAAAACAAATTCACATTATTTTTGTTAATAGTAGAGCATATATAGATATAGACGTCCTATATAAATATATAAATTGATTTGTATTTACTTAAAATTAAATTATAATTATAAATTTATAATGATATGCGACAGGTGTATCTTCTGAATTGGATTTAGTATTTACTTGACCCGTAGCTATCGTATATGTTTATTGTAACGATTGATGGTATTCTACAAATTACAAACTTGAATAAAGTCTTGGATTTCGTAGCCCTTATGCCTTGATGGCACTTGTTGAGATGACCGTAATATCTCAACATCTCAGTCAATGTTAAACCAAGTTACAATTTGGACTTAAGTACAAACCTACAACTTATAAGGGAGATATTAACCCTTACTACTTTGTATAAAGTTTGTAAATTGCAATGACAGTGAATCGTATTAACGGAACTAATATAATTTTCTATCTGCAATTATTATTCTATACCTATTCGCGCAAACCATAAATCGATGTCTAACCGTTTTTGAATCCAATGCTAATTGCATTTGTATATTATAAATGTATGATGTGTCTTTATTTATTGCTAATCTTTATTTTGCATATTACTGTTAAGTCATGAAAAACAATTGAAGCTGGTCAAACACATAGCACTTAGCTAAAACAATGGAAATGGTATATACCACCTAATACCTATAGCCTATAGGTATACATAATCAATAAAATCAATGCGTCAGATGAACATAGTAACATTTGTTAAGTTAAAAGTTTAAGCACTATTTGTAGACACTAAAACGAGTAAAACGTATACAGATGAAAAAATACTGAAACGTGAAGCCTTTAAGTATGCCAGGAATGCATTTTAAATATATGATTGTGAAACACAAATTCCATATGTTCTTATCATCCGCTTTTGTAATAATAGGGTGAAATGTTCTCAAAACACAGTGAACTTCAAAAATCGATAACGAACGACCTTCGGATTTTATAGAGGGGTTGGTTTTGCTAAACCCCTCGGTTATATTTTCAATGGCACAACATATTATCGTATTATTATATCGTAAAGAACTATAGAATATAAAGA
>CM023357.1:39559741-39634200 GCA_013282895.1 Eriosoma lanigerum | reverse complement strand
GTTAGGTTAGTTAATTGAAATTTCATGACAATAAATATGATATTGGTTCATGAACAATTTTACTATGCGGATAATAACCAATCACAATTATAGTTATTAAAACAGTTTTTCGTTAGTTTGGTAATTATTGTACACATTTATTTGTTTATAATTAAACATTTACAGCATTTGTGACCTATACAAAACAATGTTAAACTAGTACTCATTATTTACTTATACCTATATTATGTTCTATTTACAAATGCGAACACAGAAAAATAAATATCAATAACTAATTTTAAAATTTTATTAATTATTATATAATATTGGTCTAATTTTGTATAATATTTTATATTTTATAATAATTTTTTTTTGGTGAGGGTGGGTTGAACCTCCAAACACTCCACCAAACCTTGCGTTCGCCACTGTCTATTTATCTGTTTATTTATAAAGCAAAAAGTGTATTAATATAAGCGAACAATTTTATAATTTGATGGGCGCATATATTATTATATATAATATACTATACTAATTTTAAGATAGACTTTATAAGACACTTTTGGCCATTTATTTACTCTTTCATACTTAAAACATGTATAATAATGTTAGTTGAATAATTTTAAAATGTACATTTATGTAATTACGCCAGGCTAAAAATTAAACAAGTAAAAGTTTATGTAAACGTTCACTTTTAATGCTTGCGTATGTCATTAAAATTGAAATTAATTACATTTTTTGTATTTAATTGAAATCCTAAAAATCATCTTAGAACTAACTTGGCTTGCAGATACTAGTTTCTTGTATTTATTTTGGTAGTATTTGCTTAAATTGTTAATTAGACATAGAAAATTATTTTTATTATTATGCAATTTTTCGTTGAACATCATAGGTATACAGTTATGAAATCGTTTATTTAATTTTTGAAAGTTATATTTTTTTATGTAAATAATAGTTTTTGAAATATAGATTACAATAATACAATAGTTTACAAGTTTCAGGTTACATGCACATCGATTATTTTTTAAATTAAAAAAAAATTTCATAAGTACTCAATATAAGCAAGAGCCAAAATTTATACACATATAGTCGTATTGTAAAATGTGCTGTACCTAAATTTCTACTTAATAATAATAAATAATAATATTATTATAACAATTATTTTGTTTTATTTTATTAAGTTATAAATGCATGATTAGTTATCAAATTTTGGTAAATAATTGACACGTTTAAAGTTTATTCTTGCAAATAAAATTCAAATATAATAATTTTTTTTAGTCATTGCTATAATATAGGGTTGATGGTTTTTTTCGGTATACCGTTTATAACCGGTAATTACCTAAATACCGCTTGAATAGTATACCGTATTACCGTATAATACCAAAATACCGAAATGCTGTGTGGTTCCGAAATACTGAAATACCGTGTAATACCGACAACAAGTGTAATATAGAATACCGATTAATATCGAAATAATATAAATAGTTAATATGAGAAATTAAGATCTAAGAAGTTAAGTACGAGAATATATTGTAATTATTTTTTAAAAAGTAGGTAGATATACCAATGGCCAAATATATAGGTATGTCAGCAACTTTGTAAAATGTTGTTAAAGTTTGCGCATGTATAATTATTATAATTATTCCATGACATTTCTTGAAAGAAAATCTCAGCTGGCAGTGATCTATAGAATAGATTATTATTACTTGCTTAAATCATGTGAAATATCTCACTCAATATTCACGTGTGACCAATTATTACTGTTATTTGTTATTGATAATAATTGATAATGAATTCACTGCCAATTGCCGCCATGACACCTAAGTATCACAAAGTTGCTGACATACCTAATTATTTAGCAATGGGTATACCTATGTTATATCGGTATTTCGGTATACCGGTAAATTCGGTATTATCAGTATACAGATTCAAAACCGGTATTGAAATCAATACCGTACTACCACAGATTATATGATACTACCGGTATTTATTTTCAATACCGTCAACCCTACAATAATATCAAAAATTGTATATGGATTGCATATTCAAAACGCCGTAGACTCAACGAATATCCTTCTTTTTATTATACATATCATGTGTCGTTTATAAACCATAAAACGATTATAAAGTATGTACCATTTTATTTTTGTTTTTGTTTCGTCGTCGATGGAATATCAATATTCATTATTTTTATTTAAAAAACTGTTCACATTAAATATGTATCAAAAAGTATTTCTTTTGCAATTTTTAGATTTGTTATTCGTATTTTTAATTCTAAAAATGCTGTCCTCTGTAAAGTATTGATATTAAATGTTTCATTAAATAATAGGTAAATACAAATATAATATAATTTTAATCAAATTACAATTGTTTGTTTGATTTTCACTATTCTCTACTCTTTAAATATATAGAATTCGCTATATATATCATATTTTGTTCATTTCAATTGAAGTTGTAAATACACAGGTAATACAAAATATTGTAAACTTTAAACATTAAAATGATTCATTATGAATGAAGAAAATATGTATAATATGATAATTACACGAGAACTGATTTCTAGGTAATTTAAAAACAAATTTCGAAACAAACGATATTACTCAAGTATCATTGTTTTAGTGTTTTATACTTTTATACCTAAAAGATGAATTTTTAAATATATATACTATATACAATCCGCAGAATATTAAAATACAGTGTGTTCAGAGGATATATAAATAGAGGTAACATAACATTATCAAATTGTATTGCCAATATTCATGACAAGTTTTAAAAGATCAATTTATTATCCAGTTTAAATGTTCTTAAAAAGGTATACTTCACCATGGGTGGAATGATCGAGATCTCTTAAGTTGCGATGATATTCTTTCGTGCAGGATTTTCGGTTTTTTCCACATCTACGGTTTTAGTAGGAAAACAATATTGTTTAAAAAATTCACAATCCGTTGAATCGTATATGTACCGAATATTATGGAGCACATATTATTAGGAACTTCGAAAAAAAAACACCAATTTCTAGTAGCCTTATACCACATGCGGTATCGGTTATAGACCACGGCCGTCTATATATATCCTTTATACAACGTCGGTCGCTGTGGTATAGATAAATTTATTATCATCGCAACGAGATCGATCGGTAAGAGAAGTAGGTACGGCCGGTGGTCACGAGGCACATCACAGTGGTCGCGGCCGCCTCCGGGGCTATTTGTCCGGCACGTAAATAAAAACAGCCGCGCTCTTATACGGGCGAAAAGGTAAAAATATACCTAACCGGCGATGTACGCCGCGTGCAGCTGCCGCTGTTGGCCAAGCGCCCGCGAGTTTAATTCGGTCGAAGACAAATGTTGCGGTTAACGGGACCGGACAAGGGATTGCAGGGCCCTGCGACCGTCGATATCCTCCGCTCGTCTTAACTCATCAATTCCACCCCACGGCTCGCCGACCCACAGTCGCCTACCGCCACCCCGACGCATCCCGCCCCGCTACGTTCCGTCTTACGAGTTCGCACCTCGCGCGGCCGTTCCGCTCGGTCCGCAATTAATCCAATAATTGGGACCGCCGTTCCATATTATATATCCCTCTGCTAAAGCATCGCAGGCTGTCCCACCGCCGTCCCCCGAGGACCACCGCGATACACACATATATAATAATAATTGTAGGTATACGCAATATACATGCACGTTCGCCTTGTCTTGGCGCACCGGCCGGAACTTCGAGGGGGTCGTCCGCGAGTATTTATTGCACCCCTGCCCTGCACCAGCACCCGGGTTTCAGTATATATTGGTATATATAGTTCTTACCGCACCCACGGTTCTCGCGATGGCACATTATATATAATATATATATATATATATATATATATATATAAATGTGTATGTGTGTGTGTGTGTATATTTACGCCAGCGCCGGCAAATTACAAAAGTGGTACGTGCGATTCCCCAAAGGGTTGTGCGCGTCGTTGTTGCGCACAATATTTTCAAATTATTTCCCTTTTTTCCCGGGCGAAATTAATTCCGGTAAATCGCATGTACGGAGATACACAAATTATATTATATGTACCTATCTATAGGTAGCAAAGTATAATATATTATTTTATTATATCTTAGGTATATTTACGGTGGAATATATATATATAAAGGTAAGCTCAGACTCGTATATAGAGTCCCGAACGGCAAACATGATTTTTTAGATTGTATATTTATTATTTTATGGTTTCCCAGTTGTTAAAATAATATGATCGTATTATATGAATAGAGAACATTAGGAAGACTTTTTTGTGACGCGGTTCCCGCGGCCTTCGACTACGGCCAATCAAGGATAATCGAAACGTATACCATGTAAGTGGTTAAATCAATTGTTTTTTTTTTGTTGTTTTTAGGTGGTTTTTTTTCACGCTTCCCGCATCAAATCATACAAATTCGGGTATATTACAAAAAGTTTTAAGTATATATCGCCGCCGCGCACGCCGTAATGATATCGCGATCGAAAGGGACGTGAAAAACCGCATGACTCGTCGTGCAGTCGGAATCGAAATAAGAATAGAAAATAAATTTAAATAAACGTTATTGATGCGTTTCGGCCCGTCTCCTAATGGCCGTAGACGCGTGTATTGCATCGTCACTCTGGCCGGCGTCGTCGCCAAACAACAACCCTCAAAAAGTCGCCCATGTCACTGTCGCCGCAGTCGCGCGCTCGAAAAGGGGTCTCGTCTCGTCGGTGTTTGTTTTCATCCACTCGGGTTTACGCAACATTAGTCATTGTCCGATTGAAGTGGAGTATATATAAAAAAAATAAAAATAAAGCTTCCCTCGTAGAAAATCAAATCTCAAATATATCGACGGGTTTACACATTCACTTACAGATAGCTGTTTTTATATATTATTATATACGTGTGTACTATGCGGCTTCGGGTGCTTGTGTGCGGCGAAGAGGAATTAAATCTAAAATAGATCTCGGCCCAGTCTGTTTCTTATATTATATATACGATAAAATACCATTCGGACCCTATTGACTTCACTTCACGTGTCGAAATGTCGTTTTAAAACCACTAGTTCCATTACGGCGAGTGTAAAAAAGTAAAAAAAAGCGTAAAAAAATCGTAAAAAAACCTCGCGCCTTTAACGTCCAAATGTTTACACTGTTTTCCGGCTTTTGCCGTCTAAATTTAGATAATATATCTTGTCGAATGTTTTTGGATTTTTACATTTTATATCTTCTTCTGCGTCGTCTTACACATTAAATTGTTCAAATTGGCAGAAAAGGATAATGGTACGTATAATATTTACGAAAACACCATGCATCCGTAATTTCGTTCGTTTATTTGGAGATATAGTCTGCGATATTCTACCCCTTCTAAAACAATTATGTTATGAACGTTTCCACATAACAAACAATTATAAAAAAGCGGGAAGATCGATTTTGTATGTTACTCCTTCGTCCCTTCAGTCCTCGGAGAAATTAGTGGTTTATTATAATTAAGATTTGAATGCGATGATATTTCATTAGAAAATACGATTCTGAGCGAAACTCAATATATTACAATATATTATACTGATAATCCATTCCAAAATATTACCACACGTGTATATTACCTATGTTAGTACCTAAAAAAATTTTCGAGTCCCTACAATCAAAACTTAATTATAGTTATCATAAAATAAAAACTTTTTAAATAATAGATACCGTAATTTTGCGCCATTCTTAAGGATACAGTATGTTAATATAATACTAACCAGACGTTTACGAGGACGAGTCATTATCAGGCTAACACACAGAAATTATTTTGTTGCTATTTCAGCGGATTCTTGTGCACTGCTTGATCGTATCTCAGTTAGTTGTAAATATAATGTTAATGACAAATAATTTACTTAGTTAAAACATCTATTTTAATTATTCATATATCGCGTGAACCATGTTAAAAAAGTTACACTTTTTAAGTGTCAAATGTATGAGCGAAATGTTGTAATGGAAAAACATTTATGTTATTTTATATAAATAAGTAAGGTTACTAGTTGGTGAATATATATATCACAATTGTTTTATATTACGTCAAATTAATACTCCAAAAGTCCAATAAATACGTATTATACCGGTAAGATATACGAAGGTAATTAAATATAAAAAAACTGTAGTATATACATTAAAACAATGTATGTTCGTTTATTGTTGTTGTTATTTAGCAGTCGATTATGGGGAAACGTCATTGTCACTGCATGTGAGTATAGGTACGTGACAAATGAGAGCTGGCCAAAACGTATACCCGGAAGTGCAATATTTACAGGAAATAATTGCAATTGTTAGGGCTGGTAGCGAATAGGATATTAAGCGGCTGCGTGACGTCGACGACACCCGGTTCGTGAAAACGATCGTTTTGTGAGACTATAATAATATAATATATAGATACAGAGCGTTCACGTGGGACATTTTCTGTAGAAAACTAATATAATAATAATACTCTACAGAAACTATAATAGTTATTGAATAAACAACTGTTAAATAATCTGAATATTCTCACTTAATAGTATATATAAATTATGATGCATTAAATATTGAACTTATCTCAAATAATAAATGCCAAACGAAAATATATAATATATATTTATAAGAATAATGATTACATGGTAAGAAATGTATTATTATTGAGTTTTTTCTATTCTACATTCATATGAACGAGTATTTAAATTACAAAATTGATAATATTTTTTTAATATTTCGTAGTATAATATGCGCATACGGTTTAAATAAGATAACAGCACGATATTATACGAAACACGTGTTTTTCATGATAAGTGCCTAAAATGAACCCTCTAAATTCAGATTGTATTACTTATCTCGAGCATTTGTGTGCTTCGATCGAGTGACACGTCATAATAATATTATCATTTCGACGGAAAATAATTACATTATCGTCTCAGATAACGACGTCTTTACAGATAGATTACCCCGACACAATCTTGATAATGTAATAATTTTCTTTTGAAAAATATATGTGGTTAGGTAAAATACGTATCATCCTACATACGATATGTAAGGTTGGATATTATGATGTATACCGTAGCGATTAAATTTTCGTAAATAATTTATCCAGTTTCAGCACTTATAATTACACATGATTTGACATATCTCACTATAATATCAATGTAAAAATTTTAAATCTTCCAGATGCACTCTGTATCTAACGATTGCGTTATTTTCCGTCTTTGTGCAATAGAAACGCTCTGTATATATTTATAATATACGAAAATATATTGTACTGCAGAAACAGCGACGAAGACTGAACAACGCTTTATTACCGTCGTCGATGTGAATGCCTTGGGTGGAGGGGGTGAATAGGAGAGACAGAAAGATAGGGGAAAAAACGCCGTTTACCCCGTGCCACAGTCAAAAAGGGTTGTTTCTCATTAAGCGAACGCCGACTCGCGCGCGGCTCGTTCCGTATATATTATATATATATATATATATATATATATATATATATATATATGCGTTCTTGTCGGCGGCCGGTCGACCGATCATCCATCCTTCACCCGTCGAGCGCGTAAACGACAGGCTTCTGCAGCCGCCCTCGACAACAACACTTGTTATATTATATTATTGTCGTCACCTCTGACGACGACGACGACGACGACTATTGTTTTTATTAATAAAAACGCGATCAACCCAAGTCGGTTGTCGACAGGCAGACGTCAGCTATATGTGATATATTATTATATAATATTTGAGAGTTTGGCCTTATTTTTCGAGTCGCACGTGTAAAATGTTCGTTATTTAATAAAATATGTTTATATTTGTATGGTCTTATAAACGATATATGTGTAATATAGCAGCCAAGTGTAATATACCATGGTACCAAATGTTTACTACATTCAGTATTCACCATGGACTTTTGCAGTATAAGGTATAAATTATAAATATATTTGGGGGCGAAAGTTTGCGAATTTTACATAACTACTTGTTATATTATATAATATACATTTACTGCAGGTCAGTCTATAATATTATGTTATATTAAAAATAAGTCTTAAAAACGTCGAAAATCCTGAATTGAAGTATCATTTTTCAAACTGACGAATTTATGTAGTTAGGTTAAAAATGTTGTAATTGGAAAACATTTTATATAAATTTAAAAATATTTTATTGATAATTTTGATTTGAATTCGGTGTCCCAAAATCCGGTAAAGTTCTGCAAAATACAATTTATCTTCAATACTCTCTTACGATCATCAAAATTAGACTTGTTTAATTAATTCTATAGAAATATTATTTTATAGTGAAAAAAAATAATAATTAAAATACCGTACGCTATGATCAGTATAATTAATTCGGTTTTTTATTGTTTTTACAAATTATATACTGACGTATCTATATCAATATGAGCACGCAAAATATTTGCATAAATTTATTTTTACTCGGGGAAAGAGTTTTAAGAAGTAACTGGAAACCGGCGACGACGACCCTTAATCACCGTGGTGCATATTGATTACTATACGTAAAGTATTTTGCATATAAAATTCTCTCTTGGGACAAGTCGTTTAGGTGCGGCAAATTATTATTGCGAATAACAAACAGCAAACATGTATACGCACGCGCTCCTACTGACATCCATTTCGATAATTATAGTAGTAATAATTAATAGTATACAAAAATGTAAAAAAACGTATGAAATGTAAAAAAAGTACATTATCCAAGATTCACAGGCTAATGTTAATGTTAGCCGAATAATAATAATGTAGCTATAATCACATTAGTCAAAATTATTAGCTAATGTTAACCTGAAACATAAATAAATACAAAGTGATCATAATTGCATGTAAAAAATAATAGATATAACATTGAAAGTGTACGTGAATCTCATTACTTTTGTAACATGAAATTTTGATCACACTATGTATATGTATAGAAATTTATGTATGTACAATATTTAAACAGAAGACATATTAAAACATGCATACATTAATTACCACCGTATTAATCTTTACAACAACAAGTACTTATTAATTATTTTACACTGACAGACTCAGGTTTTTATCTTTCGAAATTTTGATATTTTTTCAATTAATTTAACAAATTTCCTTACATTAAATAACTATATATGCATATTTGATAGTTTGTAAACGGTTGTAATATTGATCAAATTTTAAATAAACGCTATATAGAATAGTTTACTAGATATTTACTACCTACCTATTATAATAAATTAACGAATTATAAAATAAAATATAAAGTATAAAAAATAAAATAAATTAACTTTACAATACCTAATTAAAACGAGTATTTTCCTAAAGTTACTTATATATTATATAATAATATGACCATAATAGAGTGTGATTATAAAGTATTACAGTTATAGACTGTTAACTTTAAGACATTAATACAATATAATAATCCAAGTCTTAACAATTGAACAGTCACTTTTGTTATAATATTGAGTATATAATAATAACAATGAATAGGCGTATTATTAAAAGTTTGGTGTTGAGTTTGTTTTTTTTGGTTAGAGGGTCTTTATAGTATAATTGTTGACATTTCAGCTTTGATAAATGATTAGTGTGATTAACGATGCACGGTTAATACAGCGTTTGTCCCTCATTGTTTGTCCTCAGAAATTATTTTTACCTATACACTTTTCATATTTTCGAAATCTAATTTTTTTTTAATATCAAACAATCCTTGATCTAACCCAACTGCTACTTAGACTCGATATTTCTAAAAATGAAATATTTAAAATAATAAATAATACGCGTACCATGCAGGAATTATTCAAACGCAAAAAAAAAATAGAATTTAAATATCTTTATTTTCCTATGAGCAACTGTGTACAATTCGAAAAGATATTTACGAGACAAAAAGTAGGTTTTTGTTATTAAAAAGTATTAACCGATCTGTACACGAAAAAAAGATCTTTCATCTATAATCTTATAATATTACTATCGACATTTGAAATATTTTATTTCTACCGTAAAAAACGTCCACGGTATGGACATTTTTTTATGTGGACGTAGGTAGTAAAAATAGTGTCCGTTTACTGGAAAACATAATATAAATACACAAAAACGCAATGAGTTTTTTAAGTTTAGTCATTTTATAAAAAAAAATAGAACCACAGATTAACAGATTAGTTATTTCTATATATATATATATACAGAAAATCTTGCGTTTATTTAAAACATTGATTTACGACCTAGGACATAATATATACCTAATATTATATTATCGTTGAAAACGCATTAATTTTCCTCCGTTTGACGTACTATGTTTTACCGTTCCGCACGTAATACTATATAATAATAATAATAATAATAATAATATAGCGTCGCATCGTTTTTCGGCAAAGTTATTTATTATTTTTAATCGCGCGTTTAATTACAGACGACGGTCAATTACAGATTTCCTAGTTGTCACGGCAAAGACAGTAATTTTAGTGTTCCAGGAGCATTCTCCATATAATATATACATATATTATTATTTCACTGGGGCGCGTTTGTTTGTTGCTAGGACGGTATAGTAGTGGTGGCGGTCCTTTAATTACCGTGCGGGCCTGTCACGGGCACTTTTCCCCTCTCTAAATCTTTCCGACACGCTATTAGTCACTCGAGTCTCTCGGTCTTCTGCGCCACATCGCCACGGACAAGGACATATTTCGTCCTCGAGAAAATGCTATTTTTCGTAAACGATTACAATGTATATAGTTAACGTATATTATTATTCCACTCATTACTGATACACAGGTGTTATTATACAAATCGGTACAATAATAGATGTCAACATTAAACAATGAAATAAATACCATTTATGCGGATATTGTAATTGCATTTTAATGATGTTATACGAAAGGTACAAGTCCAAAAATACAAGTACGATACAAGAAAAACAATATGAGAATATGACATTTCAATGAGAAAATAAGGAGTAGGCGCTATAGCTATTGATGTTATCTGCTAACGGACAAAAGGAGGATTGTCGGGGAAATTATCGAAGCTTACGAAGAGTATGGAAAGGGATAGAAAAACGAACAGTATACGAACGAGGACACTGAAATTTGCATGAGATAAAAGTGCGTAGGAGAATTGTAGCAATCGTTTAAAATATCTAATATCTATAATAATACATAAGCACGAATGGCATAATTTTCATTTTGAAAATCTGAAGTGGGAATATTAGACCGAAATAATACATTTTTCCGCCCTTAATTCATCATTTAATAATTAAAATAAAGGCCCAACACGGTTATTTGTAATTTTAGTCATTAAAGACATTCAAAAATAAATCATATTAAATAATATACCATATTTAAAACATTACAAGTAAATAAATATTTATAGAACGAGAATATATACCTACGTACAATAAACAATATAATATCTGTGAAACGTAAATATGGCGAAACGGTCAAAACCAAAAATGGTTTTTTAAGCGATAAAAAGTGTTGTGCAAATTCATGCTAAATGTTGGCACAACTCAAGAATACTTTTTTCTTCGTTTTTTTTTCGGCTGGCAAAACGTTTAGTCAGCCGCACCCATAAGGTATGGCATTCGATATGGCAATACAAAAAAATATCATGCAAATTGTAGTTTTAGTCGTGCAAATTTATACTAAATCCATGTTAAATAATGGCAGAAAAATTTGCAAATTTTAAAATTTGTGCGGCTGGCCAAACGTACATAATAAAATATGCATTTTTTTTTTTTGTCGATTTTATGTTAGTTTCTAAAAGACTGTGGCTAAGAACCCGACCAGTCGGATTTAATTACAGACACTTTTTATCATGCAAAATTTCAAATACTATCGAGTATCTAATACCACGATTATTAGATCTAACCCTATTAATTGTTATTAATTAATTCTTAATAGTTAATTTACTTATTATCTATAATACATATTACATGACATTACTTTATTAGATATGTTTATCATATATCAGATATTTATATATATTATTACTCAATAAGTCGATAAATATAATTAATATAATAATTATTATATTATAGTATAAAGTGTACTAGTGAGTTGTAACTTATGTATTGGTGTATTCATCTGTGTATCATTTGATAGTCTTCAATAATCGTTAATTAATATCCTTTTAGTTCTGTTTAAATTGTCTCTGTATTTTAGATAAACCTATTATATTGAGAGCTCTCTCTTTTGGCCTTCCACAAATTTCTATTTTTGGAGATATTTGAACCTAATAATTCTTCTAACTCAACTTTGTTTTGATCTAATTCATATTAACACTCTAAAAATGTATTAACAAATAAGAATTACATGTAAATAATGCTTAGTATAAAATGTATAATATTGTAACTTCTAATACATCATCAAAATTTAGAATGTTTGTTATTGTCAGCATTATAAGAATTCTCGCTATCAACTATTAAAAAAATCTAATAAAGAAATATAAATTTAAAATATTTGGAAATAGAATCCGTTATCAATAGTCATTTAGTCGTGTCTTTTATCAATAAATGACGAATCAGTTAAACTAGTCGTGGCTTTAGCCACAGCTTTCTAAAAATATTCCGTTCCTAAGTACCATAAAATAAGTCACCCTTTATAATAAAATAAATTTCTCCTCCTCCACCCGTTAAATGTGGCTCTATTGACGGAAGTTAAACACATTGGCAAATCTTGAGGGTCGAGCTAGAGAAAAACTTAACTATTAAATCAGTTATAATTTTACGAAATATTATTTAAATTTTTTATATAAATTATAAAATCAGATGTAATCTCCTAATTTTGGAATTTCTTTTTAACAGAATTTACGTATAGACGTAATGGAACACATAGTAACTATAGTTATCTCGATATATATAGGTATACATATTTAGTAGAGTCTATATTTTATAGAAAAGTCCGTTCGATATTTAATACCACAACGAATGATATTTTCATTGTAAGTATTATACGAATACAATATAATATTATAAACCTACCAGTACCTTCCAAAAGTTATTTAATATAAATAGTATGTTTTTAAAATAAATATTATTTAGTATCTATTATATTTCTTTATATACTCGATAATAAGTTTATGCAATATGTATAATATATATGTTTTAACTTTTCTGAAAAAAAATATAGATATTCTTATAATAATTATAATATTATATAATATACTCGTAATAAATAATCATTCGTTTATGTTTTACAATATATTTTTATAGTTAGCACGTTATATTGTTTTTAAAAATATAATGAAATATTAGTGTATAGGTAATTTTGAATTAATATAATATCATATAATTAATAAATTTATATTTATGAAATATTCTTGCTATATTAACCGAGTGCGATATAATAGGAACGTAAAATAATCAAACAATATGTTTATGTACATTATTATGATAAATTGATAAACAACTATTCTAATTTCTAAATAATGAATATCGATTATTGGTAGCTTAAAATATTTTCTACCTATTTTTTAGTTTATATAACAATATATTATTATGATTAATTATTATTATATAAAAATTAAATATTTGTTAATCTTATTTTTACATATACTTTTATATTATATTGAATAAATCTGTCAAATCAAAAAAATAAATTTATGGTTTCCTCCTTTGATACCTCTAAGCGTTCTCGAATTCAGCTCATTATGTTTATGTTTAGTGATAGCTGAATCTTTATCAGCTTCCTTCGTCTGATCTTTTCACCTCATTTAGTTGTTATATTATGTTACTGAAGTTCATTGAACACATATTGTTTATCGTAATATTTTTTCACAGATTTATATAACTACGGAGTATTGTAATAATGTCGATTTAAAAATCTGGCCTAAATTAGTGTAAATTGAAACGTCGATAAAAACCAAAAAATAATTATAATAATAACACAAAGTGTATAGGTATGTAAAAAATAAGTGAAAAACACGTGTATCTAAATCAAGCACAAATGAAATTTTTAATTTAGCGAATCACACTAAAACAAAACCATTTTGAATCGTTTTAGTATGTTTCGTTTGGGTAATACTAATCATATTGGTACGATTGTCTACATAACATAAAAGTGTTAATAAAAATATCGTTTTATAACAAATTATTTGCTGTTTTTCTATTTACGGCTTGCATTTTGGTGGACACTGAATAATAATAATTATATTTATTAGACGATGGAACTACTGCCGCAATACCTGCCGGGGACATGTGCCCTTGGCCGTTCGGTTCATTTCCTACTCTAATGCGTATAATATATAGGAACCTGCTATATTATATGTGAGCGTGGTTATCACTGGCTGTGATGATAATTAACTACATGACAAAATGAAATTATAAAAAATAAAATAAAAAAAAACAACAAAGTCGAACGAGAGATCACGTTTCCCACTAGTCGATGATGATAATATTATGTAGACTATAGTGTGTGTGCGCAGTGGAAAACGTTCATCTCGCGAGTCACGACATTTACGAGCCTGACTTCCAAGCGGTAACCTATAATTATTTCAAATGTCTGTTGTGGCCACGAAACTAAAATATAATAATAATAAAACCGAAACCAATCAAGGACGAAAACGGTCTTTGACGATTACGTGACAGAGATTCGATCGGCGCATGAGGAGACTCGTGCGCGCGAGGCGGTAGATTATTTATCGTCTATGATATACGTCAGGCACATAATATCAAGGAGGGTGGAGTATTTTAAAAATATTATAAATTTCATACTTTTTTTATAATTTCACAGTAGAAAAAAAAAACAATCGTATGCGCGCTATTTTTTCATAATATTTATGATTCATACCGAACAAAATAAACTGTTCGATTAAAGCTTATGATTGTATAATATGTAGATTATAGGTAATGATGTGTCTGTGTCACGAAAATTTAAAACACACACACACATGTGGTATTCACATTTTATAAAAATTTCATTTTTATTATTATACTTATTTAGATTTTTTAATAGGTAATAAAATAGGTATGAAATAATATACTCAACATCCTACCTGCTGTGGCTATTAGGTACTATACTTATGTGTCCATTAAATTTGTTAATTAACACGTAGGGTAGATTTGAATTTAATATCATAAAAGTTTTCATATATTTTTATAATATTTAATAATTGTTTTCCTTGAATGTAAAACTTCTATTACCAATTACTGATTAGTAATTAATTAATATAAATATAGATATTTAATTTAAGGATAATTAAAAAAGAAACAATCAAATGATGTGTTCAACAAAGTTATTAGATTTTTCAGTGATTATACATTAGATTGATTGTTTTCAAATTTCACTGATAAAATAGTTAGTGCAGTTAGTATTTTACTCAATACTAACCACAAGGTATATTATAAAAATACAAAAAAAGTAGTAAAATTGTATATTATTGTACTCAAAAACAGAGAAATTGACGGCAAATTTGTTTTTCACAAAGTTGAAGGTTAGTTGTGGGTTATTAATATTATCTTATATGTAATTTGTTTAACTTTTATATACAAATCCAAAAAAACTATTAAAAAGCTTTTTACTTTAAAAGTACATTGATAAACTATGTTATCAAAAACTTTTTTTTTTAATACAACAATTTATCATTATACTTACATTTAATATTTAATATAAAGCTATTAAATTTTAAGCTTTTATATGATTTAATCCACAATAATTGTACCTAATATTGCTTTTTTTAATTCTATTTTTGTATACTAGAATGTATTATATTTTTAATAATATGTATATTTTAATTTTTTGATTTATACAAATATTTCAAATATCTATAATAATAGTATTTTGAAATAAACATATTTTATATACATAAATAAAACCAAGAGTTTAATTCTTCAATTGTATAATTGTTTTTTTTTAATTTGTTTTAACATAATATTATCGTTGAACAAATAAAATGACATTTACTCTGTTAAATTATTATTCATTTATTTTCACAAATAAAAGAAAATATCATTAAAAAAAAAAATTTGAAAATGTAAAATAAATTAATTTTTTTAATACGAACTGTAAATTAATTTTATTATTGAATACTTTATGTACTTCACTATAATACTTAATACTTATCTCATTACATAAATTTAAATATATTTATATAATTTTCTGTATTGATAAAGTTATACGTGTAAACATTGTGGTATTGTAATTAATTTACTAAAATAAAAATAATAATTAAAATAAAAATTTATGACACAATTAATATACCTATAACCTATAACTGTATGTTATTATTTTGATGTACCTAGACGTATATTAGGTATGTACGCTATTGCAATAATTAAATATATATATATACAATACTAATAAGAATAACTATAGGTGCTTACTTATAATATACGATATATATATGTAAAAAAAAAAAAAAATCAATAAACATAAGTTGAACAATCAGTATTATTATCACTACCTACACACAGATGAAAGATTGTGCAATTAATATGTCGAAATTATTGTTTAAAACATCATCATTCTTAATGTCCTAGATAAAATCATATTATTATTATTATTGTTATGTTATTTCGAAATATGCTAATAAAAACACACATTTAATGATACAAATATTAATATATTAAATTGTATACATTAAAAAATCTATAATATGTGTTCACAAAACAGACTCACGAGTTTCAATAATATCTATTATGGATATAATAATATTAATATCAAAGTCATTTTTATATTGGTTCGTATTCCAGATACCTACCTAGTAATTATTTAAAATTAAAAACATAATAAACAAGTTAAAGATGTATATAGTGTAGTAAATTAAAGTATACATACATTGTACATATATATATTATATATATTTGCACATATAACGGAGTGATCAAAAAATAATATTACAAAAATATAATGAAGATAATTGGTATCATTGAAAACGTATTGAACTCGCTCTATTTTCGTATCACGATATTCAGATTTTATACTATAAACAAGAAGTATCACAAAAAATGTACAATCTTATATTGATATTATGATATTTAAACGTGTCAATCTTCTCAATTCACTCTGTATATATAATTTAGTAAAGTTGGTATAATAATTTATATTTTATATTTGTATTGTATTTTCCTAAATACAAATTTATTAGCAATAAATACAAGCTATAAAATTAAGTTTGTGATGTAAAAAAACATCGTATGAAAAAATGCATTTGCATATGTATATAAATAATATTATTCAATTGTATTTTAATCTAACTTTCAGTGACGATTATCTCGAATTTTTTTCGCTGTACATTATAGTAGCTCCTCGTTGTCGTATTATCTTTAATTTTTTTCATATTGCCTCGCTTCTCAACATTTATCATTGCAGAAGCTTGAGTGAGAATAAGAAAATCAATTATAAAAATTAAATTTAAGAACAATAATCAATAAGGTTTCACATTAAGGAGTTAAAAAGATAAGTTATGAGTTACTTTTTTAAAAAATTAACTTTTAACTTAACATTTTTCATATTTAATTCAACTTATAACAATAAAAGTTTTATGTTTTAATAATTTTGAACTTCTCAACATTTATAGAGAAGATCTTAAAAAAATAAAAATATGATGAAAATTGAACATAAAATGAAAATATATAAATTTTATAAATAAAACCATATTCGTTTAATATATTCGGCTATTTTAAAATTTATTAACTAAATCAAGTTACTATAATATTACTTTAATCTTTTAAAATAATTTAAAAATTTCTTAGAAAAAAATGTTTAACTTGCTCAGCATTACATATAATAATATTATCGTAATGTTCTACAGCAATATTTTTCTGGAAATAATTTCTAAAACAGCGAATTTAATATAATATATACAGCGTGCGTGTAATAGGTAATAGGTAACTATAATATTATGTATTATATAACCATACGACGTGATAGACGGAATGCAATTTAGGGTTATAAAATAATAATACATACCTACAGGATGATCAGAATATATTCGTGTTACAAAATGGTGGGAATTACAACTTGCAAGTATACGTTTTGGAATGTCTTTTCGCCATAATTTAACATTATATAACACGGAACGCCATCACACTGTATAAGTATTTTGTACGTAAAAATGTAAATGCGTCAATGTTTTACCAGAGAATGACAGGGCTTTGCAAAAGTTTCCTTTGAACGTGGAATATCGCGGTCGGTTTTCGGGGTACGTCGGACGGGAACGAGCAGCGGTTACTATTCGAGCGCGGACATCGGGCGAACACTACCATAATTTTTTATATAATATATTTACAAGTAGATAATACGCGAACGGCTGATCAAACGGGACGCGATTCGACACGCATTGTCGGATTTACATGTCGAAACGGTTTATCGTCGAGGGTATAAAAAATACAAAAAAACAAAAACTTTTCTTTGTACCTATCTGTAAGTTTTTTGTTTTTTGTTTTTTTGTTTCTTTTATCAGCTGCCCGTTTGAATATTCCACGTGATCGGTCCTAGGTGAGTCCGTCCGTACGTACATATAAAATACTTACGTACAGTACAGATAAGCCGATGGTCGACGCACTCTGTCGTGTAGAGGTTATAAAAGCTAAAGGAAAAATTTACGTTCGTATAGAATAGAGAGATTTGTACCGAGAAAAAGAAACGGGAATAATTGCCCATCCGACAAATCATCGTCGCGATAACCTTATAGCTAGTGATTTACGATTTTCGATCACCCCAACTTTACGTACACACAAATCGTTACAATCATCTGTTTGTATAAATTATATAATATTAAAAGCATATAAACCTTTAAATGGAAAAGGACAGCACGAAGAGAGAAAGAGAGAGAAAGAGATTACGTCAGATTTACAAGACATAGAACTAAGAGTTGAGATGATCAGTGTCCTTTATTATTATTAATCTATATTTTCAACAAGTCTTTCTATCAATCTCGCACACATAAATATAGAAATAGAATACCTCTCTAAATGTAAAATCAATAATAAATAAGAGGCCAGTGGAGATAAAATGCTCACTCAAATTTCCTAATTGGACCTATACTATATACATGCACACAATAAGTAACACGTGTCTTAATTATTAAATAACAAAAATAAAAAACAAAATAAAACTTAAAATGTCAACAAATATTATTAGAAGATTATGTTAATTTTTATGAAACTTGGTAAAAATATTGAAAAAATAACAATATGCATATTAATAAGTAATGAGCAAAAAATATTATCGAATTCAAGAAATAATTTCAGTGTTTACAAAAATTTTTTTATTATTTATTCATAGGTAATACTATGATGATTTTAGTGCATTTTTCCAGGAAAATTCAAAATCTGAATATAGAATTCATTAGAAATTCGTATCGAAAATTTCATAGATTATATTTACAATGTATTATATTAAAATTAACTATTTTCATCAAAAAACCTACAATAATAGAAGATATTTTTTTTGTTTTGTTTTAAGATTATCTGTAAACATGATTTACCAAATATTTATTTAATTATATGTAATTTTAAAAAAAAATTAACTTACATTCACTGTATAATATGTGACATTTTTAAACACAAGTATGGATTTTATTTTTAAATAGATCATTTAAACTGACGTATTTCAAATTGTTTGTTTAAAAATAATATTTTTCAAATCATAATATATTATTATATCGATTAAAAGAAAAAAAAGAATCTATTGATTTTTTTATTTAAAATATATTATGTGTTACAAACGAATTGGGATTAATTTTCTACAAATAAAAATTAATAAGTTTTTTTTTTTTACTTGGTCAATAGGGTACGATAATCATAATATAATAATAATTAAACATTATTCGGCTTTGCTATTATTAAGTATTATTTTTTATTCGACTGACGAGCGTTACGTAATATTATTATTTTTTAATGTTTACAATAAAAAATAATACACACACACACACACGACTCTGTATATATATATAGGTACCTATTTCCAAACAGTTGTGCTGTGGTGTCTAATTAGTGTGTCCTCAAAAATATATTATAATACTTACCTTCCGGTCTTGCGATTTCCCGGATAACGATTGCCCCGTCCGCATTTGCATAAATACAATAAATAATTATACGTTTTCGCGAGACACAAATGCAACGTGTACGTATACAAATATAAAATATATATTATACATTATTATAGTACGGCCCATTGTTCTAAAAGAAAATAATACGACGGGCGTAGGAAATCTCATATAATACGCGCGGGACGGAGATAGGACTGTTGCGGTGTTGTTTCGTCCGTGCGTCCGCCCGCCCGTAGATGTTTATCGAGATGGACATGACAAAATAAAAATCGCTTTCTCGACCCCGGCGGTCGGTCGTGTGAATCTCTGGTTGTGTTGTACTATAACATAATACTAATATCGTATAATATTTAATACACTGGTGTGTATTTTATATTATTTAAACCGCTATAGAATAATAATAATACAAAAAAAAAAAAAAAACAATAAAAAAAAAATAAAATAAAAAGTAAAAAATAAAATGCTCGGAAACGTTAAGAAGTAAAAAATGTGTGAAGTGTTAATTCGTATTACCGCCGTTGAATGTCCGGGATATAAAATAACCGTACGCGTGTGTGTATAGGTATATTTTAAATTAAGTGTTACAAATCTTTAGAGTTCAATACACCCCAGAGAAATAATCATTTTCGCAACGAAATATATTATATATATATATATATAAGTACGCCGGAAGATTCATTTTTCCGTCCGATTGGATTAAAACCAAATTTAAACCATTTCATATAATACCCGCCAAAGAAAAATGCGTCAAACTAAACGTATACCTACTTGACTACTTGTATAAGTAACAAACCCAAAAACAAGGAAACTGGAGATTAAAACTTCTTTTGGACATTACTTTTGCGATTTTCATATCAATTATTTTTTCTTTTATATATATCTATTTATATATTATATTATATTATAAGATAAAATGCAAGAAAATTATTCTTAATTAATAAATAAAATAATGTTTATATATTATCCACATATAGAATTATAAGTACCTTATTATCAATTTTTGCATTATAAATGTATTAGTATTAAATAGGTAGATACGTAAATACGTACAACACTTAGGTTTATAACATTATGTTGAATTGTTATACACATACATTTTAAAAGGTAAGGATAGAAGTACAATATAATTTAATTAAGTAATTATTTAAATTAAAGAATCTATTATGATCGTATTATTTTATTCATTTGAATGTATTTATAAAAAGTATAAGTAAATAACATAAATAGTATAATACTTTACAAATTTATGGCACAAATAAATATATTAATTAATCCGCTTTTATTTAATTTTATAACATTATTGATTACTTATTAATTACCTACTCATTATATAACAAATTACAAATATTTTAAATTTAATCACACAATCAAATTCAATTTCATAGTATAGTAAATATATTAATATGCATATAAAATATAATTGAATAAATTAATAACTGTAAAGTATAAAATATGTACACATAATTTAATATGCTATAAATTTGACTACAGCCTACAGTAGTTATAAACTAAAATTATATGTAGGTATACATAATCCTATCAAAAAATGTTTTTAATTCTTTGTTTGTATGATCAAATATAATTATTGTTACACTGAATAATTGTTGTCATGTTATATACCATACACATATCTATATTCCATTGATTACTAAATATTTTAATATTATAAATACCTGTTGTAAGTATAGCTATTCAGGATGACAACTATATTTATAGAAGATCATTTATGGGATATTAATAGATTTTTAACTTAGTTTTTAGTTTATTGATCTTTAAAATACTTTTATTAGGCAATAAAATAAAATATAAATGTATATCGTAAACATAAATATAAATATATTTAAATTTAACTTACAAACTTACAGGCTATAACATAGTATAGATATTTAAATTATATATATATGATTGTAATTTATAATATTAATTTAATCTGAAACCAATTAAAATTTAACACAACTTTATTAATAATAACTATTAATTGTATAATATTATTATTTTTTACAGATGTTTAAAATATTATTTCGTTGTAATAATTAAAAATAGTATATATAGTTTGTATTTCAATGGTAAATTAAGTAAGAACACAATGATACATTTTTAACAATATGTGGTTAAAAAACTAACAAATTAAAAAACGGTACAAACTGCGATTAGGTAAGGATTTTCATCTAATTATAAAATCAAAATATTTATGTATTAACAAATAAAAAAAATATGTGATATCATAATAATATGATGTATTTATTAAATTAACTTTTTAATCACTTACTTTAAATATATTATTAAAAAATCATACAAAACATTACCTAATATACTTAAAATTAAATTTGAAATTAATAGATCTTGTTTGTAGCGATAACATGCCTATATCTAGTATATTAAATTATACTATTTTAAAAGTAATGTTATGATTAAACATTAAAAAAATAATTTTAATACATCTAAATGATACAATATTGTTATATTATAATATTAATAATAGATTTATATATAAGTTAATTAATAAGTTTTTTTGAAAAATATTATAAAATATATTTACTTGCTTAGGCGAGTATCGAAGTATATCATTTTATAAGTTTAAGTAATATACACAGATAGTCATCTATTATAAGACAAGATATTATTTACTTATTGCTAAAATTTGATGTGTTATTGGGTAAAATATAAAATGGATTATTTTATAACATGTGATTTTATTATAATATGCCATGTGATCTGTTTCGCTGTAATTTATAATCGATGTGCAAACGAAACATAACTTCAACATATAATGTATAATTAATAGAGTATTGACATTGTATCAATAATCAATATATTAAAGTATTTTATTAATTTTATTTTATTTTAGGTATACCTCATTATAAATGCATAAATTCTCAAAATTACAAAACCATATAATATAAATAATAATATGACTATATTTACATAGCAATGCACGCTGGTAATTTTTAAACACTTAAAATTAAACTTTCTAAACAATGTCACTGTCATTATTATATGCATATTATTCAGCAACCGTTAAACTTAAAACTTAATGAATTATTCATGATACAGTTTTTTTTTTAATTTAAAGGTATATATATATATATATATTTGTTATGTTTATCATATTATTTTTAATATAATGTATACAAAGTCGATTTAAATAAGAAAATATATACAGATATATAAATTATGACATTACATAGATATATATATATACTATTCTGAAATTATATTTTAGATTCTAAGCGGAGTGAAAAATGTATTAGTTTTACAATATTTTAGGAAAATCATGAAAAATGTTTGAAAAACAACAATATTCACTGAAACTAATTTTGACGAGCTCAATTTAAATATTCCTTAATATCTAATGCAATTTAAACGTATAGACTTGAAGATTTTATTGAGTATTAACATGGGTGTCTTACATATGAAAAATATTGTGCAACTGTTACATGAATTTTATGTCTAAATACAAAACTTTAAAACAATATTCACTATAAAATTTTCAATTTTGAGTTTTAAAGTTTCAAAATTTAATAGAAGTATAATCATTTAACACTCAGTTTAAAAAAAAAATATCGTAAATTAATTACACCAATTTTTTTTTTTAATAAGCATTTAAATTGGAATTTTGAAAACGGAATCAAATATTATTTATTTGCTGGTTATTATTTTCAGATTTTTAAACTGAGCAGTTAGTACTTGCAATGGTACCTATTACCTATATCATACAGTATGTAGATAATAATACCTATTTATTTATATCAATATATCATAATATTAACTTTCAGACTTGGTTAAATTTGGTACTTTTTATTAAAAATATAAACTTAAAATCTTACAAAAACAATAATATTCCTAACGTATATTCCAATACCTACTATATATATATATATTATAGCGGTGCATAAACTCTTCATTGGTATAAGTTATAACTCAATATTGTAAAAAGTTTCTGTTGATTTTTGTAACCCACTAATAATAATAGTGGCTATTTCAGGTAAGTTTATAGTTTATTTAATAATATACTTAAAGGTTGTTAGATATACATAATAACTTAAATATATATATATCATTATTATACAATATTAGTGTAAAATGATAATATTTAATTTGTTTTTAATCCTTTAAAATAATTACTTTTTATTAAATCGTTGATCAATCAAAGTGTTTATTATGATCTACAGTTTGGAAATTTTGTTATATATATATATTTAAATATTCTAAAAACATTAATATGTTTAGAATATATTTTTATTAAAATTTAAATTATTATTTAGATTATATAATTTATATAATTTAGATAATTTATTATTTTAAATTGATTGACTTAAAATAGTCCAGGGGTAACAGAGGCATATTTATAGGGAAGTTGAACGGGTTTAACCTCCCCCCCTCATAACAAAAAATAAAATACAAATATTAATATATTAATATAATATTATTTTTTTACCTGTTTTAGATTTTGCATTATCATGTATATTGACACAGAGTATGTTTATTTTCATTTTTTTACAATTAATTTTTTTATATTATAAAATAGTGAGGTTAGCCTAACCTTATGAAGTCAAACCCACTTCATAAAAGCTTCATATATTTTATTTTTTTTATTTCATTCATTTTTTATAAATTGCTAAATACGCCCCTGAGGGGTAAACACAGTAGTTCCAAACTTAACTCAACTTACATATACGTACCACATTTGAAAATAATCAACCACTGCGGACCATAACATAATGTTATTTTCACAATAACTCTTCAACATTTCATTACCTTATAATATTGATGAAAATAAATATAAAATCGTTGGCACCATGAACCATCAGAAGAAAATTGATAGATTAATATTAAGTCGAGCTAAAAAGGTTAGCAGAAGCTCGAGTAGAGTATAAGACTAAAAATAACAAAAGAAAAGAAAATATTCTTGATCTTGATCTTGATTAAAAAAAATCATCCTGTATAGACCTTCTATATAATTATTTATCGGTCAGTTGAACGCGAGTTTTCTCATTTATCGCGAGATTAATTTGTCTTCCGGGACAATGGTCTGCAATTAGTTTCGGCGAAGGGTTTACCGTCGTCGTCACGTGAAAGGTATTCGCAGTAGCTATCCAACTCGAGTTTCTTCAGCGACAGATAAAAGACACTATATATACAGGGTTATCAGAATTTCGTGTTAGAACGATAATGATGGAAATGCATTATAAGAACGTATGTAATCCCCACCATTTGTGTAACACGAAATTTTAAGTACCCTGTATATATGTACGTGTGTATATACCTATATAAACACTTGTGTCCGTCGCACCCTCCCACGTATTTATATATATATATATATAAATATAGCTCATCCGAAGGGTCTGTCAAACGCGAGCCGGCTCGACCGATTGACATCCCGTATATAAGTACGCGTGTGCAGATAGAAAATCACTTTTTATCTCTCTCCCTCGATGCGAAATACTATAACGTACTCGTACCTATGTTCATATAAGATGCTGCGGATAGAAAATCATTCTCTCTCTCTCTCTCTCTCTCATTCTCGTCATCATACGTATATATCGCACCACTCGTGTCAGACGGCCCGTGGTTAATTGTCCGGGAAATTGCAGCACTCTCCGTATCAGTGACAGGCAACCATCATCGCACTCACACGAGTCCGTCGTCGTGTGTGAATTGTACAGGACGATCGGAATGTCGATGTTACGTATATCATACACTATGATATATCTCCGTTATTCTCGTAACGTAATATTATGAACACCCTGTGTACGACGTAGGTATATATATATAAAATATACAGTACGACGAAGACTGTAGCGGTTAATCTGCCATCAGCTCTACGATTTTTCTGCCCGCGCCATCACGTCATCACTGCGGTTCGTTTTTCTATTTTTCTTTCTTGCCCTCTCCTTTTTTTTCACCCAGAAAACAACGCGTGGTTCACGATAACGGAACAGCAAACCCGCCGCCGACCGATGACGGTCACTGTCGATATAATAATATAATTTATTGTATCGCGCCCGAATCGAACAAACTTGGGTAGCATCTTGTATATTCCAATTGGAAAAATATTTTAAAACGCTCTATATTTTATAAATATTTTCAATATTATTTTTGGTATTTTGAAAACATATGAAAATTACCTGTAAATTTTGATAAGTTTTTTTATATTATGTCGAGCCCAACTACAGCGGAGGAAACGCGTATACGAGTAAATGGACTTACAAATCACAGAATATAACAATCAGATAATTATTTATGCTTATGACGATGATGATATTAACAATAGGTTTTATTTATTTTTATGAAATGTGAAACAGACATTTTCAAATATTTTTTACTATCTAATAAACAATAACTCGGCTTGGATTTTATTGATTTTAATGGTACACATAATAGTTCACTTTTATCGTTTTCAAGCTATAAATATGACTCAAAATTTCACTATCCTAATGTTTGGGAATATTTTTTTAATTTTTCGTGATTTTGATTTTGTATTAGGGAATTTTTTAAAATTTAGATCATTTTTAGACCACACACTTTTTATATAATATTTAAATTGAAAAATGTCTTAATTTAAAATTGTTTTTTTGGTGTTTATAAAAATAATAAATTCATTTTTTTGTTGCAATATTCGATATTTTAAGGCATTAAATCTTAATCCTAATTATATTTATACCTATATATTGTAACTACAACAAGTTGTTGATTATATTTGTTGCAGTAATATCTATATAGAATAAATTATATAATCTAAATAATAATTTGAATTTAAATAAAAATATAATCTAAACATACCTAATAATATTTATAGAATACTATACATATATACAACAAAAGTTCCAATCTGTAGGTCGTAATAAACATTTTGATTGGTCAAACAATTATTAAAAAAAAAACTATTTTTAAGGATTGATAAAAAATTTTAAATGTTATAATTTTACACTAATATTGTATAATAATATATAAATTTAAGTTATTATTTATATCTAACAACCTAAAAGTATATTATTAAATATACTAATCCTACCAAAAAATCTAAAATAGCTACTTGGGTGGGTCACATAAATCTGCAGAAAATTTTTACAATAATTGAATTATACTTTATACCAATAAAGAGTTTATGCATCTATATTATATTGTAGATATTAGAATACATGTTAGGACTATTATTGTTTTTGTAAGATTTAAAATTTTTATTTTAAATAATTTACCAGAGTTTGAAGGTTAACATTATGATATATTGATATAAATATAGGTATTATTCAAATTACTTACTATCTATACATACTATACATTATATTATATAAGTACTTACTGCACCGTTTGGAAGTCTGAAAATAATAATCGGCAAATAGATAATTTGATTCCGTTTTATTCGGAAAACTGACAAGAAATCGGGTTAAACTAACGTTGCGTCACGGTCAAGCAAAATCGTTATTATTAAGTAATTTTTTTGTATGTTTATGCAGTTAAATTATTGCAGTCCATGATTCGATCTGAACGGATTCGACGTTTTTCGACGTCCGCCGGCCCCGTTTGCCGTTTAATAATAATAAAGATATAGGTATAACTATAAGTATCAATGTTTTCCGACGCTTATTTTAACAATTAATATCATCATTTATGCACTGCGAAAAAAAAAATTTTTGGTTATCATTTGTTTAATTTTCTTCAATTAGCTTTAGTTATGACGTCATCGTTGTGACGTTGTCTCATTGATATTTATAATATGTCTGTCACGAATCATAGCTACAAATATTTTCATAATTTACCACTATTCCAAAAGTACCTACTATCATCAATCTAATAGATAATAATAAATCGAAACACAAATTCACACTTCTTCATATATAATATTATAATAGCTTTAAAATTGGTTTGCACTTTATACAGTGGTGTATATTTATTGATAAATTTTATGAAGGAATTTAACATAAATTTCAAATTAACATGTATTATAATACTATAAATATATTTTCATAAGAATAATATAATATAAATATAAATAGATAATTCAGATATTAATTATGTTTTCCAAGTAATAAATTCCGAATTCTACAGTATAATTTTATTGTAATATATGCGATGTAAATACTTATGTAAATAATCGTAATTAATTTAAAAGTATTTAGACTTATCAGTTATAAAATTATACTATAATTTGCTACGCAAAATCATTTTCCTTTTTAAAAGATTGAGTGCAGACCATATATATATATATATGTTACATTGATAAATTATTTTAACTTTTATTTTCTCAATTTTTTTTATATTATATTATTAATATTTTATTTTAAACTCTGACGTCACACAAATTAATTAAATACTTCTGGCGTGGTTGAAATATTTAAATATAGTTCGAGATAATATTTTCAGGAGACCCGCCAGCCCCTTTTATTAATTGCTAATCAATTCCAAACTCATTCATTATTAGAATAATTAAATACTAATTTATCTATTAATCTATACTAATTTAATTAATAATTCCTGATTACCTACCAAAATACCACACCAATAATGTACTGGCAACTGTAGCTCTAAAAGCTCTCTGATCATTTTATCACTGATACTACAATATGACGTCTGTATATTATGTACCTGATGCAGTATATTTATATAATTATATATAAAATTTAAAATTTCTTATTTTCTCATAAATATATCTCCCGAACTCCGCATTAAATTATCCGTAACTATATATGATAATATTATGTTATTTTTAAAGAATAACGTATATTTTAATCGTATTTTATGGAATAACACGCATATTATTTACTAATTATTATTCTGTTGGTTTTTGAATTTAGAATAACAAATAAGATAATCTCATTGTCCGTTCGAATGATATATTACACAACTCCGATTATTATACGCGGTCTCGTCTTAGTATTATCCGGAGGCGTCGTCGTCGGCGGGGACGGACGGATGCAAAGAAATTATTGTCTAAAAGGTAAAACGAATACATTATTGTATTATTATAGGTATACTTGTTTTAATTTTGTAACCGTAAAACCGTCAGTGCGGTTAAAATAAATGAAAACATTCTTAAAGTTGTTTTGACTAAAACGGTATATTTCTATAGCTATTATAGTATAATATATACAACCGTCATGTTAAAATAAAAAAAATTTAAATTACGATTAGTCTGTGTATTAATAATAATAATCGTTATTATTATTAGGGGATGGATTTCGCTTGTCGTATAGCGGTCGCAAACACGCACACACATTTAATGTTATATATTGAAGCAATTCTTTGTAATGTATCTACTGGGTGTCATGCGGTGTGAAAATCGAGTTTTAACTATATATACTCGTATATTATGTAATAGAATCGCGTTTATTTCGTTTAAACTTATTTTTCGATTCAATTAATTATAATTATGGTAAGATTTTTGACCTTAATGAAAAACAAAAACAAAATCATCAAATACTTATGCATTATACAATAAAAATATACGCTAAGCAATTTTAAAGTAGGTATATTTAGTTTTTAAAAATTTACAATAATCACATTTCTCACATTAAATAAATTGTTCATATTTCTTAAACTAATACTTTATCAACAGTACTTACAGAAAACATTAATTTAAAAACTTGTTCTCTATATTATGTGTTTATGACTAATTCACAATTTAAATAAATGTTGATCTTTATTCAAGAAATATATTTAGCGAAGTGATATATTATCGAAAATATACACTAAAAATGTTGATCAACGATCACAAACGTTGTGAATTGTATATTTTGTATGTATTAAGCGTACGATAAAATTAATCGGATAAATAAAAATAAAAATATGCAAATGCATGAATAAACTATGAAATATTTGGTCTACTGAAAAATATTTAATAATAGCGATTTTGTATTATTGATTTTTTAAATTTCCATCGAATGATCCTGCATAGTTTTAGTATTTTAAAAGTTGATATTAAAATAGAATGATAATATACGAGTACCTACCTATATATTATTTATAAGTATGCAAGAATATTACTTAAAAGCTTAAAATTTCGAAAATCCGTGTATACAATAATATTAAAATGTTACTTTTATGAAAATAGAATCTCACATTTTCGACCGCTTTTAAAATATAAAAGAAAATGCAAATCTCACGATTTTAATTTCGTGTCTTGACTAAGCAAAGGAAAAAAAAAAATGATTATAATATATTATAAGAAAAATCGGTTCGCACACACACATAACTTATACAATTTAGGCGAACCGAACACGGTTTGGACGCACCCTGTACAGATACGCATGCAGCGGCGTGCGTTGTCGTATATCAAAAATAATAATAATATTTTTTTTTTCTCGCGCGACCCTATCACACCCCCGCCGAGTATTTTTAATAACGTTTTGTCGATCATTATCCGATAAAACACCTTGTTTCACACACACACAAAACCAATGCATTTATAATATATTATTATTATTATTATTATTGCGTTAATGTTATTCGGACGGAGACCAGCTGTCCGCGCGACGCCCCAATGATGACCGCGTCGTCGTCGTCATCGTCGTCGTCGCGGTGTTGTCGTCTGAGCAGTGTTTTTTTTTTCCTTTTTTCTATTCTACATCGAGTCTGGTTCGCGCGGGCATGGGACCCCCGTAGAGCGTCTCTGTGTATACCAAACGCCGCCGCAACAGACTGGTTATACGGCATAATAATATTGTATACCTAGGTATACACATATACCTGTTGTTGTATACCGTTTGCGACCGGGATTGTGTCCGAGGAGGACACGCGAAGGAAAAAATTTAAAAAAAACACATTAAATAGGTACTCAACACGATATTATTATTATTATTATTATGCGACCGCAGTTTTGTTTCGGATGGTTAAAAATTATTATCGTTATTAATTTATTATTGTACGTAAAAAAATAACATTACGCATTATATATAGTGCTGACCGCGAATAATGGAATGAGAATAATAAAAAAAATAATAAAAAATAAAAAAACACCGTGTGTTTATTTCGTTATATTATTATTTTTCGGTGTCAAACGAAGTGTGCCGCTCTCGGTCGTGTCCGGTCTGTTTCGTGCGCGATTTCACGGATCGTTTTGTCGTATATACGACGGACAGATTTTTCACAGTTTTTCCGGTGTCGCCCCAGCCTGCAGCATATAATAATAATGTGACCGCTGACAGCAGCCGGCTGATTGATGGCGCGCGCGCCGTCGCCGGAAACGGGAAACTGCGGCGGCGACGCGACCATTTCGACTTATTATTATCGTTATTAAATATATCATCGTCCTTATAATCGTTATTATACTATTACAATGATATAATATTATTGTTCTGCCACCGTCGTCGTAGCGCGAGCCGAAAATAATTCAATAAACGATATCCGTTATAAAACGAGCGCGTTGTTAATAGCGTTTTATTATGATATTATTACCTACTTATTATATTGTACTCGATTATGTTTCACCAGAGACCATGCCGGGTTCGCGATCGTTGGGTCAGAGTGCCGAGATCGACGATGACGTATTTCGCGGAACGCAAAGTACATAATACTATATTGTATTGTTTTTTGGCGTTAAACTTACACGATATTTTTTATAGTTAGATGGGTACTTTATTTATAAATAATATTCATATTATACTAAAATAGAAATTTTCGGAAATAAAAATCGGTCGACTTATTCGCGTAATTTTCTAACATAAATTCGGTGATGAACGTAGTCTTTTCAAAAGAATCCCATTAGGATTCACCAGTCTCGCCAGTTCTTATTTTGCAATGACGTTATAATTGGAAATGGGTGAGGCAACGCGTGCCATCGTTTTAAAGCCTCAAACATAAATTATAATTCGAGAAGACCGGAAACGATTATTTTAGAAAAATAAACGGACGAATAGGTATATTCAACAGTATTTTCAAATTTATTTAATGACCATTACGTTTAAATATTATAGACGGGTACTGGTTTTGACTTATTTCAATAACGACAAGACAATAATTATTGGGTGATGTGTTAGCCATATTTTACTGAACTTTCTATTGACGTGTATAGGACGCGAAACAAATTATATTAAAACAATTATATTTTAGCCATTTTTACTTTTTAGGTAAATATAATTTATAAAAATATGTTTAAAACGTAACTTTGAGTCACTTTAGTAACTTAAATTCCAATAACTTAAAATAATATACATCTCTTGAATAAAAATACGATTTTTGTTTAGATGTTTCATGTTTGTGAACTTTGGTTTAGATTTAGACCATGGTCATGCACGTTATAAAAAAATAAATATTAAGTCCTTTACACATATTTGCAAAAAAAAATAAACTTTATATGTACGCGTGCCTCGTATTAATTATTTACTTGAAAACTTAGTACCTATAAACGATGGATCAAAGTCAATATATTTATATACCATTTTTAAATCAAAATAACTAATCAATATATAATAATTCAAATTAATTAATATTTTATTATTTTTGTTATTTTTATATTAGAAAAATTCATACTTTTAAATTTTTTATCTTGAATTGCGTGCCTTTATAATAATAATAATTATATACTATTTATAATGTATTATAATACGTATTAAGTCGTAAAAACAAATACAATTTTTTTTAATAATTAAATAATAAATACAACTATCTACATATCTATCTACCCATATATTTATTTATATATATATTGTATTGACGTTGGAATATATTGAGGTGCAAACATTTTTAATGTGTTATAAATTATTTAGATATATTTTATCATAAACTTATAAGGTATATTATATTAATTATAACTGTCCATTGACCATTTGTTATTTGTTGACTTGATTAATATTTTAGAAAAAATAACTTTTACATAACATTTTATATTTTATAACTTATATTCATTTATTATGTTAAAAATAATATCAAAAATGCACAATTCAGTAAAAATATTATTTTCAGGGGTTTATAGTAAATAGTAATAAGTTTATACTTACGACTTATGAATTTACTAGAAACATTTTTAATAATAGGATAATTAATAAAATTACTTACATTGTTATTTTTGATAATTCTCTTTCCTTGTATACTTATAATATATTTGTTCATGGTTGTTTCAAATAAGTGATGCATACAAATAATAAATTAAAAACATAATATTGTTTGTAAAAATAGAAAACATAAACATAATTTTCTAATTGACCACCGACAGTAACAATTATATCTGTATAATTATTCATAATGAGCATGACTAATTAAATATGAGTAATTATAAAAAATAATTAATGTATTAAAATCTAGGTAACTGTGAATAAAAATAATACAGCAACCTATATTATTCGATAAAGAATTTATCTATATTTAAAAAAATAAAAAGTTTATTAACTGCTGTTACTTCTTTAACAATAAATATTTTTTGTCATTGATATTTAAATTTGTCAAAAGTATTCTTCTCTAATTTTGCTAATACATATTTAAGTTATACATAAATTATAATAAATGCCACAATGTTTATTCAAAGTAGATTTTTTTTATGTTTATTTACGATAGGGTAGGCGGACGACAAATTATACGCTGACAATGTAGAAATAGGCAAATATTTAGAAGGACTTTAGATTGGGGACTTCAGCTCCTCTAGAATATTTGTATGAGCCCCAGATCGTTCTAATCCTTCCAAAAACTTAAACACTTATAGTAATTAAAGTAAAAATATCAAACCCCCTACAAATAAAACCAAAATATCCGCATATGGCTGACGTCTTCTTTATAGAAAATTGTAATAATTGTATTTAACGAAATATTTTTTTTATAACATAAGTACAAAAACCTAAAACATTAAAACAAATAAAATATATTTTACGTTCCTATATAGTTAATATATGTATATATACTAACTCATATAATTTAATTTTATAACGAGTAAAACAGTTATATATATATAAACTTTAATACTGTAGGTTCTTAAATATATAATAAGTACGTATAAAAGTTATTATACACTTAAATATTATCGCTGGTTGCGGCATAAATTTAAAAGTTTAATATTTATTTAAATTTAAACTCAAGTTATAATAATTTTTATAAGACATTTTCTTAATTTAAGTTTTAGAATATAATTAAAATTAAAAATACTTAAATGTGTACTTAATACTTATTATTTACAAAAAAAATTCCTAATATAATTAAAAATATCATAGTATAATTTGTTATATACTTTTTTTAATCACCAATTAAATTTTAAAAAAATATTAAAGTTTCCTAAAATAATAAAAGTGTACTTAAATATGTACGTCATACTATTTTACTAAAAATTATCAACCATATTCAATATTAATTAACTCGTACATTAAAATAATCAATTATATGTATGCCATGTAACTTATATAATATATTTATATATAGGACTATTAAATGTTATAGTTTATAAAAATGAGTTGATCTATTGTAAAAACTTTTTAAAGTTAATAATAAGTTACACCAATCGATTTACATAACTGATATAAATTGGCGTTTAATAATATTTGTGCTATACAATTATTATGAACCAAATCAAAATGATATAATAAATTAACACATTTTGTACCTAATAGTGGGCCTTATGATCGAAATGTAATTCTTCTCAAACTCTTTTACGTGCGGTGGTTCGCGTAGGATTTTTTTTTTTTAGAGTGTTTATAACAAAAATACAATTCAATAAATACAGATTCTTCATGAATGTAAAACTTGGTTTTACACAATTTCACATTTTGGGGAGTTATAACTCCTTAACTCTCACTGTGTATGTCACTATTCTCTTAAAATATATATCATTCTTATTCATAATTACTTTTAGTACTAGATTTTCCTTATTGGGATTTTTAGTTTAGTCGCACTTCATAAATTGGGTGATCACATTCATGTTACAAAACAGTAATCATTCATAGTGGGAATTCCATACGATTTCAAAACTATATAACCATAATTTTATTTAGTTAAAATTTAGTTAATTATATTACACATTTACACAATACTTTGATCACTCATTTACTCTGTATAAGTAATAACTACAGACCAATAGTTTTTGACTCAGCTTGCGCTCCTTTGTGGTATCTTATAATATTTAACTTTTAACTATAATATAATATACTTATTTTTTTTTATTAGTACATTTTATTATATGGAAATTTAAAAGTATTGGTCAGAGTAGCAAATTGCTTTAATACAGTTTTGAAAATCAACCCAACACAAATCTCGTGTTTCCTATCATTCCATTTTAACACCCTTATAAACGTATGATATGATTGCGTTAGATTTCACTATGGCACGCGTTAAAACGGTTACAGTAATAATATTGAAATAAAAAAAAACAAAATATTCGAATCCCTCACAAAAAAAATATAGTTTTCGTATGAAATTATGGAATAAAAAACACTATAATAGAAATATTATAATGTAAATATAATTTATTAAATAATAAAATGTGTTTGTTTGTATTCAAATGAGACGTTTATTAATTCCATACCAAATATATAATGACAATCGAGATATTTTCGTTCCGCGGAATTCTCAAAATATTATCAAAGAGTTAAGTATTATACGTAACTACTTTGTCGATTTCGTGATGCTTTATGTTGTGAATGATAATTGTGTGGTCAGGTGAAATGTGGCAGCTTTATCGCCGCGATAACACGCCAGACTTCTTCACACATAATTTTTTAGCTAAACATAGCATTCTCGCGATTCGTCTGGCATACATAGTCTTCCGAAATGGTTCCTTGTGAGTTTTAATTTTTCCTTAAATACTAAAGAGTGATTAATTTGAATCACGCGAAGATATTATGAAAAACACCAGTAGGGCCGTACTAAATTATATTCCCAAAAAAGCGTTCTATGAGTTGCTCTGCTGCTGGAAGAAGTGTGTTGAGTCCAATGAGAACATTTTGAAGGGGATTAAGATTTCCAGAACCTTAGTAATTTATTGTAATTTTTCGAATAAAAAGTTGGATACTTTTGATACTATAGTTGAACGTAAACAGTTGGTTAATATTTTGAATATTAAAATAAGTCGCAAATTGCATATTTACTATCATATAGATTAAAAAAACATTAGAAAAAAAAGTGTGAAAATCATCGTATATATGGGACATAGGTAGTCCCTACTTAATCTCGACGAGCGTGTATAAAATAACTCTCTTTTTTTGGCTTTACAATTCTTTAAGAATTTTGGCCGCCACCGTCACCGTTCTCCAATAGTCACGACCATGGACTCTATCTTCCCAATTTGACACTTCCAATGTTTCTAAGTCCTTCCTTATTCCATCCATCCATCGCTTTCTAGGGCTTTCCCTTGGTCTTTTCCCCGTCGGTTGCCATTCGATTGCTGTTCTCGTATTAGTGGTTTTTGTTTTCCGTATGGTATGCCCAAACCATTTGAGTCTTTGACACTTAATGTGGTTTGTTAATAGTGGAACTTCAGTGATTTCTCTTAGTTTAGTATTTTTTCTTCTACGCCATTTGTTTAGCTCACTATCAAACATTGGACCACAAATCTTCCTCAGTACTTTATTTTCAAAAACTTTTTTTAGCAGCTTTTTTTCTAATTGTATAGTAGTGGGCCATATTTCACATCCATAGGGGTCTTATTATGGTCATGTATAATCTGATCTTAGTTCTTCTGGAAAATAATTTTGATTTAAAAAAATTATGTAACGTGAAATAAGCCCTCTCTGCCTTGCGTATACGACTTATGATTTCGGTACTCCAATAATTATTGTTGGTAATCGTCGTTCCAAGGTAGTTGAATTCTTTAACTTTCTCAAAGGTATAGTCATTGATAACCACGTCATTTGTATAAAATAACAAAAAAAAAAAAAAAAAATAGAAGTAGAAAAATTTAAAAAAATATAGACAATGCGTATCAAACTATAACTATAATATTATAATATATGTACGTATAATATAAACGACGACTGGCGAATTATTGTTATGGGAATACGGTAGTTATTTTGTTTTCTACGCCGAAAACAAGAGCGTCGCGGATATAAGAACGGAATACATTATAAGTCGAGTCCGTCACCGGAACCCACTCTCAGTCACCTCCCCTCGATTAATACGCGTATAATATATAAATATATACGCGATTCACGGGTCACCCGTCACTCGAATAATAATAATATTATAAAACAAAAAATAATAATAATAATAATACGCGTATATAAATGAGTCCGACGGCTCGCGGATGAGTTAATTGTGTGTAAGAATTAATACGCGTATATATACAGCGCGCGGGACCGCAGGAGTAAGTCCCACGGTCAACCGCGTTTCTGCGCCACGTAGTACACGTTATCATCATTATTGTACATGCATATATTACGCATGTGTGTGTGTGTGTGTGTTTGTACCTTAACTCATGTGTTGGTATTTACGGTATTATATGCAACCGCGCGACGGCACATAACCATTGACCGTGTCACGAATCGTAAACTTTTCGGTGAACATCATTCTATATATATATATATATATAATAATATAATGTATAGGTAGGTGGTACCTAAACAATAATAATATTATTATATAATATTCGGTCAAACGGACTTCACGGCAGTAATAATTAGACACACACACGAAACACGATAGACTAATAATATTTATAATATAATAAACAACGCGCCGGTCGGCGTAATAATTATATTTGTCCCCCGCTCGTGTGTGTGTGTGTGTGTGTGTGCGCGCGAGCAACAGATTAATGCATTATTTATATTCTAATTATTACGATGATGTTTTTATTATTATTATTATTATTCCGTCGCGTATATGATATAAAATATATTTTTATATACTATCGTATATTATAACAAACACACAACCTAGCTCTATAGCTGCTGCGGTCGTACACATTTTTTTTTTTTTTCCCCATTTTAATTGACTATATATTATTATTATTATTATTATTTCGAGAGGAGAGACTTTATTATATTATATTATACGCTTTCCTCTCCGCGCCGCGATCCCGTTTCACTGTCGTTCTGGCCGCGGCTACTCGCGACCATGATGATGTCGGGTTTCGATCTAAAACGTGAGACTCCGCCGCTATAATAACAACAATAATTTTTCGCTCCGACCGCGACGTCCTATATGTTATTATTTATACATACCTATTTCTCGTCTTGATTATTATTTTTCTATATTGTACGTGTGTGTGTGTGTGTGTGTGTGTGTTTAGATGTGGAGACAGATAAATTCGTATTTTAATAGGATGCGTGTGTGTGTATAGATTTTTACGATCGAACCATTCTCGTGCGCCTTCACTATCGCGGCACACGAATTACCATTTTTTCTACAACGCCCCGGCGCGGGGTAATTTATCCCCGATCGGAAAATCACTTCAGGCAACACGCAACACGCGTGCAAGTGCATTATATTATGCAGATGAGAGATCCACTCTCGCACATATGACGTATATGTATTATACAGGGCGTATACCTCGAGAATTTCACATTTTAACATTGATAATATTTAAAAATATGGATTCCTTGTGATTCACCCTGTATAGTGTTCATTAGGATACATTATACGCACATATTGCAGTGTCACTCCTAAAGTTTTCCAAAATGCGTACAACAGGGTCATTCTGTTTTACTTAGTTCTCCTTTATTTGTTAATTGTATTATTATTATTATTATTATTATTAATTGTATAATTAATATTTTCCTTTTTAATAATAATTATTATATAACAACTAGAATATAAAAAAGAGAATAGTAGTAATAAAACAATCACTCTATATATATTATGACAATATAAAAATCGTGTTCGTACCTAGATATATAGTATACACTCTCGGACAGATTGATGTGACAAAATTGCATGTGGCCATGTGAGTACCTAAGTCATTGTCATTATAACTCGTATACAACTAATATTATTATAATCATAATATTCACGAATGTGCGTAAATATACCTATATAATTCGTACATAATTTGTCGTTGACAGAAATTTCCTATAATCTCCTAGATCTCCTTAAATATCTATAAATAATGTGTGTCAAATTTTCGATCTAGACATTTCGGTATCTACGAAAATTAATTTTTTTAATTAGTTTTTAATATTTACCGCTAAAGACTTCACTTTTTTAGTCAGTTCACAGTTTTTAAACTTTTTTTAAGGAACTTATATAAGGTAGATGAAATTCAAGTTTTTATATAAAATACTTAAAAATATTAAGTATAGGTAATTATACAGTATTATAGTAATAATTATATATATATATATATACGTATACTGGTATACTTACTACAAATATTACAATTTTTTATAATGCAACATTTCAATTTAATAATATTTAATGTATACATAAACATATTTCAGTTTACACAACTTTTATTTAAATGTTCATTACCTAAATAAATTATAATTAGGATAAAAATAGAAATAAATTTTATAATTGTCATGATGTTGACAGAAAAAAAGCAGTAGGTACTCAATGAATTAAAACATATTATAATAATAGTATATACCTACATAACTAAATTGAATGGTACAAAGTTATACTCACTTTTATAACTATTTATATAACTATACTTAGTAAATATAATAAACTTTTATTACTAACTATAGTTACTTCCATTCTTTGAAAAAGGTAGGATATATATAGCTATATATAACATAGTCATTGAGATAATAATATACTCATCTACTACAGCGTCATGACCATCGCGGCATACTTTCACGCTCTATGCGTTTCGTTATTATTCGATATCGATTTTTTTTTTTGATTCTGAATTAAAATATGTACTAGATTGTTTTTACAAACATCATGTGTGCAATTTTTTTTATGCATTTATTAATATAGATGGGTACCTATGGTAAACATTTTGTGGTTAGTAGAACTATATTATATTATAGAGGTCCATAAAAAGGTACTTTTTTCGGTAAAATAAATTTGAACACTATACATCATGGTGCGTTGTATTTTATACAAGTAAACAATATTATAGATTGAAAAAATTTAGAATAATAGTAATATGAAGAAATATGAACTGTAAAGCAACATATTTTAACACAGAAATATAATTTATTAATAATTATTTTTTTTTTTTTTATTGTTATAAATTATAATTAACCTTTATTGTAAAATATTAATTTATGTGTAAGCAGATTTTTTTTAAAATTATTCATTGACTTATAAAATTGATGAATATTATATATGTAGTTAAAAACAATAACAGAAAATTACAATGAAATTGAAATTACTGCAGCAGACAGCAGTGGTGTATTTATAAGATTTTGTTAAGGAGGAAGATATGGAAAGTTAATATTTTATTGACCAAGATTAAGTCCTCTCCATTCTCTCTCCATCGTAAACAATGCGTGATGTTAGGTTAGCATTTCGATATTCTAATTTTCTTTAATCTCGTATTCTTATAGATAGTTATACAAAATAATTTAATTTATATCAGTTTTCGAAAAATAGATCAAGGGGGTCTATCCCTCATATCCCCTCCCCCCCGTAAAGACACCACTGGTAGACAGTACATCATAGTCTTTCCAACTCTGATTTTAATTATTAATAAAATAATAATCGTAGAGACGTGATATAATTTTTAAATTTATATATTTTCTAAATCCTATCAAGATAAAACAATTTACAATTTATTTAACTATAATGAATATATTTATATTATATTACAATATGTATATATGATTTTAATTTTCAACATTTTTAAATTTAATATTTGGAAAAACTTATTATATGTATACTTGTGTAACTTCACAAATTTATTGAATTATTATTGCCTATATATATATATAACTAAAATAATTCTGTATCTATATCTATATAGTATATAATATACTTAGGTACATACATATCATAAATAATATAAATTATAAAATAATAACAGTTACAGTTGTAATTTATAACAACATTGGCAATATATTATTTAATATACTATATTATTTAATATTTTAGTTCAAGGTTAATTTTGTAATATGTAATAGGTGTTATATTATTATATATTATAGTAAAAAATGAGAATTAATTATAGTTATAACTTTAAGTATTCATAATTAATTTTTAAAACAGCTTAATATAGTATTTCTATAATAAATAGTTAATATATATTTTTATGCAAGGGGAAAATATGATAATTAGGACTCGACATTAGGAAAACTCATTTAAAGGAATATAAACTGAAAAAAGGGTTAGGTTTGTTGAGTAAACAATATGGTGTATACTATAAAGATTGTTACCACGGAAACATTAAAACATTCATTGGAGACTGATAAGAATCAACAGCATGTTGATTGATCAGACGTGATATTTTTAATCAAAAATAAAGCAGGGGAAAATAGACTTGCTGCAGTTTTCGCATTGTATACGCATTTATATATAATTCATCATTTTTCTTAGTTTTATCTCTTTAATTAGTTTTCCTAAATAATTGTTATGATATTTATTTTTCGTATATCAATATATTAATATTTCGTACGTATTTGGATCATTATTTTTAAGTAGATAGATTTCTAAATCAATATTATTCATATCGTCTATAATATATGTATACAATATTGAATCAATTTACTTAATACTTATCAATTTACTCATACTTAATTTTTATTTTTAATGTTTAGTACTATTTTCTATCAGTTATAAGTTATAACTCATAACTTATAGTTTATGTTATATTAAAGCTCAAAATAACTTTTCGTAAATGCGCGATAATATTAAAGATTATTTTCTAGTACAATAAAATAAACAATAAATACTTATAAAAATTAATTATTTGTGACAGATGAGTATGTCTTCTAATGCATTTATTACACCACGTTTACACACAATATATAATTTTTGGACATAATATCGGGGGTCGTAAGTAAACACATTTTGTATATACCTAATTTATAACAATGTGATAAAAAAAAAAAAAAAAAAAAAAATACCAATTTAATTCCCAATAATTGTATTTAAATACTATTCATTCTATATACCCGCCATAACGTAGAAATTTAACTATCTACAAATTTTAATCATCAATCATTTAATTATACCACGTGCATAAAATTTGCCGATTTGCGGTAGATGATTCTATATTTTGTAGATATTATAAAATTTAAAATACGCGCTATAGATGGATATTTAATAAAATAATAAGTAAGTTAAAAATCATACAGACATTATAAATAAATACAGCTATAAATAACATATATTTTACTTTGACTTCTTTATTACTTTTCGGAAATTGATTTTTTATGTGCGTATAATTGGATTCAACCGATCGACGTTAAATAATATAATATTATATACCAATAACAATGCGGTTATTTTTAAAAACTCAAATTTCTTTCTCCACATTTTCCCCCCATGGTGTAGACAGTTTCTTCCGTATAATATTTTTGAATATGAAATTAATGTTGAACAATATTGTAATAGGAATTCGTGTTAAAACTGGTTTTGCTTTTAAATTAAATTATTCTTATTGATTCTCCGACTTATACGTAGATATATGTGTCATAATATCCGTATATATCATAATATATATATAGGTATACATGCGAGATTAAACTTGGAAATTGTCCAAACATTGCACATAAGATGATAGAAAATAAATCTTTCATTATAACTAACTTGATGTATATTACTAATTTACACAAAAATTGACTAATGGTGAAATATCGTTTTGTTTTGACAAAATATATTGTAATAATAATATATTATATCCAATGAATTTTAAGTAAAATAGAATATATTATATGGTTTCTGAAATCCAAATATTATTAATGTAGTATATTATATACATAAATAATAATATTATAAATCAACACTGGTATAAAATAATATAACAATAACATTATAATTTAAAAAGTATAGGTATTGGTATTATAAATTTATATAATTTTAGATTCTGAGCGAAGCGAAGAATGTATTGGTTTAACAATGATGTTTCTTTTTTATACCTGATGACACTTTTTATAGGGTATGCTTTCGGTAGCAAATTTCATTTAGTTGTTACTTCATTTAGTTCATTTTTTAAATTTCTCAATTTTTTTTCCTTGGGAGAAGAAAAACAACCAAAAAATTACGAAAAAGCGGCAAAATTCAAGAAAATTGTAATTTTGTCGAAGTTAATTTTAGATTTTCATGATAACTAATGCAATTTTAAACGTAAGGACCTGAACATTTTTTTGAGTATTTCCAGGTAGATTAGGTAGTGAGGTAGATCATAGGTAGATTAAAAACCTAGTAAAATTTTGAAACGGATTATCATTATAATATACTGTATTATATTGAGTTTCGCTCAAAATCGTATTTTTGAATATAATGCCATCGCATTCAAATCTTAATTATAATAAACCACTAATTTTTATAACCGATGAGGACGATGAGGATCGTTCAAAATCTACCTTCCCGCTTTTTTACTAATATATTTTTTGAATTTTAATAAGTTACTCTTTTGGAAATTAATGTTTCAATTTTAATTAATATAATATATTAATATAATTAATATTATAATACTCTTTTAAATTATTATTTATATATTATAATTATTTTCATTCTTATATACAGTGATCAGAATTGCATAGTACTAAATAAGCGAGAATTATATACATTTTCAATGTTAGGTATTTTAATTAATTTTGTTACATTATAATTTGATCTCTCTGTATATACAAATTGTACTCAGTGTTGTGTTTCTATTAAATATAATAACTAAAATATTCGAAAATATGTATAACAATGGAGACAATTTTATAAGACGCGCATAAAAATTGGACTCTTCCAACAAACAAATACGTAGTTTTAATATGATATCATCAATATGTTTCAATAATCTTTAACATTCTGTTATTATTTATCAGTATTGTACGAAGGTCCGTGTTACATTAATCAAATATTTTAATCACAATACCTAATATCCTTACCACGAGTGTTGATTGAAAACTTTCAAAATGTATCAATAAATATAGATCATCGTACATACAATAGGTTTTTAATTTTTTATAAGGTATTGATAATTTACACACAAATATAAAAAGCAATACTAGACATAAGTACAATACTAATACACAGTATGGTAACTCTGGTGAGTAATCATTTATCAAAGAGCATTAATATTGTAAAAACATAAAATCATTATCTGGAAATATGGGAAAGAAAATTATTGATCCGGGGATTTTATCTAATTTTCTAACTATACATATATAATTAATACCTAAATAGATAACCTTTAATTCGGGTGCTTAATATTTTGGTCTAAAGTTGAATATTTATCATCTATTAGTATTATCGCGAGGTAAAGTATAACTACATATAGGAACTACCGTTACAGTAAATATAATAAATATAAAAATATTATTTTAGTAATATAACTATATAAATTATATATAACTAAAATATAATTCGAATAGAGGTTTATATTGATATATTTAGTTTAGTTCTAAAATAACGTTTAAAGGAATATTCAAATATCAGAAGTTCGTATTCGTGGTTCTAAACGCATTTAATATATTACTATTATTATAATTATTAATATACAGTTAATTTAACATCTATGTTTAATAGTGAAATAATGTTTAATTAATTATTTTAATATGTTTAATAATTTAATTTACTTTTTTTTATTTAGATGCAACTGTAATAATTTGTATATAGGTACTCGCTTAACCGTACAATATATTATAAAATTATATTAACTCATATACAGCGGTCGTGTAGTTTTAAGTCATTAAGGAAAGTTGATTTAAAATTCAAAAGTGTTTCCGCAAATGCATACAAAAAGACAGAAAATCATACATATTAATACATTTTTTATATATTTTTTTTGTTTTATTTAGAAATAATAAAATAGTTTTATAAACGTACAATAAAAATATACCCATCATCCTCAATGACCTACTACTAAGGTCATTAAAATTGTCCTTCGGTAGACTAAAATACATTTTTCAAGGTATAATTTTCTACGTTTTTCACATTAATAAATTCACATAGACAAGTAAAATGATGAGGCCTAAATTGGGTAGATAACATTATCAACACAGACTATAAGTCTTTAGGTAAATATTTCTTAATTTCATCTAAAATAATTAAATAGTGTAAAATAACAATGAATTATAAAACAAATAGTTTTTATTTAGAAATAATTTAGTTATTTTCTAATGTGATTGTGATATCTTATTAGTATTTCTGGAGACAATTTAAATGGAGAAAAAATATTATATTATAGCAAGTAGTATGCTATATAATGTTCTATAAATGTTATTGAACATTTAAATAATAACATTTTACTATATAATAATTATGTTATCTTACACCAGAATTTTTTTAATACATTAATATATTTTATATCTATATAATATGATTATCAATTGAAATCGTTCATTATAAATTTTTACGTTTCATGCACAATAAACGTCAATATGCAGATGATGTAATAAAGAATAATTAAAATCTATTTCAAAATAAAGATAGACTATTATATTGTATTGCATTATATTCTATTCTATAATATTTATTTTATAAATTATATAAATTTTTTAAATTTGCAAGTTATATTGGAAATTTTAAGTTAAATTAAAAAAAACCTTTTAAATTTGTAATTTTAGTTAATTTAAAAAAATTATATAATATATTTTAATTATATATAATAAATTAATATTTTTAATAAATGCAAATTAAAAATTAAATGAGAAGAAATATATTATTGATTTTTAAAAATGTAATGCATACATTATTAGTTATTATCTATATATTTTTGTTTTACCTTCAATTTTTATTATATATTTAAGTACCTATATAATACTTGTCAAGTAAAAAATTATCAAAACATAAAAATATTTTATTTTCTATAAAATTATATTTTTTAATTTCATTTTATAAAAATAACTAACTTAATATTTAAAAAAAAAATTAACTCATTAAGTCAATAGTTTAAATACTTTTAATCAAATATCCCGTATACAACTTATTTAAAATTAACTCAACTTTAACATTATCATTAATATCCAGCCTTAAGTATAATATAAGAAATATAAAAATACGTAATAAGTATTATAAAATCCGTTTTTTTCCATAGTTTGACTTAAAGTATCTACTATCCTTCATCATGATAATTATTTAATCTTATAAATGAAATTTTTAATAATAAAATCCACTAAAAACTGAAATAGATGGACATCATATATTACATAATACTCATATATATATATATATCACCATATTATCACTATAAATAAAATAAATAACTCTTTACCATATATAATTGTAGTTTCTATTAAAATAATTAAATAAGGAAATTTTAAAAATATTTATGTTGTATAACTGTATGTTTACTCATGCTATTTACACTTAATTATAGTTCCTATCGTATAAGTACAGATATTATAAATTATACTCACAATTCAGTCAACAAATTAACTTTTTATATAAATAATCCTATTAAAATATTTACACGTTTACTTGCGAATTATCTTCACTTGAAGTGAAAGATTGTCTTTTAATTATGTGAAAATTATTGTTTTCCTTTCTTCATTCTTATTAAACATTATTATTATTTTAAATTATGTTTCATTGTCCATCATTTTATACGCATAATGGTCTTGTACTTATATATATTATAACGTAAAAAGTAATTTAATATTTAATTTTAATTTTTAATGATTTTAATTATTGTGATTTTGTTATAGTTAAGATTATAGACAGCACTTAATTTTTTTCTCATATTAAATATAATATCGAATATAAAACTCTTTTTTATCTTCTTATTTTGTTTTAGCACATTTTCTATACCTAAATGCGCGTTGCTGTTATGGAATATAAACTATACATACAAGTATTTCAAAGATGAACTCCGTACAGTCAACATAAATGCATTGTGTAATAACAGAGGTTTCGAACCCCATCATTTTTCGGACCCTATAATATTCACAACTGTTGACGAGGCCAATTACGAAAATTGGCTTTTGACCTCGAAACCTTTACTCTTAGCAGTATGATATTTCCTATTGCATTTTTTTTATTAAATCCCGTAGAATATCATGAGCACAAAACACGAACAAATGTACATATCTATATTTTATATAGATTAAATTTCTCTGTATACAGTTCACTAGCATAAATTTCAATTTAGACTAATATATATATACCTGTCATTAAACAGATGAAAGAGACGAGTTTATTTATTTATTTTTTATTTTTTATAGTACATCGGGCATTTGGAAATACAATCTCTTAATGTGTTCCTGTGCATCAAAGGGTTCATTTGTTTATGCGTCTGGATTTTCATGTTTTATAGAATTAAAAACACCATTATCCATTCACCATCATTAATATTATAGAAAAATGCTTTCAGCCGAATGATAGAAACGGTCGATTACACTGCAACATCAAAATGACCCTCACATTTTTGTTTATCGATTAAAACGTCAAATGGTATACCTACCAATTTGGTTTATTTTAATTTTATATGATATTTTGCAATATGATATTTAGTTTGTAATAATATATTTCACTTTGTAAAATATAAATTAATATTTGTTTCTGGCAATATTAATTGTTTACACTTTTAATTCATTGAACATAATTAATTTACCGTTGAAACAAAATTAAATATTATACTCGTATATTACATCATATAAATATCATTATAGATATTATGTGTTGTAGTTTTGCTCACTATAATAAAAAATTAAAAAGTAAGAAAATAATAGAATGGATATAAATATAAGCTTAATAGATGTACACCTACCTTTATATTATTATAAATGTACTTAAAAAGTAAAATATTTTGTTTTAATTATTTAAATATTTATATATACATTTATATAACTAACTTAATGTATGTTTTTATATTGATTGTTTCAATAATTACAAACTAAAGTTTGAAATGAGTGTTATAAAATATATTTGTTAAAAAATATTAACAATTATAGTATTATGCAAATATTGAGTCTAAGAATTATGGAAGTATAATGTTAGATATTTTAATAATTTATTTAACAGAAATAATTATAAATTACTTATAATCTATAAATTATTTTAAAGTAAGTATATACTAATCAGAGATTATTAAAAAACTGGATAGAAAAATAAAAGTTGAACATTTTAAAACTAGATAATATTATCACAAAATAGGATGTTACATTTGAATTTGTTGTTTTACCCAACGGGAAAAAAGTAAAATCACAGACACGTAGTACTTAAATTGTGACTTTTGAGTTAAACTTACAAATTCAAAACTTATTACCGAATTTGAAGGATGGAATATTTCTTATGTTTATATTCATGGAATTTTTACAAAATGTCATTTGATAACAAACATAATATAATTATTTAAAAGATGAAAAAAATTATAATAGACGTTTACTTGATTGTTACATAATATTTTTAAAAAAAAAACCCACGAGAAAACATCGATAATGTTCCTTTAATTTTTTTTTTTTAATATGTATTTAAATTTTTAAAGCATATAAGATTAATTGAAAGATCACATGTTTGTTGTCCCTGTCTTACATACGTAAACGATGGAAAATATAGGTACCTCAGTTTTAGTACAGTTAATTTATAATTATAATATTAGACTAACATTTTATCTATAATCGAATTTGTCAAGTTAAATAATATTTATATTTTTAATATATACTTGTGTTATATAATTTTATTTTAAGAAAACTTACGCTTCAGAACAGTTTATGTTCTCCTGGACAAATTTTAATAGTAAATAAGTAAAAAACTGCAGTACTTAAAACGTATACGTATGTATAAGATTATTAAGACAGAGACGACAAACTTGTGGGTGTTAGAGTCCTCTATTACACAACTCTATTTTTATTTTAATATAAAGCATGATATGGTTTTTATATGGGTGAAAATTTTTATAAAGTACCTACTTATTTAAAATTAAAATTAATAAGTACCTACTTTAAATGACCTCAAACGAGCCAACATGCTGTGATTTCACATAAGTACCATACCGTTAAAATTACCGCAATTATATTTCCTGTCAAAAGTGTATTCACACTTCGACTTCCATACGGTATTTCGGCCGTTAAACGGTAATTATTTATTGTTCATAAGGGTGTATTGATATAGTAATTTATATATCTATATATACAGAGTAAACAGATTTTCAGTATTAGGTACTATAATATTATGGCTGTATTCAAAGGAGTTGCGTGTTCAAACCCCCTCTGAAAATTTTACGACAAATTAAATGATATATACATTTTAAGAAACAAAAAGATTTTCATTTTAATATACACAATTAACATCTTCATAAAAAAATTCTCCTGAAAATTAATGCTAATACGGCCACGTAATAATATGGAAGATTCCCATGTAATTTTTATTAATTTTGTAAAAACAAATTCTGATCGCTCTCTATATCTGTTTAATGTTTAAATCATTTTATTAAATCATAAATAAAATCGTTTTCATTATTAAACCACATATACAGTATAACGTACAATCAGGAAAAAATTTAGTGGGGGTGCTCAATCTAATGATTTATAAACTGCGTTCCAAAAAAACCGTGACATTACCTCCCTATTCCACCACCACCTTTCTGAAGACATGAACAATTTTTATTAAATACTACATTTCACTCTAATAATAGGGTTTAATTAAGAATTTTTTTGGAGGGACTACAGTCCCCAAAGTTCTTCCCCTTGCTATGCCTATGATCATTGACAAAAATTTAAATTCATATATTAAGAAAAATTATGTCGGAAATTAGTTTATGCCATTCCCCCTTCACAATATAAAAACAATAGTTGGGGTGCGTAAAAAAAAAAAAAAATTTTGGGGAAACTTTTTTTTCCTTGGTCCCCCCCCCCCCCTTATTCTCAATTCGAGCACTGGGTACAATATATTTTTTACCCCTTATAAAGTATAACTCAATAATTATAACTAGAGGTCGGAATAATATTTTCTTAAAATAGTCAAAATAAGATGCTAACATTCCCCTAAAAATTTGATAATATTCTTTAAGAATTGTAGTTAAATATGCAAAAAATATGCTTTTAAAGTAATATGTTCTCCTAAATTCAAAATATACTTTTATATTTAAAAAAAAAAATACAACTTAATTGATACTTAAAGGTAATTTATGATACAATTCTATATATTTCATGAAATATATATGTATTTTTTTAATTAAATAAACAATACATTATAATTTAGGTTTAAAAAATACTTTAACTTAACATTTTATTAAAATGATAAAATTATATAAATTTTATATTTTATTTAAGACAATTCTCCTTTTTAGAAACAGTTAACTATGTTCTGTTCCATGTGTTCTGGCGTCATTTTCATACGACGATCTGTTAAAATGTTTTTATATGTACTGAACAAACGTTCAACATCGACTGAAGTCACAGGAGTATACTGCAAATCCGTTACCATAGTAGGTGAAAAATTATCTACAAGTTGTATTTCATTATTTCCTTTCAAAATTTTTGCTACGTTCTTTAAAATTGTGAGTCCTTGATTTTTGTGAAGTTGATCAATTTTTATTTTTATTTTTTCTCCATTTTTCTCCATTCCATTTTCTCCAGGTATTTGTTGAAGTTTAACAATTGTACTTTCAATGAGATTTATCGAATCAACAAGAGTCACATTTGACTTTTCTAAATTTTTGATGGCTGTTATAAGCATAAGAAAATGGGTCTTAATAAATATTAATTCATTTTCTACAGTTTTTAATTCAAGAACTGATTTAAGTATAGACTGACTAGAAGATTTGTGTTTACTTAATTCTTCTATAACTTTTTTTTTTTAATAACTAGTTATTTCAATAAAAATAGGCTAAACACTTATTTAATATTATATATAGTTTTCGTACATACAACTAAAATTATCCAAATTCCATAAGAATAATCGATATATTCTCTAATATTCTTTATTATACGAAATATTTTTTCATCTTAAAATATTCTCAAATATGCAAAAAAAACTTTTACCATTGAATTATATGATTCATAATTTTTATAGATTTCAAACTGAAATTCGACTGCATAGACTCAAAAAACATATGCAAAAGAATATTATTCTGACCTCTAATTATAACATATCTATTTACACTGGTAGAATAATAATCAATGACGTATTTTATGGGGAGGCTCAGGGGCACAATTGTCTTTGGTGAAAAAATTTTGAGTCTTATTAAGTGAGCGCCATTTGCTCGTGCTTGTGTTGAGGTAAACATTTTTAATTAGCAATATGCCAATATTATTTATTAATTTAATACAGAAACTTAAAAATATCAATTTTACTTTTTTTTATGATAATGCGGTCATTGGAATAAAGAAATAAATGATAACGCAGATGTTGAAACCACGAAAGACGTATATATTGATGTACCTCCATAGTTGCAGTCTTTTATCTCTACAAATACATTTCAATACTGCAACTGAAAGAAATATTTTGTGGCAAAGCCCGTAAAATTTCAGCATCGTGTAATGAAAAAATCACTAAGGAATATAAACATAAATTTTTTTATATATTATTTTACTTCTAAAGTACCTACGTTAAACTTTCAAGTACTTAAATTTTACTATTAAGGTATTTATAAAATTAATTCTCAATAGTAATAAAAATAATAGTAGATACATTTTTCTGTTCAATTATTTACAACTCGTGGGTTTAGTATGAATAGGTTCTAATTCGTGTTTATATAATTGTTCAGGAGAACATAATATTTTTAAGTTAATATGTAGGTACATACTAGTATGTTTAACTTTTTATGATTGTATTTTATTAAATTTAAATTTGCACTCAACGAATGTTAAAATACATTTTTTATGGTAAAATTTTTCATTATTTTTTTATAAAATGTATATGATTATGATATGTTTAATTAAAATATATATCTATATAATACTATTTGGCATATATACTTACAAATAAATAAATTTATAAATTATGGAACGATTCTATTGTCTTCTTTGGAAAAAGATCATTACTTTTTTTTAATGGGGGGGCGTCAAAATATATAAGTCAAGGACACCGAATTTCTAAATACATCTCAGATAACTATAATATATAATAAGAGTTTAAAACACACATTCACCTATATTATATATTATATAAATATATATTGGATACCTCTGATAATTATATTTTTTACGATAATTGTTATTAATATCAATATAAGATTATAATATTTTATTTTAATAAAAATTTCGAAAATTAGGTATATGATTTAAATTTTCCACGTAACAATGTATAAAGTAAATTATCCGATTTAACTAATATAAATACTATAATATAATAATATACTATAATATACTTTATATAACTAATATAAATACGTAAACTGCGGTTTGGTTTTGTGGATTGTATATTAATATTATATATATTATACATAGATTAAGTATTATATACCTATAGTGAAATAGCTACAATAATCATAAATCATAATAATTCAATTTTACAATATTGTATTACTTACCAAAAATATAATATATTTGCAGGGTGTAATACAATATAATTATAATATTAGGAACAATTTTATTATGATATGAAATTTAATGATTTTTATTAGACATAATAAAATAAATAATAATTCTGAGTATATAATTTTACCGACTGTATACAAAACTAAAAATTACTTATAGGTATAAAATATATACTCGTTTATATATTATATCTTATAATCAGAAATAATGGTACCTATCTAATATATATTATATGAAGAAACTTATTTTTTCAGTAAAAAAAAACATTAAAAAAAAAAATACAAATTTCATTTCACTAAGTGGACGTCTAAATAACATAGCAAGTTCTGCATAGGGAAGTTCAATTATCCATTTCGTGAAAGGTTATTTACAGACCACAGAGTATAATAAATTATAGGTGGGCGATGTGTGAAAAATTTAATTTCGTTTCGCTAAACAAATCGCTCAAAAACGAATAAAAGCGAACAATTACGCGATAGGATGCGACATATTCAGAATGATCAAAATATTGTATAATAAAAATAAAATTAATAACATTTAAAACAAAGGTAATTTTTTTTTGGTACCTTTTCATGAGAAAACGAATATTTATATCTTTATAAGATTAATATAATGAGCAATACAAACATAAGAAATGCAAAAAGACAGTATGACTTGAATGCTTAAATTAAAATGGTAAGATTAAATAGAACTCTATTCCCAATACTTTTGATGCGATTAAAGAGCATCCCCTTTAACATTTTTAAAATATAGATTATTTAAGCATAAGAACGGAGAACGCTTAAAACTGTGCAGGGATCATATAGTGCCCTTCACCATTTTATGCCACTTTAATCCCTGCTTGAATGAAATCCATCGACACTACTTCAAATATCTAAAGTGTCTTGAAAGAATATGGATTTCTTCCCATCAGTTTGTGCCTTTTATATCTATAAGGCGTAGAATGTCAGGGAAAGCATTTTTTATCGTGTTTTTTTCGAATATATACAATTTGTATAAAATAGTATTAATGTATATAATCATAGGTATAAATATATATATATTATAATATTATATATATTATAATATTATATGCGTTTGCAAAATAATAAAAAATATTACTAATCAGAGGAAATAAATCATCAAGCAATGACATTTTTTAGCGTCTTATAATTTGAATATTATTTTAAGAAGATTGGTGGAAGAAATGTGTTGGATAATGGATATAAATATTTATTTATACCTAAAACATACATTTATTTATTTATAATACGATTATATTATCATTATTATTATTCGGTGGATAATCAGTGCGATATAATATTTTTGTTAAAATAATGTAACTTTTTTATTATTATTATTATTAATAGGTATTTTGTAGTACCTTATATACAAGTTTATATTATTTATAGTTTTATACCTAAACATAATATACGGAAAACCGTTAAATAACGATGGTTTAAAATTATCGTAACTTACCTACACCTACTAAATTCGTATAAAAATCGCATCTATGGTATCATCGTGGTCGTCGATAAATTATAATATACAAAGTGATAAAAATCGTGACGATTCGGCGTTGCGAAATCGTATTTTAGTGTAGTGGAGATCATTATAAAAATAATAATTTTCTAGTCGGTAAATTATTATTTTATAATATAATACCTATTATAAAGCCATGCGGCTATATGCGCGCGCACGCATACATTTTACACGATTATTGTCGTCCATAAAATAATTTTTTTTTCCTTTAATTTTATTTGACCACTCGGATCCAACACTCGCTGTAATACTTATAATATAGTATAAACCGCGCACAGTTCATCTCGACCACATAAGTATAAAAGATTATAAGTTCCTTTTATGAGTGTAACCAACTCATCATTGTATATATTTTAGTAAAATTACATATACCATTATATTAACCCTCAATCCTTATTCATTAAAACCACTATTTATTTATTGCTCATTTATCAGATCAATTTATAGTATTAAAAATCTTGTTTTATAAGATTAGTATATAGCAACAAGTTAGCTAATTGATTTAACTCGTTAAATTATGTAATTCAAGAAATAAATAAATTAAATAAAAAATAACTTAGTGAGTTAATTAAAGAGTATATAAAAATTTAATTTTTAAAAATAAATATAGTATTAACTTAATTTATTAAATAATGTATATATTTTCGTCTTCAACTTTAATCATAATTTTTAATTACTTACTCATTATGAAAATACTGACAAATTTATTAAAATATAAGTGTTGTTGTTGCAAAATGCAAGTTGAATTAAATATAAAAACATTTTCCAAAACAATGGAATTATTTAACTTAACTTCATGAACAAATGGTGGAAAGAAAAATATAAGATTGGAATAAGATAAATTTAACTGATCTGGAGATACCTATCAATAATGCAATAAAATATATAAGATCTATGTTTTGTTTTTAAAATTATTAAACGGGTAATTACTAATTATTGAGTTCTTACTGTATATATGTCAAGTAACTTACCCTGGCACCACAAGGTAAAAATAAAAAATAAATATATCATGAATGAATTCGTAATTTTTTGTAACCACAATTACTAAATTCGTAACCTTACTTAAGTCCCTTTAAAACTTTTTTTTTATTTACGGGTGCCATAATATTACGCTGATACCCGCAATAGTCAAAAATCGATCTACAAACTCCAAGTTAATGCCAATAATTAGGTACTAATTCGTAATTTTTCGTAACCATAATTTCAAAATTTGTACAACTTCGAACATCGCATTACACGTAAATCTGGTCTCGAACTTTATTAGAATACTACTTTATTGAATAGCAATATAAGATTTTATATTAAACGATATTATAGCCTATAGGTTTGCTCTTTCTTATCATATTGTATCTGATAGTTTTAGCATTATGAATTTTATTTGTAAGCATAATTTGTGAATAGGATTTTTCCTCGGTTTTTAATATCCTTAAATAATAAATAATAGGTTTAAAAAACTGATTAATTATATAATGTAGACATTAACATATATCGTAGATGAAATAAATCATATCGAAAGTGATTTCATTTAAAAATGTTATAAATGTAATACAGTTATCTACAATATAATATAATAAAATAATTTGCCGTATTATTAATTATGTTCATAAATTACAACATTAACATACTATATAGAATATAGTATTATTGTAGTACATTTATAACTTCCTACTTTTATAATTATAAATTATGTCGTTTTTATTGTTTCTGCATGTGAATTTCTATGTCGATTTATAAAAACTAGTTTAAAAGGATTTTTTAATAATACTAAGTCTTAATGACGGTTCTTTTAAAAAAAAATATATGTTGTCATAAGGAATCTATATATAAACAGTATAACTCACTATTAAAAGTTGTCTAATGTATAGGTAGTAAAAATATTATAGGTATTATTACCAACTCTATTTAATTTCCCATAATTATTTTATTCTATTTTAACGTTAGCGATTATTGTGAGTGAATATTTTTTTTTAGATTATTGTTTCATAGCTGTACAATATTGTTTTTATAAAATCTTTAGATTGTCCCACGAAAACAATACGAAAATACCAGATAAACATTACTTTCTCTGCATGCACTTCTATAAATATAATACAATTTCACTTGTAAAAAATGATTCGAAATATTATATTGATGTTATATCGCAGTGGTATATTTAAAGTATTACAAGCAAGTGCCTCCAAATATAAGAAAGTCTCAAAATTTGTAAGACCTTTATTTTAGTCAATATAAAAATGACTTTGTATTTCCAAAAATAAAAACCAATGTAATTTTTGTGGCATTTTATTCAACTATTATCAAATTAATTAGAAATTAGAATGCAATCAGTCTATACAAAAAATGAATTTCAATTCTAAACTAATTTTTTTTTTTCATATCGGAACGCTATCTGGCATTATTTATTTATTTATTTTTTTATTACAATTTTAATAAAATGCATAAAAGGTACGCAGGCAGCTAATCATTGAAAATATATTGATAGAAAATAAATATAGTATTTATTTTGCTGCATATATTTACACACGTGGATACTACCTATGAATGATGTACTTATAGTTTATGAATAATGGAATGAAAATTAAAATAGGCACATGTTTTATTTTTCCTTAGCTTTCAAAATATGTAAATCAGACTTTAGTTATGTTTATTGATGATAATAATATTAGTGACATTATTATATAATTTTTTTATACTTTAGTAGTTTAGTATTAAAATATTTATATTTGGGTTATATTATGTATTCATATTATCATTGCATTAATAAAACAATTAATTTTTTAATATTTTATATTTAGCAAAATATCTGCAGTATATACTATTGAAAAAACAAATCATTAATAAAAAAAATTAATAATTTTTTCTATACCTTAATATTATAATATACGAGTATTATGTATTATTTGTTATAGACGGGATGTAAATATTTTTTAGATACATTAATATTAGAATAAAATAATCATATTTTTATATGGGATAGTATTATTTTAAAATTTATTTATGTACATATTATCGGAATCGGACATTTCGGTTGCCGTTTCTGCGTGGAGACAGTTTAACATATTAATATATTTTAAGTATATGTCTGTGTTATAACATATAAATATAGTTTATTAAAATATTCAATAATTGTTACTAAATGTTATTTATTTTAATATACCTAATATTATTTTATAATTTATTGATATTATAATATACTGAGTGTCTCAGATCTATTTATTAAATGCAATATCTCTACGAAAAATTAAAATTTTTGAATGCAGTTTTTTTTCAAATTATTATTTAGGTAACGGACTATAATATTACATTTATTACATGTTTAAAAAAAGATGTTTAATAAAAAAATTAACTTTTTATTTTTCAAGGTGTGTAAAATTTGAAGATAGCCATTTTAAAGAGTATATTTATATGAGAATTTTGACGTGGTGATCTCTTAATTTAAACAAGATTTCGATTTTTAGGAATTTTTTTTTATTATACAAAAAATCATTTTTCTGACATCATTATTTTAACGTATATATTTCATATTATAGTCTGTGATTATATAACTTGGAATGCAAAATTCATACTTTCAATATTGATAAGAAATACAATTTGAAGATTGATAATAATTTTGTTATAATTATAATTAATAACATTTTGTACGCACTAAAAGCGTTAATGATAATATTGATAAAACAAATATTACGTGATGTAATATTAAAATATTAAATTATTAAAAATAATGAGGTCAAAAATATTATTTCTCCAATAATTAAAAAAAATGTCTAAAAATCGAAATGTTGATTAAAATAAGAGATATATACGTAAAAATATTCTCATAAAAATATACTCTTTAATATGGCTATCTTCAAATAAATAACTTAAAAATTAATAGTTAATTTTAAATTTTTTATAAGACGTCTATTTTTAAACAAGTAATAAAGGTAATAATATAGTGCGTTTCTTAAATAATAATTTTAAAAAAATTTGTATTTAAAAGTTTATATTTTTCGCGTAGATAATGCAATTAGTAAATAGATCTAGGACACTTTGTATCGCTTGCTTATTACTATATAATTACAGTACTCATTACTCGTTTTCAAAAATTATTTTATGAAACGTAAAAATAAAATCATATTATACTTATATATTATACAATATTTTAATACTTATTGTTATTAGACATTATCAATATTATATAAAAAGTATAATTATTATTATATTATGCGCTATAAAAATAAAAAAATAAAAATTGATACGAACATGGCAAAACCAAACTTGCAAAACTATACTTTATGCTGGATTGTCTTCACGCCGAACTATTTCCACGCTAAGTGGCTTCGCTGAAATGTCCTAGACCGTATATTATTTTATACGGTTTTGTTATAAATAAATCTGTTTATAATGATTTCATTAATTTATCAAATTAAACAGTTCTAAAAAAATATATATTTATCTAAAGATATACTATTACTAGATAGGTAATCCATATTATATCAAATATTTCACATTTTTTGCTTTTTATTTTTCATTTTACAAACATTAAACAAATACAGATGATCGGTAGCGTAATTAGGAATTTATCTTGGGAGGTATTATATTATATTGCACATATTATACTAAATATTCATCATATTATCAATTAAATCTTGAATACTATTTATATATTATATAGAGCTCTCGGAGATCTATCATCTTCATCCCCCTCCTTAATTACGTAACTGATAATGTTATAGTTGTATCTTGTATATAGTTTAGTAACTTTTATTGTATGAAGACAATTAAAATATACACTTTTTTGGTAAGTTTATTATTTTTTTTTACTCCTCGGCGGCAGCAGTTCTATTATTGTTTTATTGTGTATAGTGCGTTATTATTTATTCGTATATATTGTCAATTATCGACTTTCTATAATATATAATATGATATTATATTTTCAAAGTCTTCGGTGGGGATATAAATATCGCATTGTCTCCGACAGGAATAAGACGAAACGCGTACATAATAATACTAATATACGCGTATATGTGTGCATTAAAAAACGGAAAATCGGTATAATTTTTTCGTTATGAAATAGAACACCGTGTCATTATTCGCCAGCAGAGTGAAACGTTATACACCTGAACCGTGACTCGGTAAATGGGACTTGCACTAATATATGTGCATTTGTAATACGTTCGATCATATCTTGTTTATACTCCGGACATAAATCATAAGACAATAATTTTAAATATATACTCGTGGACGTATAATAATATATATATACCGCACAATGCGCATATTTCGAAAACGAGACACGGCCTAAGAAGAAAAAAAAACGAAAACTGCGTAACTATTATATTATTTCCCATCTCGATGTAATAATAATAATATAACCGAAACTGTATATTATAATCCGTTTCGCTGACCCATCATTCAATCGTTATAGAAACAATTCTATATTATTATACCAACTTTGTATCACGTTCAACATTGTTACAAACTTCGTTTATGATGTATTTAGCGAGGGCACGAACACCGTGTATAGGTTATACCTATATATAATGTAACATATAAAATACATTCATATAAGTTTATAAATTTAATCAACCATTCAAACAGCGTTTAATAGGTATATATAATATGGACTTAAATGTATTATTTGTCTTAATATTTATTATTAATATTACTTATTAATATTTAATTACTACATATAATTATTGTGTGTTTTTTTTTTTTTTGTTTCTCACTCGTTATATTTAGTATATTTGTTATTTATTATGAATTATGATTATATATCTAAACACCAACACAAAATCCTGGTTACGATAAAATAATACAATATATTATATAATAAGTATCATCATATTTAAGACTCATAGTATATAATACGAGTATATAGGTATGGTGTTTTTTTGGAGTTGACAAATGATTTTTTTTATATGGACGTAGGAGTAGGGGGTTTGAATTTTTCTTACATGTTGACAATTGAGCGTGTATACCTATAAATTTTTTTTAGGACTACACTATACACTTTACACCACGCTTATCAAGTTTTATATTTTTGGGGGCTAATCCCCCAAGACCCTTGTTTACGTCTATGACATATTGATTATACATATTATTATATATTCAAAAACTTGAAAGTTAGAATGCTCATTGGCCAAACGCATCATCAGATCAGTTGGATTATTCATACTATGGTTAATATTGTGAAAGGGACGATAAAGGAATGGTAAGATCTTGTGGAGCGAGTAGGAATTCTAAAGTGAATATTAAGAGATAAGAAAGGGATTATTATAATTTAATTATTTTATAATTAAAACAATTTTTCAACATTTATTTTCGGAAATTTTAATAATTGTGTAATTATGTATAATATACCTAAATTTAATACAATAACTATACTGGATATTGTATAAAAAAAACTAAGCTTATTTTAAATTATATAATAATTGTTGACCAAACGAAAAATGTATATATATATAGTGAGATAAAATAATCACTTTATGTATATTATTTATTTATTTATTTTTTTTTGTCAACTCTTTTTCGTCCGGTTTAATATAATATTATTACATAGTTGATGTATTAATATTGTTGTTGTTACATCGGACATTTATTATTATTATGTACTCGTATATGCGTACAGAATGCGTTATTGACGACATAATAAAAACGCGAGTTTAATCGTTTTATTAGAGTGTACATATATTGTACGTCGTAATAAAAATAAAAGCCGACGCGCTGGTCGGCGTCGGCGTACTTTGAGTTTTAGAAAAATGTACGATGACAAAAAGGAAATATTTACATCGGTACGCTAATAAAAGCGAATCCACACTAAACCAAACGTTATAATATTATGTATCTCTGGTTCGAAATTGTGCTGCTGCTTTACGGGGTTAATAATATTATAAATACTTAAACATATACAGGGTGATCAGATTTTCGTCTTACAAAAAACATTGTTGTTACAAGAGGTTCTAATCAAACGAATAAAAGAAATAATGGATGTATAAATGTATATGTTATATCTCCATACATTTTCAATGTTGAATATTGTATATAAATGCTTTGCACTTGCCATTTGAAAAAGATTAATAATAATATAGTGTTAGTATTTCCGACAAATTGCACAATGATCGTAACTAGGAAGCTGTGGATCTATAAATTATAAATTGGTAGCTTATTCCAAAATAAATAACCTATAATTGAATGATAACATCATTTTTTATCTTCATATATTTTAGATACGACATACAATTAATATTTAAGAATAACACAGTACCTTATATTAGCCCTCTTAGATCAGTGCCTGGAATTATTATTAATATATCCGGTAAAATAAATAAATAAAATGATGAAGTAAAGTATTATAGATTAATAACATTATTTTAAAAAATGTAATAGATGATGACAATAATAATTTTTTCAATTGTTTTATTCCACTATTACTAAGAACGTTGTATTCCTCCATTTACATTATAAATTACCCAAATCAGTCAAAGTTGCAAGTCTGTTCCGAGTTGTTGTTTTGAAAGGTCGTTCTATAAGTTAAAACTACGTAAAATTTACAATTTCAGAGTACAGAGGACTGTCTTGAAGCACTTATTAAATAATAAATAATATCATTACCTACGTGAATGTAATTTTGAAATTAAGATATATATATGTGTGTGTGTATATTGTTTTGAAAGAAAAAGAAAAAAATTAACTATAAATCATTAATTTTTTTAATGATTTTTAAATTAAAGATATGCATTAACTCGTATTGCCACATAATTTTAATTTTAATATATTATGTAATAATAATAACGTAATTTAATAAAATTAAATTTGCTAATACAATTTAAATATAGCCATCATATAATATGATTGTTGCGTTTTTATATACCTGTAGATACTTCTAAAATAATAAAAAAATTTAAATAAATTAATACAAAATGGTTTAACATTGCCATAGAAACGCCACTGAAAAAATTTAATTCCAATATTTGTGTAATAATATATTCTTATATAGAACACTCTGTGTCACTGTGTATAATTGATATTAATATATGCAGTGTGTGATGCGTAGTACTAGCTGTTTACACACCTGCTATATAATATTATATATATACGAGTAAACCGAATTAAACTAGCGACATACAGGATATATAAAAATAGACACATATATTATATTATGCTAAATTTATATTTTATATAAATTCGAGTGTATTATGATAAATTGTAGATTCTAAAATGAGCATTCAATCAACGATCAAACATTACACATGATCAGCCCATTTATTTAAAAAGCGCAACAGTTTTGAAGGTAGATATAATATTACCGCGTATATTATAATATGATTATGGATTACTTAATATTGTTATATATTATATAGTGTATAAAGTATAGTGTTTCCAGATATCTTAAATTTCAACTGTATAGTAATAATTAAGCTTACAAAAGTTAGAATAAAAATACCCTTTTAAACGGACAATTGTGAATTTCGGTCATATTTAGGTACACGCAAAATCCACTTACGAATTATTCTGATAAGATTTTTCTTATAATTTCCACTTTAGTATTAAAACGAGGAAAAATCAAGTAATCAATAAAGCAGTGTATTATAATAAAATAAATAATATTTATTTAATGACAAATATATTCAGATACAGTATTTCTTATTTCAGTATATAAAGTATATAGTATAAAGTAGTAAATAATTAGTATATAGTTAAATAATGAATGTTAAGTTAGTTTCATATTTTTAAATATACTGCAAGTTTTATATCTTAGTAAATAATGAGTACCTTATAGGCTATTTATAGGATTGAAAGATTTCCTATTGAAAACAGCACATCTAGTGTAAAAAATTAGTACAATTTCATAGATTATTGTCATCAAGTTAGAAAGCTGATTTATAAATTTTGTCAAATTTACCGATAAATAACCAAATTTTAACAGATAATTCTTTAGGAGGAATTTATAGGTATATTTTTTTAACCTTTGCCCGTTGATTTAGGTATCATAAAATAGCATTCATCCTATTAATGCATTAAAAATAAAATAATAATAATGAATTATTAACAAAGTGATTATATACGAGACACCCAGTATTTATATATAATATAGACTGTATTACTGTACCATGGTTTTTGCATAATAGTAAGTAATGTCGAGAATAACGTATCGTAAAATTTCATGGACAAAACTTTTCGTAAGTAAAGTGCTCGACGCTCGTGTACCTAACTGCTATGCGTATAGTCGTGAAATTATTATTTATGGATTATATTTTCTATTTCTATATAACTACAAAATTAATTTGTTTCGTATATACATATTACAGCTAAGTTAAATTATTATCTTAGCTACTTGGTTATAAAAAATGTGAAAAAGAGACAACAAAATAATAATATAAAATTTTTTTTTTAGAAATATGACGTATTTAATTCCGTGAAAGTTGAAAACCAAAAATTCCGCGACGAAAATTTTGAAATACACTGAGTGGTAATTTTTAACTACAATTGACATTAATCAGTATTCAGAGAGTCGATCCGGCGGAAACCCTTCGACATATGTTGTTTTTCTTCTTTGCAACAGGTGTTGGTTTTGTCGTATATACCTATTAAATAAATATAATATTTAACCTACCGTTATATAATATTATCAAACTGCCGTGTCGGTTATACACACACACACACATTATATAGGTAGATGTTTTAATAAGTTTCAACAAATTATGCATTCAATTCATTTTTTTTAATAAAACCATGGTCAATGAATGACCATAATAACCGCTATAACATCATTAAATATAAGTGTATTATTTTTTTCAGTTTTTATTTTATCTACACCTGTCACTTATTAATAGGCTGCTATGATACAGTTATATATAATTGTTAAAACTGTAGTGACAATTTACCTCTATCCTCATAATTTACCCTTTTAAAGATATATGAATCAAAATATTTTACAAATTGAAATATCTGATAGGGTAGGTGAAAAAATATGTTTTACAATGCTATAAATATACTACAATGAATTACTATATAGTAATAGCTATCAAACATATTTTCGTACTAAAACCATCATATTACATAGAATGATTGAATAACAAAACTTCTTCATACCTACAAAAAATATTAGGTACTGATAAATTTATATTTTGTAAATTTATAAGATGTTCTATGTTTTAATAGTAATTATCACACCTACTTGACAAAATAAAATAATGTTCTCAAAAATGTATAAATATAAAATTTAATTTGGAAAAAGATAACGATTGTTTTAATATACCTACATAAGCATAATTGAATAGATATTTGATCATATTTGTTGGGTAACTTACCATTTTTACATTAACCATATTATTAGAGTTTGTAAAATATTATTAAAAAATATTCATGCAAATAAATTAATGTTTATCAAATTAATTAACAAATATTGTGGAAGGATTAATACCTTCTAGGGAACCTTAAAAATATTCATAGACAAAATAATCAAAGTGCCCAAATATCTGCCTAAATGTACAAGGTACAATAGGTGTCAATGCATAATATAATAATATAACGTTGTAAGTATAGATATTAAAAAAAAACCAACATTCAATTCTATGCGTTCCTCCTTCGTCTCTTTAGTCATTGGAGAAAATAATAGTGAAATGTTATTGTGTTATATTACATAATTAAAATTTTAATATAATATTATTGTATTCGAAAAAACATTTCTGAGCGAAAATCAGTCAGATATACAATATAAATACTGATAATATTTATTTTTATAAGTTGTTTTTATTTATCAAATAATGTAAAATAGAAAAATTAGTTACCCTTATCATACAATATTTAAAATCAATTTCGTCAAAAGTTTTCCATAAATTATTCAGTTTTTCATTCATTCTTCAGTAGTTTTTCTTATCCTAAAGAAAAATTATTGAAAAATTCGAAAAATAAAACGAATAAAGTACCAATATAATATAATTGCTTACCGAAAGAATTCCCTACCTGAGGTAATCGAACCATTATTTTTCCCAAAAAAATACTTTTAGTCATAAACATGCAAACATTATTGTACAACCAATACATTATTATTAATTTATTTAGTATATAATATATAATATAATATTATGTATTAATATTAAATTCTAACCCCTTCAAACATATTTCCTTTTGCGTTGCTGGATATACATAATAAACTAATTGATCTGTCACGACAACGTTTATCGCGATCATATCAATTAATTTCATCTGTAATATATGATTATGAACTAATTTATTGTATTGTATGTACCTTTATTTTGTTTAAATGGGTTAGCTTTATTAAATATTTATAATGATATAGAAATTAAACCTGAAGAAGTGATTAGATTTGTTTACCATACAAACAAAATTCAAAACGTTATTATATAATTTAATTTATAAATTAAATAAATTTATATATATATATATATATATATTACTTAAATATAATGCATATTAATTAAAATTAAAATAAATATTATAATTATTTACTTGCAGTAATGAAATTGAATAAACTACATAGTGTGTCGAAATATCTGTGTTTTTAAGTATTTATTTCAATTTTTTTTATTGATTCTTTGGCTTTTATTAATAAAATAAACGTGATTTTCTGTTGACTATTTCAATTACCTCATGTGGTTTTTACTATTAATTTGTATTTTATGTTACTTTTTAATTTAATGTTTTCAATGAATTTCTAAACATTGTTTTATTTGAATCTTAAGACTTTCATTCGAAATGATAAACATAACCGTCATAAATCAATATTTTTTTCTTTTTTGACCCTTTATAAAATATTATGGCATATTGAAAAAATAATCGAACAATATTATAAACATGTTGCATCTAATACAATAAACGCTACACTGAATACTTACAGATGTAACAATATTATAGGTAATTCAACGTAAACGATAATTAGGTACACACCATTCCTTATCTGCTTCTAATTAAATATTATCTCATATTAGAAGTAATAACTATTAAATAATACTATGTATAAGATTATGGATATACGTGATAGATTAAACCTCATATCTATTGCTAAAATTTTAGAAGTTAAGTCAACATTTTAACACGAAGAAAATGACCTGTGGTAAAATTGATTTGCGATAAATTTAACTTTCGACCAAATTAACTATGACCAAAATAATACGATCACAATTGACTGTATATAGGTACAGTTTTAAACATAATCTGAAACCAATATTTAATCTTAGTTTAATAAAATGCATGATTGAATGGGAATGTTTTTTTTTTCATTAAGCGCTTTCATTACCAATATGTCTAAAAAAAATCGACAACATGTATGTATTTAACTTGGTGAAAATCCCACTATAACTATTATGGAATTATAAACACTGATTTAAAAAAAAAATTGCTTAAATCTTTCTAAAATTGTTGAGTGATATTAACACTTTTAGGACAACCGCACGTCTGTCGAAGATGATATGCGTTCTATCACATCATCGACATCTCGAAACGATGATACCGCGTGGTGCATGTTCGTAAAAAAGTACGCAGTAATCGAAGGTTATCAAGGTTATCACCGATAGTTCGTGAACTGTAAATAAAATATGACTCTCTATTAGATCTTACCATGCAATTTAAACTGATAATTTACAAACGAGGACAGTTGTTGCAAAATTTGTCTTTAGACTTCTGATATTAGAACATAAAGAAATACGCGTAATTTGTCAATTCGTAAATTCTTGGCAAAACAAATTTGCAGTGTTTTTCCATCTATTGTTTTCTCCAAACCATGCACTATGTGACTTTTATATTATATTTCTAAGACTCAAAACTGCGCTCAAAGTTCAATGATTTCAAAATACTGATGACATAAAGGAAAATTCTATAAAACAACTTAAAGCTGTATCTGTAGAGGTTAGGTTAGGTTAGGTTAGTTCCGAAGTACCTATAATATTTAAAAAATTAAAAACTTATTGAGACCATTAGATTTTGTCTAGAGAAGAAACTGATAACTTTTAAATGTATGTAAATAAAGTTATTTGTATTTAAAAAATAAATAAAAACCCGGAAATTTTATACGTAAAATTTTTCTGCGACAACGATTATGAAAAACAAAAGTAATAAGTTATAACATGTAAGCAGTAGTATAAATAGTAATGTATGTGATGAGGGGCTTAAGTTCCCACTGTATTTATGTTTCTAAGTATATACAAGGTGAAATTTTTTGATCACCCTATATCAGCGTTTCTCAACCAGGGGGTCGCCATCACCTTGACTAGGTGTCGCGTAGGTCAAAAATAATAAAACGCCTATTTACAAAATGTACCTTTTTATTTAAAACTTTTTATTGAACAATAAAAATACTTAAAATGATAATAATAAAATTAGCCCAATAAGAATATACATAAAAAAAATGAATAAACACTATAAAATAAATAATTAGTGTGATCGTTGAATTTGTTTTACTTTTAAAAGTTGTTCATCAATAAAACAAGCACTCCACTGTTAATGAAAATTCTCAACAACTCGAGACATTTCAAACTTGACAAGTTTAAATTACTAGACATGGTATTTACAAATTGATATTTAAAATGGTATATTTCGTTTAGATAATGAAAGGATATTTTTACTGTTTAAATTTATACCTAATATTGATGGATAGGCGGAGGGGGTCGTGAAATGATTGACCATATTTTTTATCTATTTTGGGAGTCGCGACACTAAAAAGGTTGAGAAACGATGTCCTATATAATTCCGTATAGGTACCTAATATTTTATTAAAATGAGCTTGGACACATTTTATCAGTGCTAAGGCCCCTTCTCACCCCTACCCACTACTGAATGTAAGTATAGTGTATAGCTTATTAGTTATTTCTATAGGCCATTAAAGGTATATATTATTGTGTCACATTTATATAAATATCACATTTTATTCACCGTTTCGTATATTACAAAATATGGATTACTTATATAGACATACGCCTATCTTAAACTAGACATTACACTGTATTATACTGTAGTTTTCCATCAGTTTTGTTATCCATATAATTATTTTATTTGTAAAAAATAAATAATACTATAATATATCTAACATATAGAAACGTTTAATGTTCACCAATTATGTATTTATTGGAATATTATATTATATTAACGTGATGGTAAAATTTTCTTACAGCTATAAGCTATATATTGTGTTATTATTTTCTTATAAATTAAAATATATCCTAAATTTTATGTAAGAACAACAACTAAATTATTAACCAATTATATATATTAAATTTAATTAACTTATTTTTGTTCTACTAAATCATTAATGATGATGATAATAATAATGTAGATATACATTTATTATTAATTCTTCCTATAAATTCATTCAAATTATTGTATAAGGTAGGTACCTACTTGCCTATTTTTTTTTTTTTTTATTAAACATTATATTCTTATCTTTAATAATTATATATTTTTTAATCATAATAACCTACTATTTATATTTAATTTATTTACAATCTTAGAAATTGTATGATAATTTCGCTATATCAATTATAGATTAAACATTAAAGGTCTTCATGTAGGTGTGTATAGTATATTATATCCAAAGGTTGGATATTTGGGCTAAACGTTATACATACCTAATAAAATATGAAGTTTAGGTGCGTCCATATTTTGTGAAGCGGACAATAACATATAATATTAATGCGACATTAATATTATAATCGAGGCTTGAAACCAATTTCAAAATCGGTATTGTATACCGGTTAAAACCGTTACAAAATCGAAATCGAAACTGGAAAAAATTAAATACTTGTATCCACAATCAAAATTGAAATCAAAAAAAAATTACGTAAATCAAAACGGAAAATTAGAAAATATGTAGTGTTCTAAATTCTAAGATTGTATATTTATAAATATTTTGTATAAACTATATGAATCGTACAATTTGTATTATTAGAAATTGAAAAGTTTATAAAATACATATTTCATAGTGTGACATTATGTGTTTTGATCCGTGAACTACATTATAAAATAATATTACCAAAATATCAATAACAACTAGTCGAAAATGTAAGTCGAAGAAACATTTAACGTTTCAACCCCTGATCGTAATATATTAGTTGTTATGAACGTACTGTTGTAATAAACTATTCTATATTATGTAGAAAACATTATTGTTTTCGTCATAAAAATAAATCTTTGTATTACGATTTAGTGTGTTTTTATTGCATACCTATGCAGTATGCACATATAAGAATTTCATATTATAATCGAATACGTTGATACGAATCGTGTACCCTTTACCTGCGACGAAACGAATTCATAACTGACTTAGCATAATCGACGGCCATTCGACCGAAACCGAATGTACATGAGCAAAATATGCATGAATACACACACGCACCGGGATTTATCGATAATGAGTGTACGGACCGTGGACAGACGGCATTGCCTATTGCCGGATTCGCGTGCGTTACACTGATCGCAGTTAATATATAGGTACGTGATACATTTATACATATATATATATTCACATAACCACCGAATCGTTAACGGATATACCGCTGTATGATGTATACGTTAGTTATAAGTATCATCTTGTTTACTTTTTCACACGAAAACTGCAGTCGTGGTCCACCGATATTATAGGTATATTATATAGCGTATACCGATCGAATACTCCAATGTATAGGTATAAAATTATCGACTGTGGTATCGGATTTTTTCTTATTCCAACATGTTATAATATTATATTATTATTTTACTATTATTGTGTCCATAACAATTGTACGATGCAAAATAAAAAAAAATTAAATTTGCAGTTAATGTATTATCATCATATTATATTTTATTATATTATGTGTAAGTAGCTACATACATATTTAGGTAGATATATCTATAAAATAAGAAAACTCGTATGCGACGAATCATTTCGTCGAAACGCTGGGCAGAATTTTCTTGATATATTTTGTAAATCTGCAAAAGTTGACCATAAGATATAAGAACAAACAATATGATAAACTTATAGACTCAATATTAACGAACTTACGCTGTTTTGCAATTTTTTTTATGAACACAAGCGTTTTGTAACATATAGGTATAATATTATACAATTTTTCTGATGATTTTTAGAAATTATTACAAATTATTCTCATATTGTCTCTACCTGCACTTATCTTAAAGTTGAAAACTAAAAAATACCGTGTTATAATTTCTATAGATTCCAATATCGACTTCATTGTATTGTCGATGATATTTTTTTAAACCCATGTCGTGATCGCATTATAATTTTGTATAAGTATATGCATATACCCTATTCATTTTTGCGGAAATATATAAATACAGAATTTTAGCCTAAAGAGATATAATATACTTGCAAGCAGTATATATGCGAAAAGGTGCAAGTCATTATATAAATTCTACCTAAATTAAATTTAACGAAACATCATTACTATGAGGATAAATTTAATAAATAATTGTACTTAGATATATGAAATTATGAACCATCATAATAAAGTCTACCTGTATAATATACTCTCTAAAGGTATAGTCTTAATGGTTAGGACAAATAAGTTTAAATATCAGGTATCACTTATTAAAGTTGTGTTTAATAAATGAACTTACTAATTTAGTCTGTTATATAGTTATATATATTTTTAATTGTCTGCATGTCATAAGCCCTGGGCTTAAAGCTGAGGCCTAATCAATGATGGTTATATGAATTTTATTATGTTTAATTATAAATATTTACATTGAACTTTCTTACTACATAGGCAAATAAAATTATTTTAAGTAAATTATTAATATGTATAGAAACTATAATTAATGAACCCTCATTACTTGCATAATTATTAGATTTAACAATTGAAAAGACGTTCGGTAGGAATTTTAATTTATAATTCATATAGGTACTTATACAATAACGGGTAGCCAGTATAATTAATATATGTAGGTACATTATAATATGGAGTTATCCTTAGTTAGCACTGAATTAACCCAATTTTTAATTGTAGGCTAATTTATTTATTATTTAATAAATCGATTAGGTATGGAGCCCATTATAAATACTTTAATGTTCTCAAGCTTATATATTCCCATATATATATAGGTAATTAGGTACATATAAATATATAATATTTAATATACGTATTACCTTCTAATAAATATTTATACTATTATTATCATAATACCTACGTAATTATACAATCATATTACATAACTTAGGAATTATGACATTATATAAACCTATACTCATCATCATCATTATGTCAAAATTTATATTTATAATAGGTATATGCCTGACGGCTATATTATTTAACTTAAAAATAATTTTGACAATTATAATATTAGATAAATCCACCTATATTGAATACATTGTATATGTACAGAGTGATAACAAATTCGCGATAAAATAAAAGCGGTGGGGTGACATATGCTATCATATTATGCAATTTCTATCATAATATTTACAACACGATTATAATACTTATCACTATATATATTGCCAATTAATGTTAATAAAATGTTTATTTAAAATATGTTTAATTAAACAAATTTAACATTTTTAATATATACTATAATTATAGCATCTATAAAAGTGTAGAAGATAAATAATTTTTATTTAAAACTATAAATTATTTTAGGGTTATTTGCGCTACAGAAGAGGTAAATGAGTATATAAATAAGGTACCTATATGTTATTTATGCATATTATAATGTATTATAATATTATAATATATATATTATAATATTATCCACTATCCTATAAAAATCATAATATTGTTCAATTTTAAAACTATATGTGCAGAACCTGATTTTTTTGATTATAAATACATAAGTATTTGAACAATATATATATACAAGCATAAGTGGAAATTTATTAAGATTTTTTTTTTTATTTATTAATTTATATATTGTATGTTCATATGTGATAATATACTTAAGTAATTCTTAAACATCATATTCATACATAAGTACTAAATATTAATTATTCTTTTATTTATTAAATATATTATACCTATTTAGTTATATTTATAAAGTTATATGATCGAATTATTATTATTTATATTTAACTTTATCAACTTATACCTACTCATATCATCAGTTTCAATAAGTTGACTTTGATTTATTTTTTGTAATCCAATCTCTAATGGTATCAGAATCTATGAAATTGATTTATATAAATTCGTTGGCCTTGAAAATAAAATTCTCGATACAACTTACAAGCATATATTATTATTTTTAAAATCGACTATTGAAAATTAAGTTACTAGTTTACTATACATGAATTAAAATATAAAATATTAGGTATAGAAAAAATTGTATCCGTGTATGGTTTCATAAAATTCTAAAAATAAGAAAACAGTATAATTATTATTATTTTGAATTCTGAGATGACGTACCACATCGATTTAAATGTGACTTTATGTATAATTGATAAAATCAATCATTGGCAGTTTCAGACTGCCCAAGGTTGTAATAGGTATTTATATACTATTACGCGCCATCATAGTTGTCTACGACCTAGCTTCGTGTAGGTACAATATTATATTATTTTATTAGTTTATAATCATACTTTGGACTCATTTAATACTTATAATTATATATTGATACATATATTATAGTCTGATTTGTTGAAGTGTATATACATCAATTATTACCCACAGTTAATGCGGTTATCGTGTTGAACAAATTTCTAATTTTACTTTAACCAAATAAATATAATTTGTTCGCTTCATGATTAGTAATTACACATTTACACACACGTCCCACGTGTAGTATATTGCGGAATATATACACATTTTACAACTTGTTCCTTACCACTCTTATACCTATATTATTATAAAATTAAGTTATTAAAATTATTAATAATATTACGATAGATCATATAGATCATATCAATGAGGTTGACTTGAATTTATAACAATATACAATAAATAAATGAAATTTTTAGAGCAAATCATTATAAAAACACAACAAAAAATGGCTATTAAAATGTATAGTTACTTTAAATTACTTTTATATATTTAAATTTACTTTAAACCTAATTTTCATTCGATTAATATAGTATGAATTGTTATTTACGGTGTGCATGTTTTTATAATAAAAATATACATCACGTTTTATATATATTCAGATCATAACTATATATAATATTATATATTACTATAGAACTTATAATTTTATAATATAATAATATCACTGGTTAATTTATTACATCGTAGAATACCTATATGAGACATATATCAGTTCATGAGTATTTATATAACAGTTATAATGTGAAGTCCAACGTTCAAAAATCAGAAATTATAACCTATATAATAATACATATTTAAATACATAAAATGTCAAAATCATAAATATTTTTATTGAAATTTTCGTTAAAAACAATTTTACTTCTCACTAATCATTTTATTATTAATAATAAATATAATTTATAATATTTTAATATTTATATAAGTAATTACGAGTGTTATAATAATATTGCCACCTACGATATACTTACTGGATAGTACCTACTTTGTATATATGATACTTTCTCACATGCTGTAGTAGTCAATAATAATAATATTATTATAAATTATGATGAATCAATATATTATATAATATAGTTATTTTTGCTAGCTGTTAAAAAAACATCATTTTTAATTTCAATATTATTTTACCAAACTATATTGATAAAAAAAATACCTTTGGTACATAATATTATAATTTAGATTATAATAATTATATACTCCTTCTTGAGTCATTCTATACTCAGTAAATATTTTTATATTCTCTCTAAAACGTCATTTAATATAATAATTGTAATTTACTATAGCTTAGTTGTTTATTAATATCACATATGGTTTATAGTTTTATATATGTGTATTTAGTATTATAATATTTTTGTCTCTATACTTAGCATATTTATAAAAATATATATAAAACTTGATTGTTTCTTATATCAAAATTTGGTAAATATAGGTATATAGATTATAAGATTTATGATTTATCTATATAGAATTACATGGAAAAAATTATTTACAAAATTATTTTAGTTAAAGTATACTAATATAAAAAATACTAAATATATTCTTAGCTTCTATAAATATAAACAAAATATTTACGAGAGTGTTTATGTTTTATCAATACCTAAACACAAAATAACTATAAATAATTGTATGGACTAAAATTTAGTTTATTTAATTATATTATTTATTATTATTATATTTAATTTTACAATAAATTAAATTACATTTTTTTAGTAGCTGCATGCTGCAACTAAATATATGGTTTTCACGTCATATTATGTAACTAGAATTTAAAGATGATATAACTTTACAAATGATTAGGTATTTTCACTAAATACTTTTTCCCTGTATAATAATGTTTCATTATTTTATTAGATGTTATTGAAATAATATATTTGTAGATACAGTTGTATATTATTATTCTCAAAATATAAATTGTAATATATATATATATACTTATCCTTATGTATTATATATTATGGGTAGTTATTAAATTTTTATTTTTTTTTTTTTTATTTTTTATATAAAGTTTTCCTGACATTTATCATCCAAACTTAAGTGTAAAGAATTAAAATTTTTTAACATTTTGTAAATTAGATCAAAATATGCTATGCGTAGTTAGTACTATGGATATAAATGAATTAAAGAGTAATAATAATAATAATAAAAAAAATAAAATAACAGTTTTTTTTTTTTTTTTTTTTTTTTTTTTT
>CM023357.1:39463579-39559641 GCA_013282895.1 Eriosoma lanigerum | reverse complement strand
TTTTTTTTTTTTTTTTTTACATTATGAAACAATTAAAAGTAAAACAATATACAATATTATATATACATAATATAAGAAGTAATTAGGGATTTAAGACGTCGTGAGGGCGGCCACGTTGGAGTCTACGATTGGTTGGACGGGTATTTAGCCTAAAGTGCAGTGGACCACTTGCTTTTGGTAATTGACTGAAGAAGCTTACCGATAGTTCCTTGATGTAGTTTTTGATAGTTGGTATTTTAAAGTCTGTGTGCAGTGCATCATTTCGGACAAACCATGGGGCATTTGAGATTACACGTAGGACTTTGGATTGTAAGACTTGAATTTTGTTTATGTGAGTAGTAGCACATTGGCCCCAGACCGGGGCTGCATATAAAATTAGAGGACGAATGATTTGTTTATATAACAATAATGAGCACTTCCAGCTCAATGATGTTTGACGATTTATTAGTGGAAATAGTATTTTTACACGTTGGTATCCTTGCTGTACTTTGGAAGAAATATGAGGATTCCATGTGAGTTTTTTATCTAATAATACTCCAAGGTATTTAATACTGTGATGCCAAGCTATATTTTGTCCGTAGAACTTTAAAGTATTATAGTTTTTAGGTCTGCGTAATGTGAAAAGAACTGCCGAGCTTTTCGCAGGGTTGAGAACAATTTTCCAACTTTGTGCCCATTTTTGAACTGCGTCAAGATGAGTTTGGATATTATCTATTACATTTTCTACTTTATCAGAGCTAGAATAAATAACACTATCATCCGCGTACAGAGCTATTTCCGTGTTCCGTGTAGTGGGGAAGTCAGATATGTATAAATTGAAAAGTATTGGGGATAATTTTGATCCCTGTGGTACTCCTGCATTAATATGTTTGATATCTGAGTTAGTGTCTTCTATTTGGACGGTGAAGCTGCGCGAATATAGAAATGATCTGATGATGTTGAAGATAAGTGTGGGTGTATTAAGGCATTTCAATTTGTAAAGCAGTCCGTCATGCCAGACCTTGTCAAATGCATTAGCTATATCTAGGAAAGCTGCTCCGGTGTGTTCTTTTTTTTCGAAACCATTACTTATGTGTTCTGTAATACGAAGAAGTTGTTGGGTCGTCGAGTGTTTTGGTTTAAATCCAAATTGACAGTGGGGTATTGCTTCTGTTGCGTTTAAATGACTAATAAGTCTGGAGTGGATGATTTTCTCGAATATTTTTGATACCGACGATAGTAAACTTATGGGCCTGTAGTTATTAGGATCAGAATTGTCTTTACCGGGTTTTTTAATCATTATTATTTTGGCTTTTTTCCATGCCGTCGGGAAGTAACTCAATTTTAACAAGGCATTAAATAGAACTGTCATAAATACGACTGCTTTGTTTGGTAGTTTCTTTAATATAGAATTGGTGATCAAGTCGTGTCCGGGTGATTTACGGTTTGGTAGTTTTTTAATTATTTCTGTTAGTTCTGATGGGTTTGTGTAAGGAAAAATATTTTGAGGAAGAATTTCTGCTTCACTTAATTTTTGAGATACTCTGTTGTTTGTTGCAGCATCATTTAGGGAATTTAGTGTGAAAGTGTTTGCTAAGGTGTTAGCAAACAGATTACATTTTTCATTAATAGTATTGATAAATTTATTTCCGGATTTTAGAGGGGGAATTTTGTTATTATTTGGTTTAATTAACCTTTTGGTTGCTAACCAGAGATTAGAATCTGCAGGATGTATTGAGGAAAGGTATTTTTGATACGATTCTATTCTAAGTTCAGCTAGTAGTGTTTTGACTTTTCTGGTAAGAAAGTTTAGATTTTGGCGGTCTTCTGGTCTTCTGTGTAGTTGCCATTGTTTCCTAATATGATGTTTGTTCTTTATTAATTTTTGAATTGATGGAGTAATTTTGGATTTATAATTATTATTATACGTGTAACTGGGGGCCGTTGTACACTGTTCAGCGGCTTTGGAGATCGTTTCCCAGAAAAGAGATATTGCTTCATCAGCCGTTAAAGTATTGGAAATGGTTCTGGGAATTATAATATTGTTTGATATATATTGCTTAAATTTATCCCAGTCTGGTTTTCCGTTTATAAGTTTACGCGTTGAGTCTGTGTGTATTAGGGACGCACCTAATGATATTTTCACTGGCAAATGATCTGAATCTAATTCGAATAAGGGTTCTTGATTTATTATTACGTTAGTTGATTTAAGCAGAACAACGTCTAAAATATCTGGGCTTTTATTAGGATCATAGGGGTAGTAGGTAGGTCTGTCTGGAGCGGAGATAATCATAGATGAATTTGATAGATATTTGTATAATTTCCTACCATTCGGGTTTGTTGTATTACAATTCCAGGTTGCGTGTTTTGAATTTAGGTCACCTATAATAATAACCTTATTATAATCGGTCAAAATTTTATCGAAGTCGTTTGTGTACATGTTAAAGGATGGAGATTGGTATGCGCTAACTATAGTTGTATTTATATTATTAATTGATAAAGTAATTGCTACGGCTTCCAACGATCGCAGCGGTGGTATATATGCCTGTTGGTGTTTTATTTTGGTGCGAATTAACAACGCGACACCGCCTGAAGGCCGGGCGGCTATACGATCGTTACGATATATAGAATATCCATTAAATTTAATTGACTCCGGTGTAGATAAGTGTGTCTCACTTATGCAGGCAATATCGACATTGTGATGAGATAAGAATGCAGCGAATGTGTTGCGATTACGTTTTATACCATTTGCATTCCAATTTATGATGACGGGGTTATTATTATTTGTATTAATTGACATTTATATTATTTAATAAAGTAGGGAGATTTGTGATCACTTTTTTAATAATTTCTGTAATAAGAGATGTGAATAAAGGCATTAGAGATTTGATGAGTTCGTTGGTAATATTTGTGTTATTAGTTTGATCGTCTATTGTAGTTTCATTTTTATTAATGTTTTTTTTTACTTTTCCGGCGTAAGAATCGTTTTGTGTATTATTTGTTTGGGGACTAACCTGGGGTTGGTATAATTTGTGTTCTTGAGGTTTAGGAATAGCTTGTAGATGTTTAGGCGGATTTCCATGTGACTTGACTTTGCTATGGTTTTTAATTTGCTTATAGACTTCGCAGCCTTTATAGTTCGCTGGGTGATTTTTGTTACAGTTTACACAGGTAGGTGGACTATTTTTTTCTTTAGTACATTCCGAGTAGTGGTGTTGTTCTGGGCATTTAACGCATCTAGGAGGTAGTTTACAAAAGTTTTTTGTATGATTAAAACGTTGACAATTTTGACATTGGGGAATGGAGTTGTTACTTTTACGATTTTCCACCGTTATTACACAATGGAAAAGACGATCGAGAGAGAAAATGTTTTTTGCCGATTTATCGAGAATAACCGCGACAATCGGGATTGGTAATTTGTTGCGGTTTTGTAAGCGTGTTACAGAATTGACTTCGTACTTTAATTCTAAAAGTGCTCCATAAATTTCTGCTTCTGTAATCGAAATTGGTAGATTCCTAATTATTACGGAGAGTTGTCTATCTTGCGGGAGTTGATACGTATGAAATTTAATTTGGTTTTCGGAAAGATATTTTGTAATAGTACGATAATCATCGACGGTTGATAAATTCAGTTTTAAAAAAATATTTTTATTATGAATGTTGAAATTCTCAACTATTAATGATGCGATTTTTTTTAGGAAAACAGTATAGTCGTTAATATCGTAAATATATAATGGGGGAATTTTTTGCTTTACCTCTACGATATCCATATCGGTATTTTCTGTGTTGGCGTCGTTAGAATCATCATTAAGATTTGAGAGTGGAGCAAATCTGTTTTTGTTAACAACCCGCGGAGAGGGCGAGACTGCTCGTACGTTTACCAGTATTTTGGGAAGTACTGGTTTTCTGCATGTTTGAACCATGCATAAACTTTGGATTGTCGCACGACGGTAAGATAAGCGAGTGGTTTGCATAAACACAACCTGTTACGATAAACGTCGCGCGAAGACTAAGTTATTAAATGAAATCATCCATTTCATTAAATTGACAACTTCATGAAATGATAAAATTTTACTTTCACGTAGTGAAATAAGTAAACATTCCATTAAAATATGGTTAATGTAAGTATCATAAAAGATAAAATGGACATCGAATTTTCTTATTATGTACAATTTATTTCACCATAATATATAATCAACCAATGTATAAAAAAAAATATATTACAGATAATATTGAATGAACCATATAATGTATTATAATTAAATAGAAAAAAAAATTTACAGTAATTTAACATAAATATATTGTTATATAATTATTTAATAGCAATTGATTAAAATTTAAAATATTATTTTTTTCACAATCTTTTGGACTTTGTTTTGGCACTTAATTTTACTAGTTTACATTATAAAAAAACATTCAATGAAAACTTGTAGTGACTATACAATTATGTATAGTGAAAAATATTATACTATGTGCAAATTCATATCCATTTCGTAATATATTGACAATTTAATGAAATTTGTTTTCATTTTACAAAGTGGAAAATACATGAAGTGATCGATTTTTCATAAAATAAGAGATTTCATCAAGTGCCTTACTATACTATTCATATAATATTATAAATTATATTATTATTACTTTAAATATACTATATAATATAATACACTAAATAATATGCAAAATTTATACTCCTAAAAATATAAATACGAAGTTTTAATGACATAATATATTATCTAGTATACTAGACTAGAGGTAGAGTATAATAATTGTTTACGATATTCATTATACACATTAAAATAGATAATAATGTGTATATAACATATTCATAAAGTTACAGACACATTACGTATTTATATGTATATTTACCTAAATTAATATATATACGATTATTCCATATTATTATATTTATATAACATGCAAAATGAGTAGGTACTTACTCGTATAACAAAACTTGTGTCACAAGTTTCCTTACTATTTACATTATATATATATATATATATATATATATATATGTATATATTATTATTTCCATATAATATTATATAAAGTTTAAGAGTTTTCTTGAGAGCACCACGTCCAAATTCACTGTCAAAACGATACTGGCAAGACAATATAATGCATAAATTTAATTTAAAAACTTTCAGTTTGGAATTCGTTTTCATGGCGTTTTGTTCCATTTTATCCTTTCGTTTTTACGACTATACTGTAGTCGTTTTGGATCGCATATAATATTATATAGTTGTTGTTATTTGCGACAATAGCGATAGATAGAAAAACTTTTTCTAACTTAAATATTTTTCAAAATCTTTTATTATTATAATTATATTGACTACTCTGCCTTATCTATATAATAGTCTGCTATCACATAGTCTATTATTATTTTTATATTTTGCCGTGTAAATTGACTTTTACCTTTATATATATATATATATATATATATATACGTACCAGGTACCTACATAATACTCCAAAACTATGAATTTTATGTTTTAAAACATCTCACTAATAGCTAATATGTTAATCAATGCATATATCTATAAAACAGTATATATTTTATATTGTTGTATTATATTAAAAAATATTAACAATCATTGTAATATTCTACGTACAGTTTTACGCAAGTAAAAAATATAGAGAGTGATATTATTTTATTCACTAATAACTTGTTTTGATGTTATTAATGTAATTATAGTAAATCGATTTGGAACACTCTGAATACGCATCACTGTCATATTATTCTTTTCTGTTATATTCGATATAGAATATAGAATCGTTAAATATACGTATAATAAGCGTTAGGTTAAATGTACCTATATTTAACTATGTTATTGACTATAGCTCTGTTTCATTTCATCGCAAAGTGTGCACATGTGCTCATACATTAAGTATAATATAATCACAGTTATATAAGTATATTATATTAATATATAATAATATGCTTTACGAGTTACTTGATTTAGATTTAATGTATCTACATTAATTATAAAATCAAATAACATACCTTGAAATTTATTGTGTATAATTTCTATAATAAGACTATAAAACTGGGGTGACAGTAACATATTATATTTTTATATTGATTAAACCTAATTTTTAATAAAGATTTTTTTCTTTTCAACGTTGATTATACTATTATTATTTGCAAAATACTATATAAATTATTATAGTAACAACTAAAATTTAGTTGTTTTAACTATATTATTATTTGCAAAATGTATATAAATTATTAGAGTAATAACTAAAATTTAGTTCTTTAAATTATAATATTATGTTTAATTTTACTTTAAACTCAACCAAATTTATTTAGTAGCTGCAACTTGTTTTCACATATGTAACTAAAATTTAATGTTAAAATAACTAAAAAAAATATTGTTTTAATTATGTATAATATATGTTGTTATGGATGAGGAAAAGCGAAATATTATTTAAATTCATAATCGTTATAAATTTATAAGTACCTACATTTATTTATACATCACATACATTTATTTTAAAAAAATCAAATATTGCGTCATGGTGGTGGTGAAGAATTCGCCCTTCACAGATACGCCACTGAGTCTATATGGGTATTAGGTAATAACTATACTGAATATTGAAAACAATAAACCTATTATAGTTTTCTAATTTCAAACAAATTCAAACACAATAATATTGGTTTTTATGAAATATATAGATATTTATAATATTTATTATATGGTATAAAGAACATAATATTGTATATATATATAATTATAATATGTCTCAATAATAAAAAAATCTAAATTATAGTTTTATGTCCCTATAGTTCAGTACCTATAATAAATGATAATAATCTATATAATTTAATGGCAGCGTATTCTACCACGTGATGATTGTTTGTCTTCTATTTTTCTTTACCTAATCTCTCAACTATCTATAGGTCGGCAATCCTAGTCCTACACATCCACATATATTTCAATCACATACATCTTGTCCATTCACACCAGTTATCTTAATATCACTATTAGTAAAAACTCTATTCCATCTATTCACCTCTTTTTAGTTCTTTTAATCTTTACCATTAAGCGCTCCTCACCACTGTTCAATAATTTTTCATTCACTTATTCCTGACTCTCTCTCACTGACATCTTATACAAATATGATGTAAAAATACCATGCATCATGGCATCCTGTTTATATTTTATTATCTCATATTCTCATTTATTACCAAAAAGAACTCAGGTAAGAACACTATATAGAAAGCTAAAGTTTAGTGCAAACGTTAATTGCTACATTGCATTGTCAATGTAGCTACATTTTTTATAAGTATAAGTATTTTTTATGGTCAGAAATTCGTATTACAAAAATTGTGAAAATTACTTGTCCATGATAGTTATAAACACGGGGTGTTTAATCTTCAAATGTTTAACAACCTAGAAAATATACACTTTTCTACCATATTCCTAAGAAATGTTAAAAAAAAATCTCAAATTAATATTTGATAGTTTATTAAAATATTTATAAATGTATTTAACAATCATTCCTGAATTATTTAATTATGTTTTAGTTCAAAACATTAAAATAATATTTCAGATTTTCAATTTAAACAAATTCAACAAATATATACCTAATACAGATTACAATCTTAAATTTATTTTTGTCTTCCTCACATCAATATTATAATAACAGATATCTGTGAGCTAAAATTTGGAACCAATAACTTATGATGGCTACTATAATAACTAAAGATTATAAATTAAACCTTGATAACGATGATAAAATATAGCCATTAAATTATATTATAGACGCTATAAAGGAATGTGATCAATTCATATTTTAAAATATATAGATATTTGTTTTATTACAATTTAGTAATTTATAACTTGTTTATACACTGCACATTTCTACTGTAGCGACAAAATTATAGTAATCTAGTTTGAAAAATGTATAAAGACCTACCTTAGAAATAATATGCTCAATTTAATTATATGAACTTGCGTCCTCAATATATTATAATTATTGTCTACAGCACTGCAGATTTCGTCAATGTAATTATCTCAATTATTTTTGTAACATAATATATATTCCGATCACTCTGAATACTAGATATACCTATTACTACATCAGGACAAATGATGCTGCGGATGTTTAGAATATAATTCAATACATTATACTCATACTATTTATACTTACCGTACCAGTAAGTTTCTCGCGACGTCTATATCCTCATCATCGCTCGTATATACGTATTATATATATATACTTATATTAGCTTAAGATGAATTCATCTCCGCGCGTCCTTCGAACCTCAAGGGTATATATGAGCGCATTGTTGTCGGATTTAGACAACATTTCGTTTGTACCGTATTATATATACGTGTATCGTACACATACACACATACATATTATATAAGTGTTTGTTTGAAATGTTCCTATTCTTCTTGGTACTCTTATATATTATATTATATATAGTTGTGCAATTGTATATAGACCATCATTGTTCCGTGTTCGAATCTGGCACGTAAAATATATATAATATTGTATTCGTCTATACTATATTGTATTAATATCCATAAATAGCGGTATGGACTTTTAATATAGGTACATATTATTAATAGATATATTATATAATATATTTTATACACCGCTGTTAAGTTCAGCGGCGTCGAGTTGTTCTTATATTATAATACTAGAATAAAATCAATATTTTGTATTTTAGGATTATTGATTTATATTATTGATAAGTAAGGAATAGATGATAAGCAGTGACAGATTTTCAACATTTTCTTGGGGAGGGGTCTTAAAATATAATATGTTTAACAGTGAAAAGATCGACTTTAGACGTTTCTTCTTCGTCCCTTCAGTCCTCGGAGAAATTAATGGTTTAATATAATTAAGATTTGAATGCAATGTTATTGCATTAGAAAATACGATTTTGAACGAAACTCAATATAATTAAACAATATATTATACTGATAAGCCGTTCCAAAAGTTCACGTGTGTAAACTATCTATGAAGATACTAAAAAAAAATTCAAGTACTTATGTTCGAAATTACATTAGTTATCATGAAAAATCTAAAATCAATTTCATCAAAATTACGATTTCCGTAAAATGTTGACTTTAAGAAATTTAAAATATGAGCTAAATAAAATACTAAATACATGCAATTTTCTATAGAAAGCATCCTCCAGTTGTGATAAATGGACAGTTATTAATAAAAATAACATAACAATCAATTTTACTAAATATTCAAATTTTAGAAGCTTATAAAAAAAAATTGTTTATTGCGATTTTCAAAATATTTTGTAAATAGATTAAGTAGTGTGTGAGTAGGTTTCTATAAAATTTTCAAACCGTTAAGTCCAAAATTGTAAATTTGGAAAAAATTTCAATACTCTATAATTCGTCAGAAAAATAACCAATCGTTTCCAAAATTTTTTTTATTTTTTTTGTGGAACACCTATGTGAATCCTCAAAAAATTTCAAATTCCTACGTTCCTAATTAGCAAAAACCTAATAAATTATCACTAGATAAAAAAATTTGAAATAATAGAAACCGTTATTCTGCTGATTTTCGTAATTTTTTGGTAATTTTTCTTTTCCTAAGGAAAAACTTTTGAGAAAAATGAGCTTAAAAAGTTCCAACTAGATGCAATTTGCTATTGAAAGCATACTTTATTCATGATAATCAAACCATTATTTTCACCCAAAAAATTGTTTTCAGAGACAAAAAAAAAAATCATTGTAAAACCAATACATTCCTTGCTTCGCTCAGAATCTAAAATAATATACAATTGTATATTTATAATAATCGGCAATATTTAAATATAATCGTATTATTATTATCAGCAATTAATGTTACACTCGCATATGGGCTTATATATAGGGTTTTTATATAAAAGCACATACTAATTAAGTAGGTACTTTTCCGTTTGTATATACAAGAATAGATAGGATAGGATTAAACATTATGTTTTAACATATTATTTTAGTATTGGTACGTCATATTAAACCGGTGTCTGGGGCGGTCCAGACCTCATGGACCCTGTAAATCCGCCACTGATGATAAGGATATACATAGACGCAATTAGGGTCAATTTTATGATGGGATTAACCTCCCCTGCAACTACCTAATTGTATACCTATGATAATAATATACCTAATCATAAGTTAGATAATATTATATAGATATATTATAAGTTATAAATATCATATTATTTCGATTCATATCAATCGAACTTATATATATTTTAGTTAGTAATAAATAGCATTAAACCTACAATATACAATATATGTGTTATAATAACATTATGTTATTTATACGTTTAAATTCGTAGGATTAATTTGTTATTTCTGAAACGTATTTTATTTTTCCAATTACAACTAAATTATGCAATAAATTAAATAAATTTACAATGAAATAAATAGTAAAGAAAACTGATAATACATTGGAAATGTATGCAGAACTTCATTGATTTTTATAATATGAAATTATGATCATTTTGTAAATACAAATTTTGTATGTTTATATTTATTTGTCTAACGCATATTGTTCAAAATATACAATAGTATATACCTATATTCATTCAGATATTTCGCATACGATTTCAAAGCCGATTGTATTAGAATATTCTTTTATTTTTTAGGCTGCGCATGCGAAAGTTAATCGTGGTGGTAGTTAACAACATTGTCGATCAATTTTATCCGCATAATTACTTAATAATAAAAAAAAAAATTTTATGGAAGTCGATCCTCAAAGGTGATATACTTGTATACTTCAAATAGATCGCAGTCAAAAAAAGTTTGGCCGCCCCTGTGTTATATGATAACTATATATAGGCAAATATAGAGTATCGATTAAAAATGTTATACTTAGTATATCCAACTATTGCTATTATACTAAATATAGTATACCTATTACCCATATATTACCTATATAATTATAGCGCGTGTAATTGATAGCGTCGGATATTCATTTTAAAATCAATCAATTATTATATTTATATTGTTCCTACGCCACATTATTCTTTAGTCTTGCTTAATGATTGTATTCATTTTTAAATATACGATATTTCCGTTGTGTATAATAAAAGACGATTGTATAATATATATTATATCGCCCTATCCACCACATTTTGTGTGGAAACGCTTTCAAAGTGTGTTTATATATAACTCATATATACTAATCACGGCGAATTGAACGTTTCAGACTCGTGTATACCATTATGGATATTAAAAATATAATAATTAAGATATCGGTGAGAAAAAACCGTGAGTTGCAAACATTATACAGTCTATACGAATATAATGTAATAATAATAATAAATGTAATAGCAGGTACTATTATTATTTATATATTAAATATATATTAATGCATATACATATAGAAATAAGTCACGAATAATTAAGAATAATATTGGACTATATCGATAATACAGGTCATAACTACTCATTATAAATTCATAATAAAACGCATCATTTATATATACTTATAATACTTATAATATGTTTTTATATATTTTTTTCAATATAGGTACCTATAATATATGTAAATATGGTAACATGTTCAATATTTCAAGATTCAGTACAAAGTATATAATAAGGCCAAATATAGTTTGAGACATTATAACAAATATTAATATTATATATATAGAAATAGGTATATATAGGTAAATAATAAGTATCTAAATAATTATTAGAGCAACACGTGACATTTATTAACTAAATTAAATAACTATATAACTATATATAATATTATAGTCTTCTATATATAGATTACGATGGATATTATACTATAGACTTGATATTATATATATATATCAGATACCTATATATATATTACAACAGTTAGCCTATGAGTTATTGCTAACTGTATAACAGAAAGGGGACAATCCATTGGTTTTAAACTATGTATATATAACCATATATAGGTTATAGTATAATATAAATAGGTATAAGGTACATATAATAATAGGTACCTATACTATATATTTAGGTATTAAACCGTATTGGTTTAACTATAGATATACCAATACCGCAAAATTTTGCCAATAGTGTATACATAATACCTTATTCATATTACGATATGTACCTATACTATATTTATATATAAACACATAAAGAACGAAAATAAAATTATATAAAAAAAACGAGCTAAGCTCAATAATAACAATAATATATACCTAATAATACCATATATATTAGATAATAATAAAGGAATATATGGATAGGTCACGTCTATATAGCTATACACTTCGTACGGACATGTGGCCTTTTTTGGGGAAGAGAGAACATCGATATTCAATGTATATATTACTATATATTATACGAGAAAGACAGGCGATATGAGGCCTTTTTCTATGTAAATAACAACTATACCTATACATAATAGGTATAACCTCAAAAACTTCTCATTGTAAATTGCATTATTGTTGTCTTATCGGAATAATAGATATATATAGGTTGATATATATGTATATTATTTACTATCTATACTTATTACTATACTTAATATTATTTATATAGTATATGACTACAACACGCAATTAATGATAATATAGATGTGCTCTTTATATTATTTTGTTTTCTGCGTTGTTTCAGGTTGTTTATTCTTCTATAATATTATAATAATACTTGTACATTATACACGTACATTAAATATTATGTAACGATGACGTATATTTATTAATAAAAATATAATAAATTTAAATTATTCGCTCAGTTTATATGATTATAATTTCGTTTATAATACAGATTATTATATACACCTAACACATAGGCGCACAAATAAGGGATGCTTTGGAGGTTAGCCCCCTCAAACATTCAGGATATATATATGTATTATAGAGAGTAATACTTATAATGACATGTTAAAAAAAAAATTATAGCCCCCAAATGTAAAATTTAACTTGAGCCTAACCCATAACCATTTATAATATATACCTAGGTATATATCTAAACATGATGGTTAAACAATATAATACGTTATATATTAGAAAATTTTAAAGTTTTACCGGTTATGTTATTATAATATTATTGTTTATGTGTAGACAGTAGACACACAATACGTTGCCGGTTGCAGGACGACAATAATTTTTCTGGGCGTCGTCGTGGTCGCGACAACCGGCGGCGGTGACACGTAGTGGACGGGGCCGGCGCCGGACGCTCCACCCATACGACGGACAGCGACAAATGACATTGGTCGGACGGGGCCGGTCGGCGTCGCGTGGGGACAACGACGCGGCCGCGGCAACAGCGACATCGCGCGACGACGAGGACAACACGGCCGCCGTCGCATCGCATCGTCTCGTCGTCCGCGTCCGCGTTTGTGTGTGTGTGCGTGTATGTGTCAGCAGCCTGCCGCCTGCCGCCGCCGCCGCCGCCACCGTCACCGACACAGCCGTCGTCAGCCGCGCGCAGCAGTCACACACCGTTTCAGTACGCGGTCCGCCGTCTGTTGTGTTCGGCCGCACGTTATTACAGCTGTGTCGTCGTCGTTGTCGTCACTGTCGCCCCGCCGCCGTGACAACTCTTCGCGAATATTATTATTTTTCTGTGCGATTTTTAGCTACGGCCCTATACGGTAAAAAACGATTCCGTGTATTGTATTGTCTTAAAAACTATCATAATTGCACTCGACCGGTCGGCATAATATATATTATATACGCGTATTTAAATAATTGTCGTATATGGTTTTTATTTGTTCGCAGTTTTTTATAATATAAAAGAAAATCGTTATAGTTTTCGGTTTGTTTTACGAGCGTGTTTTAAAAATCGATTTTTTTTTTTTTCTCTACTGTTGCAATTGTACGTCGCATCACTGAAAATACGTACGATACAAATACCTACTCGACGATATTATGGTTGACTCGCGAGAATCGTTTGCGATCGTCCGGATCTGACCGTCCATAGTCGCGTTGTCGAATAAGTAACGATTTCGTACATCGTTTTGATTTTCCCGAGAAAATATCTGTTTGAAAAAAAACTCGAATTTCGCACGCGTGTTCCGATTTTGACTGTTTGATGGTTATACACGGAGCCGCCACGGGAATCGCCACAGCCGACATTCATCGGACCACTGAATCAATATTCAATACCGGTTAGTACCTACACCGATTTACAATATTATATATTATGTATAATTATATAATTAGACGGACAGTAAATATATTTGCGCAATAATAATATACTTATATATAGGTGTGTATATTTTTGCACAGTTAATCTTCTTATTTATATATATAATAATTTCTATATATAAGTAGGTATAGGTCTATACCGTATATACCTAACTTATAAATATAATACTGTGAAACAATATTTTTTATTAAATATTATATTATTTTATTTTGACATAAATATAGCAAGTAAATATAATTCGCATATTTTTCATCGCATTATAAACTTGAAAATTTTAGTAATTCGATTTAGGTATTTTCGCAGAAAATTTAATTAAATATAGATTCTTTATAAGAACGATTTTTTAAAATTATTCTTTATTATAGTAACTATAACTATAATATAAATAAAACTGTTCTATTATTACTTATTATATATAATGAAACGTTTGAGTTTTTTTGATTTTTTTCGTCCACAACAAATGTAATGATTTTAAATTAAAAATCTTTTTCGCGACGGTATAGTTTATATTCAGTTTTATTTTGTCCACCAGCGAAAACGAACAGTATATTTGGTACTTTAGTAGGTATACTTCAATATTTTCTAAAACATTAAGAAAAAAATATCTATATATATCCGCATTGTAATATACTAATAGAAACTATTATAATATACCTTATAATAATAACAAATTCTTTATTAACACATTATATATAAAATATTTAGAGCACTAATATCACGTTGTATGACGCGCGATTGACGAATATACAGTGAATCATTGATATCGCCTGAAATAAGTTTTAAATATCTTCGATATTTTTGACGTTTAATAATATACTTTAATTCGATTTCTTGAAACACTCAGCAAAAGTGTATCTACTATACATATTTAAATATAGAATGATATAATAATAATATTGCATACCTATTGATTTTAAAGATTCTAACATTCTTAAATGTAGTTATATAGGTGTGTATAATTGTGTTTAATTTAGATGTGAAAATATAAATAAACAATAAATTATTATAATATAGTGATTACTAATTAGTAATAAAACATTATTTATAATAATAGATACTCTAAGGTACGCGTACAATATAATATAATGAATAATTTTTATTGTATAAATGAACCTATATACAATTATATATACCTATAGATATATACATATTATAGCCAATAGGTATATACCTATATACTAGAAATAATATGAATTAATTAATTCATAATTGTTATAACTTGGTAAACCGTGTTACCTATACATCCGAAAAAAATATTGTTGTTTTATTATATATTCTTTATCTTAATAATTTTTATGAATACAATAATTGTTAATTACCTATTATATACCTTTTGTATAAATATAATTGATACGATTATGTTATATATTTTATATACAAATATTTATCATATTCGTAGTATTATTTTATATCCGTGAAGTACCTATATAATTTTATTATTATATTAAAGAAAATTATTATATAAATTAAATATAGATTTTATTATAATTTGACGTAGGTAAATATTACGTACCTAATAATATATATATACTTATTATTGCGCGTTATTTATAATATGAAAAGTATAACGAATAAAACATATGACACTAATTTATACTTTAGATTGGCATCGATGATGAATGCAACAATTAAATATACTTTACTCAACTATAGGTCTATCTATATATAGCACGATGGTTACCTACATTTTAATTATACATACAAATATCAATAACATTTTACATCCTTCATAATTTTCCTTAAAATAATATAAGAATTACATATATAATTTAATTATAAATGTTATTTCCATAATTTCTTAAACACAGTATATATTCTGTTCACTCTGCAGTATTTTTATAGGTATATGCGGTTGCCTGCAGTCAAGTTGTAAAGTATAAAATAATAAAATTATTAACAATTTAATATCGCATAATAAGTATGTTATATTTACATCGCGCGTGTGTTATATTGATAACATGTACCTATATTAAATAACCTAACCTATATAAATATCTTTCACATCGTTGACGATGACTGTGTATATATATATAATATACCTATTCCTAAAATAGTTTTAAAAAACGATAAGACGATTTATCTATAACGATTTTTGATAAAACGATTTAAATTTAGACTCCGAAAGTGTATTATTATATATTTTATGTAATATGTGTACGTATCGGATACAAAAAAAGTGGGCAGGGCGGAATATTGTCGCAGCGAGCAATGACAGCACGAGCAACGGTGTCGTGCTATGTGCGCGCGCGGTGTCGCCGCAGTGTCACGGGATTGTCGCGCGACAGTGGGCGGGGTCGATGCGCGATCCGGATGTGCCGCGTTTGTCGTCTCCCGGTTCCCCCCCCCCACCGCCACCACCACCACCACCACGGTTGCAGGCCAGCGCCCCGGACGGGACCCCGGTGTCGTGCGTTGTCGTGCCGCCGTCTGTTGACTGTGAGGGGCGAGCGGGCGGAAGGGGGTCCACGGCGGGTGACGTACCGTCCCGGACGATCGCGCGGGGTTTTCCGTGGTTGGCTGCCACATAATATATACGTATATACTACAGAGCGACGAGAGCGCGCGCGCATGCGAATCGCTCTCGGAGACATACCTGGGCGCGCGGACAGTATCCCTGCCGGGCGACACTTCGGCAACCGTCTTGTCGCGTATCGCTCGTGTGCAGGAGGAGCACCAACAGCGCCGCCGCCGTTGTGCAGCGCTCCACACGCTCGTCCGCTGTACATATATCGCGCTTATCTATATATATATATATACGGTGGCCCGGGCCCCCGCGCGCCGCCGTCGAGCGAGCGAACTGCAAAAACGTATCGCGCGTCCCGCCTCCGTGTAAAATATATATATATATATCGTTGTCGCCGTCACCGTATAACCGTCGTCCTCGTCGTCTTCGTCGTCGTCGTCATCGTCGTCGTCGTCGTCGTCCCGTCGCCGCCCACCCGGGAGTGCATATAGTTCGATCGATTGACCCACTTTGCCGGACAACGCCTCCGCCGCCGCTGCCGTCATCGTCGCCACCATTGGCAGCCCCCACCCATCCCCCCCTCACGATCCCTTCGAGATCGCACTGTCGTCGTTATCCTCCGCGTCAAAACCGCTCGCGGTAGGGGGCCCATCGCAAGCTCTCTGCAGCGCCACCGCCACCGCCTCCCCCCAACATATATTCATGGACCAACTCCAGCGGCGGCGGCAGCAACTTCGGCCGCGTCCGTACTACAGCTGTAGTCGTGGTGAGTATGGATTTTTCTCCACTCACTCGGGGGACGACTACAATTTGTCCCCGTAATATATATATATATGTTATACAGGGTGTAACACGAGGTTTTGACAACGTGGTTAACATGATATTTATTCAAAACTCGTCAATTGTCTTTACAATATATAGATCTTTATATAGCTGCATGTATACTTGCAATTATGATAATAATCTATATATAGGTATTATAATTATACAATTTTGTTAATTTATTATGGTATTTACAACACTAATATAGAAATTTAATATAAATATACTTATACTAAAGAAATGTGTCATAACACACTTATGACAAGATACAGCAGTGTCGGACTGGCTAAAAAGTAAAAAGGCCTACCATATGCAATTTAATTTTATATAAACTCATCAAATAAAACTCTCTTGATTTGCTCGTTGAATACATCACTAACTTTCCCTCCTTTAATTATCATATTAATTTTAATATAGGTATTATCATATAATATACTTAAATATTTATATTTTATAGTATATTATAATACCTTCTTTGAATTTATAATTTCATTTAATAATACCTGTTTAAAAATAGCATATACCATGTGATCATCACACGTCTACACCATAAGTCAGTTCGATCCTGCCGACGAGGTATATCATCATTAATTGAAAATATAGCTTTAAAAGTTTAAAACTCTGTATATTATTGATTTTATCAAGAAAGTCGAAAAGGTATCAAGATATCATCATAGTATGTCTGTATCATCACTATAAATTCTATAGTGAATAGAACATTCCCAGATAGATATTATAGGTATATTAGTATAGGTTTCACCAATTAAAACACACTAATTCAAATTTTCACAATTCTTCAGAGTAGTTATATTATATTAAAAGTTATAACGTTAACATAGTGTGAATATATGAACAAAATACTATTTTTATTACAAATTATTGACTAAATAAGCTTACATATCATTCATGAAAACACTTTATAGTATAATGCAAAACTATATCTAAGTATCATATAAATATGAAACAGGTATAACAATTACAATTATATATTATCAAAACTATATTTATTATAACATATTATGTACCAATACTCTACAGGATATACCTACATACAGTATACACCCATTCGACAAAAAAATAAACATTTTATATGTTTATATAATATATTATCTTCTTTTTTCTATTAATTCAGTTTTATATACTCCCCGTGCTGTAGTTGTCCCGCAATTTCGGGGGATGACGACGGGTAACCTAAAGCCTGTTACTAATACAATGGTACATTGTTTACAAAAGACGACAGCTGCAGTTCCGTCAAAATTAAGGGGGTTATATTATTATTGTGTGTTATGATTACTATTATACTTATATATATATTAAATTATTGTTATGTATATAATGATGTACTCTTTACTCTGCAAACTATAGACCTTATCTTATATATAATATTGGAGTATATGAAGTTACTGATAGAGCGAAATAATGCGAGAAGGCGTCCTTCATTTTTTATATTATTACGATTATAAAGAATTGTTATTATTTTACCTATGAATTATTTATTAATAATATAAACAAAAAACAACATTTTTATATAATATGGAATCATGTACCTTTATAGTATATAATAATATATTAATATATATTATAGTAAACATATATACAAATAGTTATGTGATTACATTATATAATATTTTATAAATTTGAACTTACAGTGAATAATTTGTATATATATATTACTTATATTACTATTATTATATTATTTACTTAACTTGTAAGAATAATAGTTTAAATTATACTAAAAAGTTTTAATAATAAACTATATCATATTAAATTTATAAAAAGTATTTAAGAAAAATAAATAAAATAAATGGAACTATAAAGCACCTAATAATAAGATCCAATTCTATACCATTTCTATACAGAGTGATCAGAATATTCTATTATTCTATTATAATATATATTATATATTATGTACAGGTATACCTAATTCATACTATTTAAACCATTTTATTATCTTCAACATAAATGTATATTAGACATTTATACCTATATAACTGTATACAGTAAGTATAGAATATTGAACGTTTTAACTTTTTCTCCAAATAAAAAGAATTTAAAAAAGGAATAATAATGTTTGAAAATATTCAATATCTTATTAATTTTAGACAATTTTAATGACTTTATTTAGATTTTACCTAGAGTCCTTAAATTTGTATAATAAAAAAAAACTTAAATCGCTGTACTGCTAAAATAATAAATATTATAGGATGTAAAAAGTATTATAACCTTAGAATTTGATCTTATTAGGTGTTTTATAGCTTGATTTATTTTATTTATTTATATTTTTTATATACTCTTTAGTAGTTTTTACAAATTGAATGTAATAGAGTTTACTATTAAAACTTTTTAGCATAATTTAAACTATTATTCTTATAAGTTAAATAATGTATACTAAACTACTACTCGTTATAAATAATAATAAACCATGTTATAATTTATATGGTTCTATAGCTATGCACACAGTGAAAATTGTAAATTAATTTAAATCACCGCATGTGGTATGCAGCGTTAATATATTATAATATTATATATATATATATTTACTAAATATACAATATCATATTATATTATCCAGTTCTCATCATAAAATGATTAATCATAATAATACATAATATGTAATATAATATAATAATATATTATATTATGATAAAATAATAATAAAAAAAAAACTAACAAATGTATAAATGTGTCAATAAAAGTTATAAATATATACATATAATGAATAATTATATATATTTATATTTAACAATCTGATCTTCTTTTAACTTATACACTAATATTCTTTGTTGATCAAATATAACATATATAATATCTGTTTTAAATTATAGTAATTGACCAACTCACATCTAAAAAATATGTAGTGAGATAAGAGAATCACTCAATAAGTAGGTAGCAATGTCTATTGTTATACTTGTAGATTGTTTTTTGGTGTATATATATGTATAATAATATTCTATTTTATACAATATATAATATAAATATCATTCACATCGCATGTTCTACAGGTATAGGTTATCTTATTAATAATTATTGCATTATTATAATGTAATTGTATATATTTTAAAATACAATATAAATACTTTAAAGTTTAAAATCTATACTAGTATGTATATTTAGGCAATTTTATTATTTATAGTTTATATAGGAAATATTAATCCCTTATAATATATAATATATTATATACAGGATGATCGAAAATTCATGTTACAAAAATTATTTAAATTATGCCTTATTATATATTATATGTGTACCTATAGGCTATAATTATGACATATGACATATTATGACATATATATATATATATAGATAAGTATTCAACGATTGAACTTATAATGAAACACCTTCCATTTTTGTATATATCATTATAATTTTCTAATCATCACACTTATTTATAAATTATAAGATATTGAATAATAGGTATACGTTATGATTTATTATGTATATAAATGTACTTATACATATATTATACCTATATATCTATTATATGAGTATTATTATGTAACGCACAGTATACACAATGGAAACCGTTTATAATTATAATATTATTATTGTTATGCATTGTTATGCAATTAATATATAAAATGAACGACAATTTCATGTTTAATGACAATTTCCACGGGCATTCATAAGTAGGTATATATACAGGGTGATAAAAATTTTGTGTATGGTGAGATGATTTTCGTACGTTTTCATCAATGTTATTTTTTGTAATTATTATATTGTATATATAGCCTATAACATAAAAAATGTACGGGATATTGTTTAATACTTCACTTAATTATACTTTATATAATTTAATAGCACATATCATTAACGATAAGGTACTTTAGATCATCGACATGAACGTATATTATTTATAACGCTCTCTTCTATATTAAAATAACCATGACTATAAGTTACGTATAGATGACTATAAATAATAATAATAATTTAAATATTTTTTTAAAAAGTATAATCCAATAAGTACTATTTTAATTATTCTTTGTACGTGGTAATAATATATTTTATTTTATAATAATATATTATATAAACTATACAATAATATTATAAATTATAATATTTAATAAAATTAATGTTGTATAGGCTATATATATATATATATATAAGGTTATAAAATTAACTTTAATATTCTATTACTTAATTTTTCGATCGTGTAATATTATTGTGACCTACGTTTTCAGATTGTTATAATAATAATAATAAATCTATTGCAGATGTTTTTCGTGATCAACGTAAATCAACGATATATATAACTAGGGCCGTCGATTAATTGGGAAATGGTTTAACGCATCCATAGAAAAAAAAAATGATAGATACGACGTACACAAATTATAATACTATACTATATTAGCCAACTTTACCTATAATTTAAGTTTATGTATTGGGTGTTTTTTGAATATTGACTGATAAGAGCTTAATTGACTGTTGGACGATAAAAATATACATAATATATAATGAAAAGCGCGTATATGTTATTATTTAAAAATAAATTAAATCATATCCATATGATCCGGTAGCGTTATTATATTACTCGTATTTTTTTATTAGCATTCGATTTGTATATTTTATAATAGAAACATTGAGACTAATATTATGATTATTTGTACTTTTATGCGATGCAATAAATAATACAATACCGATATCATCGCGTGTCTCTAATTAAACACGACACACCTAATCGCAATCAATAGCGAAACGATAAAAATATAAATAATAATAAAATCGTAAAAATCAAATTGCAATCCGGCTTATGTGCATAAATGTACGTATGATAATAATAGACGCATTATTATATATATATATACTGTCCGACACCAAAAAAATGCAGAGCATTAACGCATTAATGTATAATTGTGTATATAATATATAAGTTTTAATATTTATGCGCAAGTTTATATAGTGTTTTTTAATTGAGACGAGACTTTTATGAACGTGTAAAATGTTCAAAAATGTGTATTATACCTACATTTATACTTATAGGTATACCTTATAATTTTACTCTTATATCATTTTTTTTTTTTTTTTGCGGTTATATATAATATAGTAACATATATTTTTATAGTTTTAACATTTTTATGATTGCGATTTGTGGTTATTTCGCGTACATTTTAGCACTTTATACATGTAAAATATAATATGTACAGGACAATAGTGTTATTGTGTAGATTGTATTATTATTGATACTCGCGTATTTATATGAACTGCAATACAATATTATGGTGGTAATGTGTTATATATATATATAGGTTATAGGTTAGAAATCAGATATCTCCAAACTAGATAATATGCTCTTGTTTATTGCGGTATACCACCGCGGTTATGTACAGAATATTATTTTGTTAATATATTAAAACTTACCTAAATAGTAAATCTGTACGTTTGACTTGAAACTAAAGAAAGAATATATATTATAGGTATGTTATTATTATTATATATTATTTTCACGAGTGAAAAAAAACTGCGATTATTCTCACATCGCACATAATATTATTATTATTATTATTATTATACCAATATTATATATATACATATTCAAAATAAAACATTTTTCGTTTGTTTTTTTTTTTTATTATTTATTTTTTACCGTTGTCGTTTTTTTTTTACACAGGTAATGGCAGAGTGATCGGCGCGCCACTACGCATGCGCCGTCCAGAAGACCAATCGTCGAGCGCCGCTAGTGCCGGACTCATGATGGAGGTGGTAAGACCTTATATATAGATACGCTTGTAGTATATACTTATACGCTTTTATAATGTAAAAACACATATACATATCGGCGACCCCCTCCTCCCTTCCGTATAGTCGCACCGGACATTGGTTCGACCCCTTTACCCCGCGCGACGACCCTAAATCAGCTCGCATAATATTAAGCCTATATTATTATTAAACACTGGTCACCACTTACCGGGTCCAATGTATATACCATCATACTGCAGGACTATATATATATACCTAGGTATAACATAAATCTATATATAGGTATATTTATACGCGTGACATCAGCCCTCTATATATTATAACCGCGCCGCAACTACACATTACATTATGTATATATATTTTACTAATAATAATATACCTTCAAATAGGTCAATTTCGTGTCGAATTATAATATTTTTATTGCGTACCATTAACTTTATGATAAATATAATGTATATATAGGTAACCTGCAACTATACGATACTCTGCAATCGTTATATGTATAAATAATTGTATGTTGGGGTGGAATACTATTACCGTCGATAAATTTTTCGGTTTTACTTATTTTTTTTTTCTTCTCCCGAAAGTCCAAACGGCATTGTATTTCCTTTTCCAAATCTATATGCGGTCGAATTAAATAACATTACATAATATTAGGTAAATCTGTTTTATTTAGTCAGGTCTCGGGTGTATGTTTTGCGTGCGTATAATATATTGACACAATAATTATTATGTTATAAATTATAATACCTGCACGCCCAATAAAACTACCACAGTACTTTTTCATTACCATTGAATATAATAATCATGATCGCGTATATTTGTTATAATACTTATGTAAACAATAATATTCTTAATTTACACATTAAAATTGAAATTTCTGTAAATAAAGTATATATATATATATATATATATATATAGGTTAATATATTTTTCGACTTTAATAAACTATGCGTTATATAATATTATACATTCCTATCTATATTATTATGATTTTGTATCACATTGCGAATCACAGATGATGAAGATACATATACAAAATTAATAAACTATTGTTATTAAATTCTATAAATAATAATATATAGGTAATTGTAAAGTGTTAGGTATACTTATTTGTATTATAATATTTTATTTCACACAATCGATTTAGAAAATATAATGCTAAAAATGGTAACACATGGGAAAAATCGTTACAGAAGCACTCGAATAATCATAATATATATTAGGTGGATGAAAAATATAGTTAATTTCAAATCACGTTTAATATTATGTTTTGTTATAAATCTGTGTAGGTATATATTATTATGTAAACGAATAAAAAATATTTTAAATATTAATGTTATGCACTAGCTGTTTTTATAATATATTATGATGCCTTTAGCTGGTGGAAAAGGTAGAAAAAACAAGAGGACTTAGGGATGAAATTTCTCATGTAGATACCTACTATATATATATATAAGTATATTTATATTATATATACTGCCAATTTATATTTATGTATATTAATGGATTCTATATCCGGTGTCGTGGGCGTCGTCGTCGTATTCGTCAACTGCCGCGTGGACGATTGATGTGCTTCGCTCGGTTATTCGGCGGTGAAGGCGTCGACGACGTTAGACAAATGAAGGTAACTTGGTATTCGGTAACTGCGATAATGGGCGCCAGTCACGATACGATACGTCTGCACGACAACCTGTCTAAACGTCTGCAGATATACACGTACACACAACAAAAATTGTGTAATTAGAATAGTTTGAGGAGATGAGTTGGGCCAATTTCAATAATATCGTATAATAATATAGGTACATAATATTAATAATAAATAAAAATTTGTATCTATGCTGCAGAGTATAATAGTTATGTGAATGTGTGAAACATTCCGTTATAAATTTACAATGGTTTGTTAATTATTATGATTTCGATCCTATAATTTAATGTGCGAGTTATGGTCGTTAAAACGCTCGAAACGAACAGGAGGAATGTTGTGCAAACGACGTACTTTTAATTAGTTTGCCCTTCGTATACATATTATTATTATTATTTTCGATCCTTAACCGATTTCATAATGAAATATAAGCCATTTTCACACACATATGATACATATAAATATAGTATTATTATAATAAATATAATATTATATACTCATTGTACGGTCGAGTTGAGTTAGAAAACGTCATCGTCGTTGCATACATAACAATAATAATAATAATATAATGCATATAAGTGTCGTCTTCCAGTCACGAATATCCGAGACGTTCGCGTCTCCTCGACCCGCGAACTATCATCACGTGGAGGGAAAAACGAATTTCCAAATCTTCTTCTATGCCGCGCACGAGAAATATTATAATAATATACCTATACAAGGTACGTTTTTTTCTTCGCGTCGTCGTACTTATATTGAATGTTACGAAGTGGGATACTATATACGACGGGGGAGTTAACACAACGTAATAATATAACCGCGTGTATATTATATACTATACACATCACACACGAAAAACCGGTCGCCCGTCCTCTGTGTCACGATCTTATTTTATTATCATTATAATGTTATTATTTTTTTTTTTTTTTTTTTATCAACAAATTAAACGTTTTCTCCCAGCGTCGGTATAATTACACACGCGAGGGAGGAGGCGGGATATCGAGGGGGTATGTCCGTAAATGGTTTTTTTTTTTTATTATTTAAACTCCTAAAATTATCTCGGTATTTTATTATTATTCCCCAGCCAAGGTCCTCCATCGCAGCATGGCAACCCAAAGATTCAGTTTACGTTGTTATTATATATTATATTATTATACTTACAAAAATGTAATAGAGAGAGAGAGCGAGAGAGATAGAGAGATAGAGAGTAAGTGAGAGACACGCACACGCACGCAACAACCGTGTAATTTCGCCACCTCCCACTAATCAAATCAATGCGATTTAAATGCATACGACGACGAGAACGGTCTTTATACACATTATATTATTATTGTTATTATTAGGTATATATATATATATATATACAACGTCTTTGGATATAATAATACTCTTTTGTCTTGTACTCCAGCAGCAGTTGGGGTAGTTGCCGTCATGTTTATAGGTACTATATACCTACACAAATATTATATAGGTACACTTTCGGGAGGCCTGTGCGTGTAAAACGGTTTTTATCTTTTTAATAGTTGATAGTTTGGTACCCTAAAATTATATAGCGCAAACGACGTTGTCTTTACAGTATTATACTATTTTTTTCGAATATTATTCAGCCGCGTAGCATCTCGTAAATGGTTATAATATGCTGCCGGACGACGACGGTGTACGCCACCTACCTAAATCTTCATATCTGTACACACACCGATGTACATAATAATAATAATAATATAATAAATACCTCTTGTTGTCCACCCATCATCGTAAAAATGACGAGGACTTCGGTATATAATATAAGTATATATAATAGCGTATAATAGCCCTCATTTTTCACGGTTCTCTACGAAAAACCTAGGGGAATAAAACCTCGACAGAGAGATTATCGAAATCCTTCATTGTCTTTAATCTTTATCGTCTGCACACGCAAGTAAAATATATATATATATATTATTATTATACGAACGATTTAATTTCGTTTTTTATTTTAAATTATAAGGCGCGAGTTTCGTTTTTCCTATAAAAAAATAGTATATATAGATATAGATACACGCGGATATACTTAACTCTGTAACTACAATTATTATTATGACTTCGCATTACACATATTATTATAATACACTTATATAATATACAACAAATAGAGCGCACGTTGCAACAGATAAAAGTAAATGTGTTATTTTTTAATATAATATAATATATTTAACGTTTAAGAAAACGTACCGCTGTAATATAATATGAAATGTGTCTCCACTACCACATAATAATAATATTATACACTTTAATAGTGTTACCGCCGCCGCCGACGTGTTTACCTTTACACGCGCGTCCTCGTGGAATACCGCCCGCTGCGTTAACGTGATGTTTTTTTTTTATTTTTGTTATTGGTTTGTCGCACAATAGATGATAACAAATTGTCGAAATCACATTGTATTCGCCCGACACAATTGTATAATATATAATATATATTATACTGATTTTATATAATATTTATATAAAGACATCACCGTTCCACCGCACAGTAGTTGTTTTCACACTATGTCTATCTATTATATGTATCTCGTCGCGTTACGGAGGCCAAAATATCGACGCGCACATGTATCGAAAATAGAACTGACGATAGTTCGATATTTTTTTTCCTTTTCCAAAAAAGTATTTTTCCCTTCATAATAATACGACTGCGACCTTGTTAATCTGAATAATTTTTCACACCCGCGGCAGCTACAAGCTACAACATATTATTATATACACTTACGATGTACCTATACGTAAAGATATGTAATATTATATTTTAGTATTTTTTCAATTGGGGATATCGTGACCAAGGTCGTGTTTTTATTTGTTTGTTATTATTATTATTATTGTTATTATTTTTCTTAGTTCACACTTAATAATATGCGTTTACCGGATGTTAAATTTCTTTTTCGACATTTGCATATTATAATATTATAATATACGGTTATATACGTGTGCTCAACAAAAGGGTAACTATACCTAAATGTATTATGTTATGATACACGTATATACTTACATCACGTTGGCGAACGAGTGCGTTTAACGGCAATTACATCGTCAAAACCGTCAGGCTGGTTCGCGAGTCGGGAGAGGTACCTTATACATGTTGAAAAACGCGCGTGCTGACATTTCGGTAATTAAATGGTTGTTATTTCCTGTGCGATCGCGGTGTGTTCATTAAATGTGTAATCATATACTGGCATAATTTAATTAAAATATTATTAATAATTGATCATACATAATTCCTATCTCGCCTTACTTGCAGGAACGATCAACGGTTTTTGTCAATTTTCCTAACTTTATTCAAGCTCGGGGCCTTTATTATAGTATTATATAATACGGAATTTTTATTGGTGATAGTGTTTTTATAGGTACTTATTTTCTAGGTTTTTGGTATTATTTTTCGTTCAAACTGTATTAGGACAGCGCAGTGGTTTTATTTATTTTTCAATCATTTCAACACTTATTGAATTTATTGATAATGCATTCAAAAAATTATAATGACTTATTAACTTTGTTTTTTTTATTAAAATCAACGAGATATCACCTTACAAAATGTGTCTTACTATATGGACCACTAAAATCCTAATGCATAGAAAAAACTAATTATAAATATAATGCAATTTATTTGATATATTTGACTGTTGGTGTAGGTACCAACGATTTCATATTCGTGAAATGGAATTTCTGATATTATACCTAATAGTTAATCTAACTTAACATACAAACAAATAACTATATAAGTTGTTTAAATTACGTATAGTCTCAGTAACATTATAAATTATACATCATAAATACGTTAGTGTTATCTTTATAATTGATAAATTTTTAGTATTTTTAAGTATTAAATAATAATCATACTAAACGGATATGGATATTTGATATATCGTTCATTATATAGTAGGTTATGTAATATATTATACACAGTTTACCATTCGCTGTCTATGATGTAGGTACAATGTTTTTTTTTCATCGTTTTATTAAGAGATTTCTGAGTAACAATAATATAATATATTATTTTAAATAGCGGCACTTTAATTCGATCGTCTTATTATGTTGTATATTCACTACACTACACACTGTACAAATATATACCGTAAAGATAACAAACGATATATGTATATTTATTTTTGTACAATGCAGCATATATGATGAGCACGTGTAGACGTATGTTATATCCGTTTTCGCGCATTGTTTGATCATCGGATTAATCCAAGAGCGTCGGCGGATTCAATGAAATCGCGCGTGCGTTATGTTTTAACAAGTTTAATAATAATAATACGTAATTCGTCCCGCAGTCGCTGTATATATAATATGCGCGGACGATTTAATTAAAAAGAGTATTTTAGATACCGTACGCTGTATAAAAAACATTCGGCCAAATTTTATTTTATTTTTACAATCATATTATATAGTTTATCTCGTATGTATAACCGTGATAATATATAATCCATAACCAGACATGAAGATATGGGGTGTAAAGGTTAGGGGGACACCCTGTGCAATTGTCGTCGTCGATCGGCCAATTAGAATCCGACGATGCTCCGACCCTGAGCCGGGGAACAGCCTCCTTTTGTGTTGGTTTTGAAGGGGAAAAAAGGGGTTAAAATATATAGGACCGCTGTTGTCGGGGCGTTATGATCTTTTTGTTCCCCGTGCAGTGCTTGCAGCATTTTTCGATATTAGCATTTTGAAGAATTTTACGCATGGCTGACGCGTGTACACACAAAAAAAAAAAAAATATTTAAAAATGAGAACACTCGGAGAACCATACGCAGCTGCCGGTGTAAAAAAGGGTGCACAGTGTATACATATAAAATATATATCAACGACGCCCCCTCTTTTTCCGATAATTTATAACGTCCCATCTATATATAGGTTCGTTATTTTTCAGAGGTTTTTTTTTTTTTGTACAGTTCAGTTTAGTTCGTACATAATATTATACTATCATGTTGAACTCTGTAGACTGAAAACTCGCAAAGTATCGATTTCGCGTGTATATAATTATTATGTTATATAACTATGTAAGAAAATGCGAGCGCGGCTCTGTTTTGATTAATATAGTAATTGAGACTTCTCGTCGTGGAGTAGTAGTCATCACTGATGCGACTGCGATGTATATGGTGTATATAGATGCTCACCCTCGTCCGGACGGGAATAAAACGAAGAAGCTACTACGGTAGTTCGTTAATATAAATATTCATGAAGAGCAAAGTAAAATGATAGGGTTGAGATCCGTTAATTAGTTTCCTAGGTAACAGCAGCCCGATCGTTCCCTTCGACAACAGCGGCGGCGATGACGGTGGCAACCGTTTATCCGTCGCTTTCGAATATAAGTACCTATTTTATGTATTATATTATTAATATATTAATTTTTAATATGTGTTTTTAAAAATACATCGTTTGCGATTTATAATAAGAATAAAATAATTCGATAATCGACATTCGATTTAAAATCGTATATATTTGAAATAATAAAAAAAAATTAAATACCTATTTTTAAAGATGCTTTTAGAAACGTTAGACATAGCGTGTATATTATATGATGATAAATTATCGTTGTTGACATTAATCTGTGACATTTAAATTTATTATTTTTATATTTTAAGGATATACACTTATAAAATTCTACATTTTATAATCATGTAAAATAATATCATATAACATTATTGGCGGAGAATGGGGGGGGGGGGGGCCGGCCTCCTCAAAAATCATCAAAGTCGCCCCCAAAATTCATTAGTTCCTTTATTACTTCAAGATTAAAGCAATTCTGAATCACTGCGTCAATAAGTTTTAACTCCCCTCAAAAATTTAATCAAATCTCAGCTCAGTTTATACTCGTATAATGATTCTATTACAAATTTACAATCAATAATTCTTAAATCTTTAATTTACCAGTGTGTATAAACTACATCATACATAATATGTGATACTGTGTGACGGTTGTGATTATTAGTTTTTTTTTTTTTAGTTCAATATATTATTATATACGATATAACTATTAAAGCCGCGGCGTTAGTTGCCTGTAGTTGCCGCGAGGTGGTTATAGGTCTTTCGCGTGCGTATGGGGGAACCGGTTGTCACTGATCGACTGCATCACGCGGGCTGGGTAACGAGTATTGAGAATAATAATAATAAGTAATAACCACACAAAGATATGACAAGATGACTTAAGTATAGGATCTCCCTCGGGGTACAAATGACCTTAAGACGTATGGTGCGCGCGCGGAGGTATCACTGGCCATTAGCAGCAGCAGAAGCAATAGCTGCCTTACCTATATTCATAAAAATCACAATATATATATATATATATATGTTTATAACTATACTAGCAAATAAATACAGGGTGTATCACGAGGATTTAATATTTTTAAATATAATATGTCAATGTTAAAATATCAAAGCTTTGTTATATACTCTATATATATATATATATATATATATATGAACCTATTTGGTATAACAGATCTCGGTAAAAAAATTAACACAAAGAAAAAAATATCGACGACCACGCGTATTGCATAATTATTAACAATAATCAAAATACCCGGAATTCGCATTTTATCTAGTCTGTATAATTATGAACATATGGTATAGATTAGGACTATGTACCTCATGTCTATAGTACCTAGGTGTATTATTGATAATAATTGAATGGATGGGATATTGAAGTTTAACATGCCATAATTTTTAGTATTTGTTTATAATACAGGTGGTAGCTAACTTTTTTTGTCACAGTTAAAGTAGTGTTATATTTCATGCCCAACTTGTATACGTTTAGATATAGACCTCATTTTGATAATATAATATACTTATATATTAAACTATTGTTAACCTAAGTAGTATAACGGGGCTATTGTTAATTTTTTTATAATAATTAGATATAACTTCAAAAACGACTATAATAACATGTTGGTGGAGAACCGTTTTTCTCTCTTACACCAAAAATTACCGAGACTCCAAATTAAACGATAATTATCTAATATATAGTTTTATATTGTTTTACAAATTCTATATTATCTTATAGGTATATAGCTATAAAATAATATAATTCATATTATGTATAGACTGATAAGAAATTCGCTTTATGAAAATAATGACATATGTAACAGTCCGTAGTTCCGTAAATTATTTTTAATGTGATTTTTGTTATTACGTAAAATAACATTAATAGGTTATATTTTATAATATATTAATATTAGTACTATACTACTATACCATCTGTAAATACGGAATAGTTTTTTAAAACTGTCAAATAAAATAATTTGATAACATTACCAATATTTATCAATATGTTATTGGAATATTGGTATACGTTATTTTTTTTTTCGTTTTTTCGTTTTAACGTAAATTATTTAGTTAAATATTCACTTTTACACACTATAGTTTTGTATATTATTTGCTCAGATTTTCGTAATGTGAATAGTTTAATACTCAATTTTTAGTTCTGACCCGTTTTAATATTATAAATTTGTATATAATATGCAATGATGTCAATACTTATATATACATTTATTATATATACACACATATATGTTATTATAACCGATAATTTCGTATATTATAAATATAATGTTTGTGAATATATTAACTGTGAAATAATCGTATTCATATATTTATATATTTACGCTACAATATTTCTATATAAAAACTATAATATTATTAAATCTGACTTATATTAGAATATATTAATTATTAATATTGTGAGATTGTGTTATTTATACATTATAATAATTACATATAATTAATGAATGTATATAATTGACATTGTGTTTTTATCCCGAAAATATATTAACTATATCGTCCTTTCCATTTTAAACGTATATAATATATAGGTTTATATTTATTTATATAATAATATATTTATTATATCGATAAATTAATCGATATTATGGAGACTCAAAACGAAACGGATAAATATTTTTTTAACAATATAATATGTAGGTGCATATACGCTAAATACAATAAAAGTTATTTTTACTTATATATATACAGAGTGAATTTAAAACTGTCTATTTTACTATACCTACACAACATTCATTTTTCATTTGGTATTTATATTATAATTTAAAAACTTATTATTTTTTTTTACATTTTCATTAACTATATAATATATATTATACAGTGTACACAATTATTAAAATTACTGAAAATTTATAAAAAAAAAAATAGTAAATATTAGAGTATAAAATTATCATTCTGTATATTATTTATGTATACAAGACAGTAATATATTTTTATATATATATTGATAGATGTACCCCTAAGCGAACATTGTAATATAATAACTACTTTAACGTTTCTTCTTTGACTTTAAAACATAAATTCTAACATATCTGTTAGGATATGTTATATTGTAGGAATAATATATATATTATGTATTATACTCGTATATACTATAATAGTATATTATATTAAATTTATTTTTTATATATAATTACTTGGATTTAAAACGGTTTCTCGTCGCAGGTAGGCACAATATAATACTTATCACAATAATATATATAATTTAAGTAAAACGTGGCTCGATTATTACTGGTATACGTTATACGATACCTATTACGTACCGCGACGCCGTTTGTCACTTGAAAAAATATTAATTATTTTTATTATTATTATTATTATCGTTCATTGGGTGTATAGGTATTATAATATATACTAACTATATACTATATATTATTATTATCTACGTGTATTTCGTTCGAGTTGGATTATATTATTATAATATTTATTATTTTTTTACATTACGTGTTTTGACTTCAGGGCGTCGATAAATTACGTACCGTGGGACGAACGTGTTGATCGTGTATTATACGTCCTCAACGTCCGTTTCGTGTACAGAAATATCGTAAAATTTTCAATTATAAATAAAAATCAAATAATAATCGATACAAATAATAAGTATATATATAGTTATTATTATTTACGTCGGGAAATGCGGTGCTGGTCGTTTTTTCACGAGCGGTCGCTGCGACGGTAGAACACGAAATGAGAACGCTACGAGGATCCGCACATATAATGATATATCATGTTATTCAATCTAGCGAGTGTGTCTCATAATAAAATAATATAATATCGATTTACGCGCGCGAAAACGTGCGTTGCCGCCTGATAAATATACGCGTGTGTGTGCGTATAATACGTTTAGAGCCGATCGGTCATAAATCGGAACGCATAACGTTCGCATTATATTTTTCTCGCTCATTAATTCGGAACGGTTTTTTTTTCTCCCCGGTCGCTGTCATACACGTCAGACGCGAAAATTTTACGCGACGGGGTTAGGGCGGGAACAAGAAGCTTTTAGCCAGATGAACTCTTACACGCCACACACGCGCACATATACGCGGATGGATGACCTCGTCGATTATTATTATATATCTGTGCGTGTGTATACACTTTGTGTCGTAGTTATATTATATTATTATTGTTATTATTATTTGTATATATATACATCTGTGTTATAATAATCGTATATAGATTTGAACGAGCCCGCGGTAATCGCCATGTGGTCGCGTCGTTGCCGCAAACTTTTATGGGTGTCGTAAAACCGCAATTCTCCGATCCTGAGGGATTATAAATAGACGAAAACCCATCGTTTGCCCCGTGAAAAAAAAACAAACACGGAAAGAAGATCAGGGATTAATATAATACATAATACATATACAGGGCGATCTAGAAAAACGACAGAAAATACAACATATACCTTTTCTTACATTTGTAACACGATATAAATATATTATCCCGATCGTCCTGTATAAGTGTATATAATAATATGTTTTCCGAGCGATAACGATAAATGTTTTCGATGTGTTTTCTAATGTTTTATTGAACGGTAGCCAATAAATACGGCGGCATCGTCATCGACGTCTAACAGTATTATATATAAGTATTATCAATTTCAAAACAGTTTTATATACGAACAAATACACGTGTACAACGCGTAATAAACTCATAAATCGCATACTGCTATAAAAGAACTGAGAATGTATAATTATATTACGTATTAATTTCTATATCATATTTGATAGCGCCTCGTCGTTTATATTTTATTCTTTTTTTAGGAAGTCACGCGATTCTCTAGCGTATACGTGACTTGACATTTTAAGGACACGCTCCTTTACAAAAAATAAACACTATAGCCAAGACTCTTCTTTCCGTCTGTCGACCTCCGCATGACAACAATATATCATATAGGTAATTCGGTATGATATTATAACATATAGATCACGTCAATATATAGCTCATTACCCGCGACGTGTATTTTTATTTTTCGCGTGTCCGGTTTGAGTATGATATTAATATATATATATATAGAAATTTCTCCTTTTTTTTCTTTTTTATTACTGTCATTATTTCGTTATACTTATACGTCCTTCTAATGTTACCATCACCGCGAGTTTGACCTTTATATGACCCCCTCGGACACGCGACATTTTACTTTCTTTGCGCGACCGTATATTTCGCTCTTCTATCGCCCTATAAATCCCTTCTCTGTAGTTCTCACCGCACTTCTATCACCCGTTACCTGGTATAAACCGTTGCCGTTGTACGCGTACTTACACATAAATATATTATATGTATATATATAGTAAACGGTACGAAAATTGCTCGTTAATAGCACGTAAAAACACTATTAAACACAACCGAGTTTTAAGGACGTGCGGGATATTATACTGTGTATATACATAATATGTAGGTATAGGTATTGTTCTACAAATTGGAACTTATCGTCACGATTATATTCAACGTTATATGTTACTATCAGAAAGAAAAAAAAACCTAATCGTTTGTTCATTAAACGTTTATTTATTATGCGTGCTATGTAGTAGGAATATATATATTATTATAATTTTGCGAAATGTTTAAACTTTTTTTTCTACTAACCATATAATATTATATCTATAACGCGTTGAAAACCGTAATAATTTTAATAATAATTTAAAACGGGTATTTCATTAATATTATATTCGACAGTAACGGACACGACTATATCTGCACCAGCACATTTCGCCGTACGTGATGTGCGTATAGAATTTCTCCTCGTGGATTTTTAGTGGATTTGCGCTCGTCGGTACGGTGATCAATTGCTCACCGCAACACATTAATTGAATAAAAAAAAAAATCAAAGTCAAACAAAAATATTGAAATTATATAGCACATATTGTCGACGATCTTGGCCGAGTTGATCACGTATTTGATTTTAAAATAATATATTATACCTATATGCTTTATATGTATAACGATTAACGTTCACAATCTGTACAGATATATATATATATATATATATTATATATTTTATAATAGTATGCATAATAATGTAATAAGCAAGCTGTCTCGTGTCCTTCACGCTCGCTGCTAATTAACTGATGTTTGGATAAAGTCGTTTTAACAACCGGAAACTTGTTATAGTACCTATATAGGTATATATACATATATATATATAGGTATATATACATATATATATATATATATATTATATACACTAGGTCTACATGGTTATAGATAACTGGTGCAACATCATGGGTCTCATTTATATACGGTTTTTTTATTTTTACATACTATAGTAGTATAGTTAATACGGTTATTAAAAGGAACACAATAATTATAATTATACTAATATATTTTATAAACACCACCTGTATCAGCTTATCGTGATGTTATATATGCGTTTGTTTGCCATATTTATTGTCACTTTAGTAAAAAAATTAAAAAATGTCTTCTTAAACACTTTTAAGTCAAACTAATATCGTTTTCGTTTGTTTTTTTTCTCCAGTGGGCTTCAGTAGCGTCGTGGTTTCTGCGGCCCGAAATGGCCGGAGCTAGCGTACCGCCGATAGTGCCGCAACCACCTCCGATGCCAATTCGACCTTCCCGGACATCATCGGACCCCCCGCAAATGGCCATGCCGCCTACCATATGCACCGTAAGTATATATATAAACATCGATTAATTATTTTCATCGATATTTTTTTGTTTTATAACTTTGTGTAATATTATAATATGTAGTTTTTTCCATCGCCGCGAGTGTATCATACTATAATAACGTTGTAACGTATGATAAATTATACAGATACAAAACGTCGTCTATAATATATATATATATATATTTACTTCTCGCGGGAAATAATAATATCGCTTTAAACAATAACTCGTCGTTAAAATTCTGCAATATTAAAGTATGTAATATATACAATACAGTATAATATAATAATATGGTACTTTGCACGATATCTGCACGACGATATAAAAAACACGCCTTTATATATTATATACAGAGTTATACATTATTGTTATACAAAAACGGTGGCTAATAATAAGGCGGACGATTCTTATGAATTTCTTATCAGCCTGTATACCATAGGTAGGTATTGTATAATATTTACCACAATACCACACTATTACTGCATCCCTATAAAATATGAAATAGAAATACATAACAATAGGTATATACCTATAATATAGATATACAATAAAGTACATCGCACGATTGAAACGCCCATTTTAAGATTAATTTTGTTATATTAATATGTTAAATTCGCGTATACCTACAGTTTTTCGTGAGTAAAAGAATAAAAATAATAATAATTCGTGTTGTCACGGCGTGCAGTTTTGTACTTAATCGTCATTGATATTTACGTATAGCTATCGGTATAGGTTACAATATAATATATCATATAGATGTATATTGTACGTCATTCACTATAAATTTATACGCGCGCTTACACAATAATAAATAATAATAATAATATGCGAAATAGTATAAAACAAATTATATTGCTCTTTTTTATGTGTATATTATGAAATGTTGTAGGTACATAATAATATAGTACCTATTGAAATATCAACTTTTTAAATATTCCTTAATCTACGATACTCTATCGATATTTAGTGTCCCGAAACAGTTTTAGGCTAATAATATATATTGCACCCATGTCATTATCCGATAAAAATTTTATAGCTTATAATATATATTATATATAAACATCTGCAGCTGGCGAGAAGAGCCTAGCTATACGTTATATTGAAATGTGGATCTATTAAGAGCAAAGAACACTAAATAATAATAATACGCATATAGGTATGTACATTATATATAATAAAATCGTCATCGTCGCGCTGTCTTGGTCACGGTAACCATGTGTATATACCACGACCCCACCCCATTTACGCGCATAGGTCGCCGCCACTGCTCATCCATCAATATTATTATTATACCGACGTAGGATTTTGTGATTTGCATTTGAAGTGAAGATTGACTGTTACGTAGTGTGTGTGTGTATTATAATATACGACGTAAACGGCGCAATACCCATCGATCTGCCGGCCGATATTGACAGCTCCGCCGCTATCTATACCCGACGTCAGTTGTATATCATACCCGTTCTATTTTACATAATTTCCATTTTGCCCGCCACGTGCAGTATATATATATATATATATATAATATATGTACATTATACGTTATTATTTTCAATTGTTGTATCTTGTATAATATACCCTATACAACGGAAACCAGTCGCGAAAATACGTATAAAACAATACGCGTAAATATTCGCGTACATTATAATATGCAGAAAAACAAACGATAATTTGCTATAAAATTATATACTAAACCGATACTCACGTTATAGAGTTTAATATACATAGCAAACCCGTCTTCTATATACACTTTGCAGACTTAAATTATATACATCATCCCAGCTCGGCTTAAAAACGCACAGAGTCCAAAAACATAAATGATTTACTCTTTCAAACTTAAAAATGTACCTAATATGACTTGTTTTTTAATATAGTATAATTTTGAGTTAATAATAATAAATAATAAATAAATATAACACCCCATGGAGTAAGAGTACGTTTAGTAAATAAACATTTATAGATTAATACATAATATATAATAAAAAAATAATAAAACATTAATTATTACAACAAATACGTGATTTTAATAGAGAACAAGAAACAATATACGTTTATATTATTTTATAGATGTTTACAAACAGTAATATAATAATATTCAAAATTGTTTGGTACTTGCAGTGTAATACCTAAGTCTAGTTTCGCGGCTATTATCGCCTTATATAAAAATATATAACAATGACAATAATACGACCACTATACATAAATTACACCATCGACTGTTTATGTTGTTATATATACTGTCGTTTTCCCTCGTTTTACTTACACACACATAAACTACACGACGTTACACTCGTTTTTAATGGGCCGTGACAGGCGTCGCGCCCGATCGACTCGATCAATTTCAATTACACAGCGTCGCGATGTCGTCGTCGTCGTTGTCGTGCCTAGCACCACGCAACGCGTTTTGTAATTTCCGAGGGAGTAACTGTGAATTTTGCGATTGTGTGTGCATTGTCGTGCAAGTTTATTATATTATAATATATAAGGGAATAAAATTATATCCCTAGAAAAAAAAAAAAAATTAATAAACGCGATAAAATATGATTGTGTGTAACGAGTAGTGTTTTATTATTATTTTTTTTTATAATTATCACGCGACAATATTATTTTGTTATGAACGCGATGAAACCACTCGACTTAAAGATATTATGTACGTATATATGTTTGAACGCGTCATATTGAGAGCGGTTTTGAATTTGTTCAGTATACTGCGTGTTGCGTGTTACAGCGCTGGCGACACATTAAAATATATATAATATTATACACACTACACTTTACTATCCACGTCCTTCTGTATCACACTCGACGACCTTGCGGTTTGGACCTTTGTCGTAGCAACGTACCTCACGACGATATACAATAATATACGATTATACAGATAGCCGTATACGATAATAACGTTCGATTCCTGTACCGCGTTGCGGTTATGTTATTATTATTATTATTAATTTTTTTTCGATTTACCTTCAGCGACCGAGAGAGAAATGTTCGCCGACTATATATATATGTTTTGGGTGCGGCGGGTATATATTTACAGTGAATATTACACGTATATAATAATATTATATTTACGAAATTGACATTATGACATCGTGTGTGTGTGTGTGTGTGTGTGGGTATGCCAATGACAGTAACAATTTTGAGTGGCCCGGACATTACGTTATGATTAGAGGTACCGGTAGGCCTGTGGGCGGTTTTTTCATATATTATTATTTTTTTTTTATTATTACTATACGACTCTGGGCTCTACATCTCCGGACCGGTTGGACAACGAATATATATAAGACGACGACTACGACCTAAGCACTTGGTACCTATAATATGTTATTAGTATACCGCGGTATATATATATATAAATAGAGGACATCGATCGACTATGTGTGTGTGAGATAGTGCCATGTTATTATGGAGATGAGATGCACACATACACACACACACATAAAAGGTACGTGACTGTCATCTCGTGGCTGATTACAGGGTGTCTGTCACTGGAACCGCCGCCGATTGCCTCTCGTAACTGTCGGGCAATATATATAGGTATATGTTTAGTTTCGATATGGTTGATCGCTGGGAAGGGGGGGGGGGTGGAGAGGGAAAAAGCGGCGTGTGTAGTAATAATAAAAATGATGAAACACCTGCAACCAATTTTGTATAAATAATGCAATATATTTCTTTGGCCCGCGGTCTCTCGGAGATCATTATCTCTAGGCGGCCGCCGTCATCCGTGCCGGTTCTTCCATCGTCAGCCGCCAAAATATGACGTTACACCCCTTTTATTTTTCCTTTGTCTATATATATATATATATATTATATGTGTGCTCGCTAAAACCGCGATTCCCCACCGACCGCCGTCGCCATACATGTACAGGTAAAATAATATTACAAACCGCATCAGTGAAATATGTATATGGCCTCCTCTCTGCAGTGCTACATTATACTCGTATTATATTATTTGACATTATCAAACGTTCTGCTGCAGTATAGATAATACATAAAATTGATATTTTTTCATCTTACTTTTAACAAAGTTAAAAATTAAAAAAAAAAATCTACATCGTCTATAAGAAATGACATTTAAAACTTTTTAATGGTTAATTGTTCCCGTATAATAATAATAATCTTCATAAATATTTGTATATATTGAAGAAAATTATAATAATAATTACAAAAATCGAGTTGGCGTTATTTTCATAATGTATATAAATCAAATCAAATAAATCATCAAATAATCATTATTATTATTATTTTTCTCCATAGGAGAGTGGCTAATAATGTAAAATGTAACAATTTTATATAATTCGAGTTTGTCATTTATTTGTGATAAATTTTCGTTGGATGAGTTTCCGATTTTCGCCTATATCCAAAGTTGGTGATGTATACATAATATAATACAATATTGTCGGCTCTGAGAGAGTAGGTATATAAATAAAGGTTTTAGGGGAAATGAGTTGACCGTATTATTATTCCATATATATATATATATATATAATATATGTAAAGTTCGTTTAATGCGCATTATTATAGTGGTATAGCATAGTAATAATAATAATAATATAAATTATTATATATTATAATATACGTGCGGTCGTAAATACGCTCGTCGCGTTGTGTGTTTGGACCCCTCTTCCGGCGCGGCACGCCAGAAACTGAAGGGATTATAACATAACGCTCGTCGGGCCCCCTTTCCTCCCCCCACGGAATAATGTACGTACATGTAGAGAGGTATATACCGTATGCGAGCAATACGTATATATGACGACGATGATGAAGGCCACCACCGAACTGTGTGATGCAAAAGGGTTCAGCATTATAACTCCATCCGGTCCCCGTTGACAGGTCAATATTATCATCCCTTACACCCTTCCGCCACTGCAAAACAATACCACGTCCATCTTGCGCTCATCATTTTCCCTCTCCTCTGGGCGTGCTCTCGTCACTCGTCACAGCACTATTATAAATTATAATATTATCTACCTATATTATAAATAGATACCTATATTATAATATAATACGCACTCTTTCGCGCGTCCGCGTTAATAATACGCGTTCAGCATCTCTATTATTGTCGTTTGGAGTTATAATATAATCTACACGTCTGTTTTGGCGCATCAAAATATACATTAAATATGGTTAAGTATTAAGTTTGGTACATAGAAAGTGATCAACAAATTGTGATACGTACAAAAATAAAAGGGATAACATTGAAAACGTAATATTATGTAATTCTCCCAATTTTGCTTGTAACACGGTAGTCTGTATCACTCTGTCGACGCGGAATTTAAATTGACCAACCAGCAAAAGTAGTAAGAGGGACCGACAACCCTTTACCGAATATATTATATTATGGAAATTACATTTTGCGGTGCCCATAATGTGCAAGTACATAGGTACCTGTATATTATAATGATATCATCGTATATATAGTGTGTACACCGCAATTATATTAATATCGTTGCCGAAATTCACGACGATTATATATATATATAATATACCACGCGGTATGCTTATGGTATGCAATTCCGAAGGGTCATTATACCTATTATTATGGTATATATATATTACTCATATAGATAGATAGATAGATATATACCATAATTTCGGTCATTGAATATTAAAATCGTGGCCATACATTCGTGTACATAAAGAGATTATCGATTATTCGATTTCCCATTATTGCGCGGGAAATAGCAAAGAAGTAAAATCGATTTTGGACAATCTTCTGTATAATATCGTATTCGCGTATAATGATAATAATAATAATAATAATAATATTTTAATCTCGTTGCCGAATGACGCGAACACTACATATAATTATATACCTATATAATATTGTCGAGCGTGATTGATCTGTGATGTGTGAGCGTTCGTTGCGTGTGCGCAAGCCTTACACGCAATATTATATTGTATCGTTATTAAATTAATCGTCGACATGTTTTCTTTTTATTTATTTACTATTCTTCGATGTTTTGAAACACATATAATAATATATTGATGTTAATCGCAAACGCGTCTCTGTATATATTTACACAATATTTACGAATTACAAATGTTGGAGATTTCTTATTTTCCCATCCCGAAACGACTCTGTCGTTTTTAAGGGACAAACTCAAGACAAGTACTTGACGCGATCACGAACATGGAGTGTGTGAAAACAGTGTGCACTAAAATATTGTATTATATACGCGGAGAAATCATCGAGTAGGTTACCTGCAGGTATACTGGGCCAGTGGGCCAACCAAATATTATAAAACCCACACATCGAATCTCCCGGAATTTCAGTTAACCATAATAATAAAGACCGACGGCGGGAACAATTCGAATTATGCTAATCATCGTACTCATTATTCGTATAACAATCGCTACTCGAAATCCCCCCAAAAAATTAGGTTCTCGGAAAAAAATAAATACGGTTTGTAGTTTTAACGAATAAATTACTATTGTGCATTATAATATAATATTATATAATATTGCAATATTATACAGGTACCTACCTCATATATCTATAATAATAAATGTATAACTTAAAAAGTAGGTTTAACAATATAATATATTCTATTATATATATATATTACATCAACTTTTTTCCAAACACAATGCCAATCAACAAATTACGTTTCTTTCCCTATCTCTCTCTCTCTTGCTTAAATAACTCATCATTGTTGCTACTATGCTAATGATTATATTTATTGTAAACATAATTGACAAATGAATATGAGGAACACTTGAAAACTATACTATTTTTTGTAGTATCGTCATATTTATTTTAATTAATATGGCGATCAGACTCGGTCTTTCGACCACTCTTCTCAACGCATCTGCACCGGGACTGGAATATTCCATGGATTTCTATAATTACGATTATACAATAATGTAATGTAATATAGAGTCATCATTATAAAATACGGGTATATCCAACCGTAGAACCCCAACACTCATCGACCCCTGCTCTACCCGGACGGACAAACTTTGCCAACCCGGGTCGCTATTTGCAATGACGTGCGGATACGCAAAACTGCAATATTATTATATATATTTGACCGCGCGTTCGAGTACGCCGTGTACGATACACGAACAGATGCTGCGGGTTGTTATATTTGTCCGGAGAAAAATACATTTTTTTTTTTTATATTCTCGTGTATATACCGACAAAAAAGAAAAACTCCGTCGTGTATGCTTGTCATTACTTTTTTCAACGTGGGATGTACGTATTATTATTTTTGGATAAATATGTTTGTCTTGTATATTATTTAATAATATAACGTATCACAGTATCACACAACGGCGTGCGATTTAATGAATTGCTTGTATATACCTATATGGTACTTAAAAGTTACCAAGAGAAGCTTACCTAAATGATACCCGGTAATTGGTATAACATTATGTGTATTGCACAATGAGCGTACAGACATTAGACGACAACGACGACGACTATATATAATATAAGGTTGTTCCTAAATAATATTATATATATATATATATAGTTTCACGCTCGGTCACGCGATGTGAAAATATCTCGTGTGTAGGCCTATATAGAGATTCGGTATAATATAATATTATACACAATGTGCGTACGCCGAATGTTGTTGTTGTTGTTAATGCCGTGAGAAAATGACGAAAACGATCACAAATCAATCCTACACAGCTCTATCCCATAAAATTTGATGCGTGGTATCTATTACGACAAAATAATAACTATCGAAACGTCCTCAGTAATTAACGGCGGGCGACAAGGAATTCCTTAACAAGAATATACAATACGATAAAATATTATAATATAATAATCTGCTGCGGAAAGGTTAAAAATATTATATCGTTACAACCAGTGTTTGAGTTGTGTTTACGCAATATGATTATAAAGGATTACTCCCTTATTTTTGATGATCATTTCAGTGTACATATAATTAATACAATTTCATTCGCATTTGGATCTTTGACGTGGGGGGATCGTAATTAATTATAGGTACTCTTAATCCCATTTTTTCGTCCCTCTCTCTACAACCTCTTTTCCAATTCAAACAATGTCTACAGACTATGTGTATATGTATATATATTATATATAGCGGTTGTTTTTTCGCCATGATTATTATTTATCAACACGCTTCAGAATATTAATTATTATATAATAACGTTATAAAATATCACGTGGTTTTACGATATCGTCCCGTTAAGTCGATTGTTGAAAATTAAAATCTCCGTATCATTTAACGTTATTCAGGAAACTCAAATAAATATATAATATAATATTAAACTCGTAGATTTTCGCATACTCGAGTACCTTATCATATTATCACAATGTGCGGTAAGTTAGATTTCTCCGTATATACGTACATATTATTATAGGCATAATAATAATTTACCAAGCCAGATGACGGTTATTATCGTTAATTGATCACTGACCAAACGGGATTACGCGATATTATTATTATAAATAATTTTAAAATGAGACTAGAAAAAAAACAATCGTCTATGTAGTTCCGCACCACGCAGCACATTCTTCCGCGTAATATATTACAATAATAATAGTAATAATAACAATAATAATAATAATTCATAATATAATTTTGTTAGGTGGGGGTACAAGGAATAATTCATGAATAGTACATAGTATGAAGAAGAACGAAAAATAAGTGGTTGAATATGGAACCTGTATACTGCAGTATATGAAATCGGTGTACGATTATGAAGGAGGCGATGAGTTGAGGACCGAGTTACAGACTGATCACAAATATACGACAATGAATAAAAAAAAGTTATTTTTAGAATATTTAAACTTGTAAATAGTATAAATCGTACTGGTAGGGGAGGTTAACCTACCATTGTAAATCGTATTCTGTTTTGCATATATTGTTATAATTATTGTTATACGTATGATAAATTGATAAAATGACGATGAGGGGGTGTGGGTTAGTAAGGGAGGTACTAATTCCGCACCCCAAAATATCGTTTATGTTTATTATGAAAAATGTAAAATTAAAAATAAAAATAATTTACGTCGCCCTTATATTCTTAATATAATTATACACTCGTATTACTATTATAATATAATATATATTATGCGGAATCTCGGTCGCGTTATCGGCACACCGACCGTTTTGTAAAAACACGTACGGCGACAACCCGCAAAAGTGCGTTCATTATTATATTATTATACCTATTACCCGGTTGCCATCCCCCGTGCCGCCACGTCGTGCGTATAGGACCAGGCGTCGGTAACCGTGTCGTGTCGACGTGTAGTACACGGAAATCGCGTGGCTTACATTATATTATTATTATAAAATATACACCGGTGCAGTTAACGCCTACACACACACACACATACACACACACAACCCGTTGAACGGATAAACAGCAATGGGCTGCGGGTGAGGGGTGGAAGAGAGGGGCGGGTTGACCACCCCACCGTGTCGTGCGCCGCCGTTTGTACCTATACCTCTGCACACGTTTTACACAACACAACATAATAATATAATATTATATTATTATATTCGACTATACGCAGATAACGGTGGCGGCGACGCGGTCGCGGAACGAGTGAGTTGTGTGTCAAACGCCGAGCGACGTTATATAAGGTACAATATATATATATAATATAAATGTGCCGCGTGTAACTGCGTCAGGACACGCCATCGTGTCGTCGTCGGGGGGTAGGCGAGGGTACCTCGAAATCTTTTATTTTAATTTATCGCCACGCCTCACACCCTATCCCTTACCACCCCTACTTCCCGTCACGGTTATATATGTATATATATATATACGAAAACAAACAGATACGTTAATTCCGGCTGGTACCTATATACGACCTAACCTATACCTAAATAATATATACAATTATATTATATTATTATTCTAAGCTATAATATCGCATATAATTCTGTATTTAAAATAGTAGTCGTGTTGTATATATATATATATATATATCGTAATACAATTTTACATAAATATATATTTTATAGTTATCGCACGCGCGTGGGTATAGGTATAATAATATATATCTAATAATAATTCATATTATTATAACATTTTACGATTTATCAGGTATAAAATAATATATACTTACATAAATTCGTATATTTACCGCACGTAAGGGGGTAGAGAGAAGGTTCTTGAGATACCATCAAAATATTATATACAATATCAAATTGGACGGGAAAAAATCATGCGTTTTAATCCCGTTATATATACTAGGTAATTGTCAAAGTAGGACTATATTATAAGCTGTTGTGTATTATGACGATTTTCGGAAGACTAAGGAGTAGAGACTCCAAATATTGCCAGTTAAAAACTATTATATTGTGCGGCCTCTCAAATCCCTCAGAATTTACTCTTTCTTAACTGAGTAATACTTTTTAGGACTTGTTCATACCACCTCATACTATGAGAAATATAGTGTCTAATTTCCTTGAAACTCGTTTTTGAAGGATAATATGTCTCTGATTTTGTGCAATGCAGTGATGATTTTCACAGTTAATCAACCTAAAATTTCACCACCTACAAAGGCTGGTCAAAGTAACAACGAGGAATCCAACCGCCCACTAATATTCTACAAATTAGAATAAACCAATATCATTTCTCTATCCCCCTCTCTCCAATGGATATTCTATGTGGTAAAGACTCTAATCCGGGATAGAAAATAAACTTAGATTAGCTCACAATCAAAACAAAGTGTGATTATTTTGCTGGACGCTGATCTTGCGCTCGGAAATAATATTATTATCACGCAAAAATATACAATTATATATGTAGTGATAAATCGCACTATATTGATACTTGCAGAATATTATACTATCGCATACACAAATCATAATAATAAAACATGTTATTATAATTTATATGTAGAACTGCGACGACGACGATCGGTTATACGCTTGCGCCGTCGAGTATAGTAATATATATATAATAAACGCTCAGTCATCATTATATTTCCATCGGTTTCTGCTGCTGCTGCTGCTGTTATATATATATATATATATATATCTTGTGCGGTGTATATATATCAGCGAACACGCTTTCTAGTTTACACACACACACACACACGACATAAATACTTTGGAGCTGCCGCGCAAAGAGCTTCGTCATGTGCTCCGATTGTGTGCCGATGCGGTTTTCAGAGTGGCAACGCATTCAGTCGACGTGTTATTATATTATTATTATATATGTATAGTGTATACTATAATATAATATACGCGTCTTATTCTAAGTATATAAAATATAGATATTCGGTCGCCACAAGCTCCTTTCAGCGTGTATATTATACGCGTATACGCCATCATCTTCATCATCATCATCATCATTTCAACGTCGTATAACATATATTATAGTACAGTCGTCGAACATATTATATGTATACCGCACACCGTCCCTTCGTCGTCCTCACGATATATAATATTATATACATTATCCTTGGGCGACGCGTCTCTATATATATTATATTATTCTACCGCGGATATCGCTACCATAATATTATAAATATATATATATACGCGTAAACCATCATCCCGTGTATATTAGACGATTTTCGCTGATGCTGATGCTGCGTGAGTAGTATAGTAATATTCGGTTTCTTCTCCAAACAGTAGGTACACATTATATTATATGTACATCGTCGGCGCACAATAGGTGTGACACAAAGAAATGTGCCAATCACTCGACTCTATTGGTCGTCGTCGCAACGACACTCGAACGACTGTTACGTACCAGTCACATACCGCTGTCGAGTGCCGAGTTGTCCTCTGTCAAGTGCCGGTCACTGATACCCTATAATAACAAATCGTTATGTACCGTGGTTATAACATGTAAGTGTATACGTCTGTACCGCTGTAACTATATCTGTATAATAAACGTGGTCGAATGTTTTTGACGACGCATTTTACAGTATACATCATCATGCGATATACATTTAATATCTACCTGAATCCAACGACAGTAGGTTATTATTTGGCGTACCTATTACTTAAACGTAAATGTATTATTTATAATGACGCGTCGTGTGCTATAATATAGCTCCGACCATTTTTTCCTCAACCAAAAGCATCACATTCTTTCGTAGAGTTTCGATATTTTGGAAAATCACCGTTGTACCTATATTATTTTGTTAGTATCGTCATTGTCGTACGCCATCGCATATATACGCAGTGCTTGATATTTCTTTTCTTCTTTTTCGATTTCGCGTCAAAAAGGTCATTCGACGGAAACAATTAACCGTTTTAAAACGTCGTCACGATCTCGAATTCTTACAATAATAATAATAATAATACGTGTAGGAAGGTATAGTTATTATCATTATCCTCCGACCCGCGTCCAATCGCGTAAACAATAATCATATATGAAACGAAATTTCAAATTACGTTTATTTATCCCAAGAGCCAATGGAACCCAATGGAACTAGGAATATTATATTTATATTAACACGCCGTAAAATTGGAAATGGAAATATAATCGTACTCGCGACGATTACATTGCACGTGCGATATTATAATAATAATAACGTTTTACTCGCGTATAATAGTTCCTTGGTCAGATGATGATTGCAGTCTCATTATAGTCTCGGTCGTAAGGTAAACACATTTTTGTTGACGTTTTAAAGAATACAGCAAATTACACGTTAATATTATAGTCACTGCCGCCTCGAAACCGTGAAATCGCTTTTGACAAACCGATGATAATATTCGCGTTATTTGCTGTTTAAACAATTTTATATATTTTATAGATATATGTACGTAAGTATATTAGTTACACTTTTTATTTTTGCGCTTTACCAGCTTACGTGCAGTATATTCCCAGTTTAATTTATAATTTGGATTTTTTCCAACATGCATAATTGCATAAACTGTATATTATTATCGTATTTGTAAAAGTTGTCTCCGTGAGAATTTAATACGATTTCATTACGGTCGGATTCACCGGCACTGCGTCTGCGTGTATTATAAATGTATAACTTATAACTTATAGTTCTATACGTAAACTTTTATATAATAAAACTAACTTGATTATAATAATAACCATAAATTATTCGATGTAAATTAACTGAATTTACACGGAAATAATTGTTTTTCATAATATTTGACACAGCGATGATATTATATATTATTATATATACACAATATTCTATACATTATATAATATAAGATTTTTTTTTTAATTTATGATATACCGTTATATATAAATATTTCATTTAGTAATAAATTCTTTAACGTTTTGAAAATGTCAAAAAAAAAAAATAATATATATGTACCTATCCGTATTACGTCTCAAAAACAAATTTTAATAAGTACCTACAACCTACAATTATATAATATATAATAGCTTTCATACATGTCTAATTATAAAAATAATAGAACGAAAGGGAAAAAATGAATATATGTATGAACAACACCATTGTGGCATTGTCGTTATTCGATCACTCATGATGTATATTTGGATTGCAGATTTGCCGGCATGTCAAAAGGGTTAAAAGCCCGCCCCCCATCTCACCGTATATATATAATATATAAATTCTATACCTATACGACGAGTATATTATATAGTTAACGAGAGGTATTTAAGGGGGGAGGGGACCAGTGTCGCGCGCGAGAGGAGAACTGATGGTAAAAGTCAAAATGGCGTAATTATAATATTTGATTGAAGGGTTGAACCATCGTGGCGATCGGTGAAGCGAGTAGCAGAGATGAAGTGTTTGGCAAACAACGGGTGGCACATTTATTATATACTCTCTGCAGAATTTACATTATAAAAAATATACCTTTATCCGCCCGCCATCACGTCAAGTGGGCCTCGGGAAAATGCGAGCCATGAGAAAATATAAAATAAATAATATATTATACAACGTTCTTCGGTATTAATGCACGTTATTATAATATAATATGAATAAAGAGGGGACCGATGGCTTTTTATTATTTTGCCACTCGAAAAGGGTTATATTGAGAAATTCACGTACCTACATAATATATATCTCAAATTTTCATGTTTCAAAAGTGATAGGAATTTCATACGTTTTCAATGTTATTTTATAATTTTTGAAACATGAAATCCTGATCATTTTGTTTACCATCATCGATACAATAATAATAACATTCATTATATTCGATATCATACATATATTAATTTATGGCAAGATTGTATTATATTAGTTCAATTATTTTCAAAAAGTTAAGAATATAATATGTTAATTATTATCTAATGTACCTATATGTGGATTTTATTATTATTGGTAAATTCTCTACCAAAAATATTTTAATACTGCCGCAAATTAAAAAAGATACAGCGAACGTGTAAGTATAGCGTGTGTTATACTAAATTTCCCAGTGATGCGATGACTGCAGTGTTTCACAAACATCATCAATATTATAGGTATATTGATTTTATATGTGATTAATGATTTACTATAAATTATAATATATAAAGAATGGAGAATACTTTGGAGAATATTTCACGGTGACAATTTATCGTGAGGTTTTTGCGACGTTTATCATTCAATGCGATATAAATATATAATATTATGATATTATACTGAATTCCAATCCGCAAACGAAATTTTAATCAAATATATTTATACATTTATAACGATGACCGTTTGCGTGTATATACTTAAAATTATATACTTATACCATTACATATTCCATTATAATTTACAGAGATGTGTGAACTCTGTTCATGTCTATATGATATTATAATAACATACACGTCGTGTCGTCGTCATCGTCGTTAAGTGCTAACCCCCAGTGATTACAATATTATTCGAAACATGTCTGTTCCATGAGAGTTTTTGCCAAAATTCTATACGTTTCATTCGACGGATGTCAGATGCGTATATTATTCGCATAAAAAAAAAATTATTGTAAATAAGTACGTACATTATATAAGCGCAGTTATTATACACGCAAGTACCTATAATATTATGACAGATGGCAAACGGTATTTACGATTTCCATTCTGCGGCGTTGTTTATAAGCCATTCATATAATAAATTCACTAATATAGTATTAAATTTAATAATATACGTAGCAATATATCATAATGCATATTAATCTGAAACTGAACTTATTCACATTCAACACAATATATTATTATATAAATATAATAATCTAACCTAACTAACTATATAGATTCTTTACCTCTATATTATTATTCCGATTATATTAATTAGGTAAAGGATTTATCAATATAATATAGAGTATGGATTTGAAGGTTAGATTTAAAGGTAGTTTGCTCATAATTTTAATTACCGGAACAAATTGATTACCTTTCTGCAAATCCTTGAAAACTTCGACGATGAATAAGCCATAGTGCACTGTAACCGATATAGAAAAATGTTATAATATGTACCTAATTATACTTAATTTTAAGCATTCATTTGTATGAGTAAATTATAACATTATATTTCTGATGTACAGGTAACCTATATACCTACGTATACCTAACCTAAACACACGTGTATGAGATTATAAAGCCGCGGTTTCGTGTGTCTGTTAAATAATATATATTATATATACGGAAAACGTTTTGCAGCCAATTTTCACGAATCCCACATAATCCCTCTTGGAAAATAAATTGAAAAACTACACGCGCATATATATACATATAATAATAATAATAATAATAATATATACGCGTCTCACGTCGTTTTCGCCGGTTTATGACGATGAGGTGCAGGACGGGGGTACGCAGAGGGGTCGACCATATATCCGGAAACCTTTACGGTTATATAGACTTGCATAAATCATAGCAGAGTCCCCGGAGACTATGCGTACGCGTAGGAGGGATGGGCCGACGTTCGAAGGGACGGTGGAAGAGACATCATTTACTTGACACTGACCTCATCGCGCGCGCTCGTTTTTCCGACGTTGGTTGTTGCCGCCGCCGCTGTCACGGTCGCCCCACGAGGGTAATTTTAATCTGTCAAATATAAAAGAAATGTTCGGAGGAGATAGGGAGCACACGCCACCGTATAAACGGTGACGGCGACGAGTCTATATATATAATATATAAGCGTCGCCGCGATACGGTTATAAATACGTTTTCAGTTTAAACGTGACGTGTGTTATTATTATATATATAATATAATATTGTTAGCGCAAAATAAAATAAATAAAAATGTTTGTATATATGAAAAAATGAAAAAATAATAATAATAATAAAACGCGTCCTTTGCCGCTGGATATAAAAACGACACCCGGCCTTCACTCTCTCTCTCATTTCGCTATATTGCAGACACGGCGATTACTTTTTTAGCAACCCGCCACCGTTGTCATCGTATATATAAAGAGATGAGTGAGAGGTACACACACCTAAGACGCTGATAAAAAGTGTATATTTGAATTTATTACTTTTGCATTTAACGCCACGCGGATATATTATTATATATTTCTCTGTCGGCGGTGGTTAAAAGATGAACGAGAGAGACCCAGGAGGAGTACGGAATTTAATTTACCGACGTGACGGTACCTTCGGCTTGTCTGCGTTGGCTTTGTATATATATATATGTGTGTGGAATAATATAATAAACTTTATCTCGTGTGTATAGGACTATATAAGGTATAATATTAATGTGTACAAAAAATAGTATCTATCTATATGAAAATATACCCTGTATACAATATATTATTTTTTACATAATATTATTATAACTTTATTTTAGTTATTACAAAAATGTGTTGTATACTCGGTAACTTTTACTCATATCGACCGTCGCGGTCTATTGATACAGTGGTTTTTCACATAATTGTGTGCTTGTATATAAAAATCATTGCACCATAAAATATCGTCATCTATACTAATCGGTTATGGGTTTCGATCCAATATAAAAATCTGTAATCTACGTACAGAGAGGAAAAAGTTCGCTATAATGTGAAGCGTAAAAATGGCAGCAGAGTATTACTTGTATAATACGAGTTAGATAGATATTTAAATATTTGATTGGTATTATGTTTTCAACTATAGTATATTTATCACACACATAAACACGGTCTTAATATATCTAAAGTCTTAATATATATAAATAAAAATATTATAACAGTGTGACCGGAGGAACAGGACCTTTTTTTGTGTGTTAATTGGCACACACATTGTGCATTAGCCAAATACAAATGTGCAGTAGCAAATTCGTGTGTGGGTTGGTATTTTGGCTGCCAATTGAGCGTTTAGGCTATTTATGCCCATTTATCCCCCCCCCCCCCCAATTAATATTTAATACTTTGATGTGTAGTAGAAAAAATAATAAAAAATAGGAATAAACCCTGCGAAGGAGAATTAAATGTCTAAATTATTCTTTTATAGATCTTTACTCTATACAATATGATAATATACATTGGTGACACGCGCTCTAAGACGACAGTCGAATAGATTCTGCACTTTTTTTGTTATTCTCGTGGTTTTAAATGGTAAAAAGAAAAACTAAAACTATGTTTTATATCAATAATCGTAATCCGTGCCTTTCTTTAAACATAACAATATATATTATTTATACCTTATACGCATTATTATAATTTACACTTTACCTATATATAGACAAAAATTACCAGCTTGATAACTTCATCGTAGTCTTTTCTCGCCCTGAGGGCTCACCGAGACTTCACGACTCCTACAGACTCCTCGATGCTGTGACGCTTTAACGTATATCTGCTATCTTATAAGACTTAAACTTTTCAACGCTTTGTACATAATATTTTTGTCGTATAAACAATATATATAAACTTTAAACACACACACGCACATGTTTATGTATATTCCAACACATAATATGTCTATAGGTATACTCTTATTCCTCCGGACGTCAATTACATACCTAACTATCAAGTATTCATGTTTTAAACATATTTCACATACTCGTATCTCGTCATAAACAATTTAAGTGATGCGTTGTTATTGTCATGCATGAGTTATAATATTAGTTATTTTGATACAATTACTGAGTTACCTGCAGTTATATAATTTAAGTATGGTTAGTTGAATATATATTAAATGGATAATAGTTAAAAGACTTCTGGAAAACTTGTGTAAAATCGAAATTATTTTCTACCTCTCTGTCCATGTAAATCAGCTTATATAATTTATAAGTACCTAATTCGTATAATAGTAATATTGATAGCGATACGTATATTTTCATATTCTCGCTTTGGTCTTTGAGAGAATGCGTTAATTCTACAGATATTTCAATGATTAAATTTCACTATACTGCCGAAATAAGTAACGAACTATACAATATATATACACGTATATATACTAAACTCATAAATGCTCCAAATAGTTTTGTCATAATTATTCTTATTGTTGCCTTCGTATACGTAATATATTATACGCTGTACGTATAATATGAGTTTCAATAATCTACTAAAGTACTAACCATCGGATGGTGGAATGCGCATATTGCGCAGCTATATTTAATATATATTATATTCTCGACATTTTATATCACATATTATGATAATTATTATTTTTATATCCCCTAAATCACGCGTGTCTAATTAAAAACAAACAACATACCTATGGCTGCGAGCTTGTCGTCGTCATCGTCTCTGCATAATAATAATTATTACTATGTATAATTATTATTATATACTATCGTTTGCGCGGGGCGACCGTATTATTGTGTTTCGACCCCGTATTTTGTAAGTACCGTGTGCATACGTAGGTTAGGTTAGGACGGGCTATGACAGGTGATACTCGTGATATCGAATTATTGTTATTTAACGATGATGATTTTCGAAAACGAAAAATCGTATTGAATATAGTTACATCGGCAGAGGATTAAACTACATAATATTTAGAGGAGGATAGATATACGTACGGAAAAAAGGGGGCACAATAGGTTCTCCGTATACACTCACACATCTATAATGACAATGACCCATCATCTCAGTCTCGGTCTGTTATTACGACATTAAGGGCCTGTTATAAGAGGGCCCCGTTCCGTCGTTATTATTATTATTATTATTTTTCACACCTATTCCAAAACCGATCAGTCGTGTACACACGATATACCTGTGTAGCAGCAGTGTGTGTACAATGACTTTGGGAGACTTCATTAAACGACAGATTGACGTTTGGAACAATAAAGGGCGAATTGGATAGAAAGAAAATAATATAATATAATAATCATAATCATAATCATAATCATAATCATAATAATAATAACGATAATGATAATACCGCGGAGAATATAACTAGGTTTGTTTTTCAATTCTTTTGTTGTCACGGTGGTGTTACAGAAGATATAAATTATATTTTAACCTACCTAAATAATAAAAAAAAATATAAAAAATGAATATCCGAGTTTAATACGCGCGTTCTCACGGTGTGTGTGATGTGCACTGAAATTATATTATTATATCGTAATTCTTGTGCGGGTTTGTTGATTTTTCTAGAAAAAAAATATTATTGATTATTATTATGTTCGCAGGCCATCAGATGTACGGTTCCGGGATGCATATGCGATTGCTTTACGCCCGGAAAACTTCACATACGATTTTGCGACGCATGCGGACACGGATGGGTACCACACGGTAAGTGATCCAATTTGGTATACATATATATTTTTTTCCAAATCTCATTATAATAATATAAGGAACCTACTTCTATACCGACTTCTCTGCTCGATCACCACGTTATACAAATTGCCACAGCGAACTGGGGTCAAACCGATAATGGTCGTAATATATATATATATATATATCATTATATACGCTCTCGCGCTCTTTCGCGGGTCTTAGACCCTTTTTTATTATTATTATTTTTAGGGTTATATGGAAGTCTCCGCAGGGCTCGTAATATATTTCTAGACACCCTTTGCCCTCTGTTCTCTGGTATTCTTTTTTTTTTTTGTTTCGTTTTTGCTTCACGGCCAAAGTCATCGTCATGTGCGCGTCTGTTTAATAAAACATGCAGTTTGTATATTTTTATATATATACCTACGGCGAGCGGATGGGCGAACAAAGTTCCCCCGAGACGGAGCGAAAATCGATTTGGCCAAAGTCGACCCGCCGCCTCCGGAATTTTACTCTGGGTATAATCATTTACGCCTACTGTAAATTATATATATAATAGTATAGCCGTATTAAAGGTATCATATACACCACAGCATATACGGCGTGACGACTGTGAGACAGAATAAACATGCCCGAATCCTAAAAATCAATTGTTTTCTTATTCGGATTGTTTTTCTTTCTTTTTTACTTTACAGTGCTTAAATATATGTGTTATGCAAATTATACGAAGTTTTCGCTGTGTTTTTTTTATGTTAGGCATATATCACGGGTTGTTTTTTTTTTTACAATTGTACCATTATTGCGGCAAGGCCTGTCAATAATAATATATATACACGACGGGCGACGACGATCGTGAGAAAGAATTGCTTAAGGGTGTGCGCAATTAACCAAATGGAAAACTATACATAGTACTATCGCGTCAATTCCCCACAGTGCAATATTATCTATCACTATCGGTCCGGTATGGAAATGAGCGCACAATGCCGACCGGTCGATCTCGGTCCCGTCGTTAGCATATAACGCTTTCGGGTCCGTATAAAAACCGCATAAATATACTTTGTGTTCTTTTCTTTCCATTTTTTATGGCGCGTATTACAATTTCACCGAAAAATCGAGATCCTCTCAGAGTGTGCTCTGCAAACGTAGTAGACCCTGCAAATGACCAAAAGGCGGCATAGTGGTATAAAATACGAAGAAACTGTGTACAACATAATATGTGACGTGTGCGTATACCTATAACACGCCTAGCTATGACCGTATAAATGGTATATAAAAGCGTATATAGTGAACGTAAAAACTAAAATATTATAATTTATAATACGCATCACTTATATGCGTTCCCCTATAATAATATATACGTATAATAAATAAATCGCGTTTCACGAGAGAAACTTAATACATATATACATATTAAATAGGTATAGGTCCGATGGAAATTGAATATGTAGAATATTATACACGTGTTCGGGGAAACAAATATCGGTCGACTTATATACCTATATATAGTCAATCTAAGGGACGAACGCGATCGGCAGAGATTGATTGCGTGCGCGCTGCAATCTTCCAAATGTAGAATATATAGGGGACAGTCACCACGTGCCGCCGAGAAAATGACATTTTGCAATTTTAATTCGGTTTCGCAATCGGTCAAGTCAAAATGGGATTTGACAGTGCAGTTATACAGTTATATTTTATATATACTACATAATATTATAATAATAAATATTATATTATATAATATTATAAATATTATAATGTAATAAACACATAATTTCGATGTTTATGAATTATTAAATCCCGCGATATTACTAAAATAATATGACGATATTATCTTAAGTCTGTTTTCGTCAATAATAGTCTATCTTCTATATATACACCGCGTAAATTTCGCGTGTATCGTTATAATAATAATAATAATTGTAACATAGTTGACCGGTTCGCTGTGTCGCCAGTTGACCATGACGATGACGCTCGAACGCAAAAGAAATCGGCCACACGCGTACCGTGGCGCGATAATAATTATCTTATATATTCTATATTCGTATAATGCCCATTATAAGAGCTGTACATAATAATATATACGTATACGCATATCAGATATGATGAGAAACGCGTATTATTATTTTTTCTTTAATTAAAAATCCCGCCCACCCGTGTAAAAAAAAAAATAATAATAATAATAACGCAGACCGCTACCTCGACGAAATCTGAAGTCGCCGCCGCCGACGACGACGAATTATTATAATTAAACCATGAAAATCGTATACATACGTAAGCGGGACCAATTACACTTATATCACAATTTTATATATGACGTACATTTTACCGCGTGCAGGCGTGACGATATAATTTTACTGTATCCATATATTATAATATATCGGCGTACATAAAATTAAATCGCGGAAAATATTATTATAAATTTATGTGTAAGAATCGCGTACCTATTTTAATATAATATTTCGTACGTCGCCACCGTAATGTATGTTATATATACCGACGTCGACGACCAAGATGACGACGATGTAATTATATTCCGCGAGCTTGCCAACCCTTACAGCCGTAACAACAGCAACAGCAGCAGTGTACAAGCGTTTGAATGACAAAGTGATTTCCACGCCCTTCGATTTATATTATTATAATAATATATATATATATATATATGCGTGTGTACACAACAAGCCCTGTCGATGACGTACCTCTAGCTACCCTGTGATTAATGATAGTTATAAATATATATATATATATATATATATAGAGGTTACCCCGTTCCCACTTCCGTACATATATGTTTAATCCCTCTCTCCCACATTCTTATATATATATATATACACTCTCGCTAATACCAACCTCCTGTCTGCCCGCCATATTAACCGACTCACTGCCAAATTTCGATTCTGTCGATTAATTACGTTCCTAACTGGACGCACACAACCGCGGTATAGTATTATACATATTATGTACACGCCGTGGCTGACGTGCGTATATTATATAATATACAATGACCCCGCGCCGCGGTATAATAACGTAGAAGGGTTTGTCGAGCGTTCCATAAGCTCTAAACGAAAAAAAAAAGATTCAATTAACGTCCACGAGGAAGTGGTGATGATGCGCGCAGTGGGTGCAGTAAACATAAAGGGTTAAGTATATATAATTATGTCTGGACAAAAATGTAATATATTATATATATATTTATGCCTACGAAATTGTGTTTTACATACATACCTATCATATATACTCGTATACGTCTATAATTTTTTTCCAATTTATTATTCAAATTTGATAATATCATATTAAAAATAAATTTTATCGACGATAAAAAATTATGTTTTTTAATATACGAATCAATGTGTATTGTATGCATATTATTATCATCGTCGTCATTGCCGCCGTCAATATTAGCTTTACCCGTTAATTTCTCCGCACAGATACTATTATTATTATTATTATTGTTGTTGTTGTTACGATCACGACGACGTAGCGAGGTTCAACCCTTACAACATATATATTATTGTTATTATATACGTATACAACTATACCATCCAGCCAAAACGGTAGGACGACACTCTGTTTGTTCTGCGTCAGCGTCTCGTCTCCATCGTTATAATATGTATGTTTACGTTGTTATCGCACGGCTTTTGTTGTTAAACATTTTCCCCGGAACCTCACTATACCGCATCCCGTTCTGTCCGAGTTTTCAAACTTTCCCGAGCCCTCGTCCCGGTGCAGATTTGCACCGACACCGCATCTCATCACCCGCGGTCCATCGTAAAACCAACATTTAGCTGCATCCATATATTACATTATATAATGAGGATTTACCGTTTTTTTGCATAGTTTTTTTTTTCTTCCGTTTCCCTACCGTTTATACATATTTTATGTTAATAATAATATTATAACGAAAAATAAACATTATTGGTATATATTATAATGTGCATTAAATCGCTAAATCGCAATAGCGAATTATGAATACCAAATAATGATAATAATAAAAATAACGACGACGAGAACCTTTGTGTTGTTGTTGTTGTTGTTGTTGTTCTCATATATAATATATACCTTAGTATTATAAGTGTATATATTATAACCGATAAAGTAACACCGTATTACGTTTCCGCGTAATTATTATTATTGTATAACAATAAGCCCGTGTTTTATATTTTTATGTATATATAGTTCAGTGTCAGAGTTATTGACACATAATGCGAAATCCGTAATTCTTAAACCTAGCATAATATATTATTATAATAATAATGTACGTAAATACGACTCGAATACGTAGTTTGGTGCCTAAATAATATATCACTTTACATCTACGTTTGGTAAGATACACGTGCGATTGACGTAAAACTCAATGTTATAATATATTATTATATATAGATTTTTTTGTGGAACTCGCATTTTTTACAACATAATTCTAATTTATTTTCCACTGATAAATGTAACATAACATACGACTATAACCTATGCGCATGCGTGTTTACCAACCATAATGTATATATTATTTTATATTCCAAAGCGCAAAACGGCCGTTGATGTGTGTGTCTCGAATTGATTACCTACACAGAAAATATATTATAGAATCTCAAAGTATTTTAATATGAGTAAATTACACATAATATATAAAAGCTTGTGATTCGTTTGTGCAAATTCCCAATCAGATAAAGAGCGAAATATATAGTACAAATTAATATAGATTATACATAATACATTATATGGTCGTATATATACGACTTATACACGATGATCAAAATTTCATGTTACAAAAACGGTAGGGATTACCACGTTTTCAGTATCATTATCATTATTTTTATAACGTGAATTACTGATCTCTCTGTATATAATAATAATATAATATTGATGACCTTTTTTTTTATCATTATAGTTCTTATTTTACTGATTTTACCGCTCTCTAAAGAAACCCTTGACATTATGAACTCCGCAGAGAAATATATAGCGCAAAAACTCAACAAATATATGCACAAATCATAACATTTAATTATAACTTGATAATTATTATTTAGATGCCTATACATGTCATAATATCAATAAAATATTATATATCTAGGTAGTTTTCTATATATTATATCTATATAGTTTTTAATACTAAAAAAAAAATTATTACATTACTTAATTGTTATCGCAGTGATGCTTACGCTTATATTAAATTCGCATAATCACAATAGTATATTATTATAATTTATATTAATTAACCATGTAGGTATAATATATATATATATATGTTTCATATATTTTATATAAAAGAAAACTGTATACGTATAAATTATGCTATAACTAACTTATTGAGAGTTGATTGCAAAGCGTATATAAAATATTATTTGTAGTTTATTATTGTTATATTGACACGCCCAAAACGGTAAAATCATTAATTAATCGTACATTATAAATTATAAATAAATAATAATTTTTACCGTGAAAAATTAAAAAAAAAAATCGTTCTGGACTGGAGATTTTGAAGATCGACGTCTCATAATTACTCTCGTTGCTAATAATATAATGTGATCAATATGGATGTGTTATGGGTGGCTTGTAAAATCGTGAGATCCACCGCAATCTATGGAGATTTTTCAAAAATTATAATAATACGTTCGCGGCTGTTATATATGTTTCCATTTATAATATGTATGATGCGGCTGATGTTCAAGTGGGGAAAATAAACGAACTGTGGTCAGCATGGTTTACACGCACATACACAATACATGTATTATAATATACCGTCATCTGTGTATATCCTTTTCTATATATGATATATACTACTGTTGCTGCTGCTGCTGTACCTACTCTTCGCATCTAATAATATTATATTATTCCTCGTGATCGTTTCTCGTCTATGTATAATAATACGGTATTTCGGTCACGTACAACCACGGGTTTCGCATATACGAATAAGGAAAAGTCGTGTAAAAATATCGAACATATATCGGTTGTATATAATATAATATACGCACTTTGCGGTTATGGGAAAAAAAATATATACATGACCAACCCGCGCGCGACAAGGAGAGCGACGACGAGGAGGTCCCGGCTCGAAAATAATATATAATATGAACACGAATAACTATAATAATATTATATATATATATATATATTGCTGATATGGTCAAATCTGCATGATTGGGAAAAATAGAAAAAACACAAGACGGGCGGCTTAAACCACGCTGTACGCTCGCGGTAGAAGTTTCACGCCGGACGATCGATGGGTCCCCCGGGAAACGCGGTTCTTATCTTATTCTTTTGCCACCGCGTATAATATATTATATAATATAACGCAAGTCTTCCGGCTCTCCGTATATACGTACACACTACGTTGCCCTTTTTCGCTTTATATATAATATTATTCCATTATCCCTTATATTTTTATTGTATAATACACGCGCGTGTGTGCGAAATCCTGCTGCAGTAGACGTCCGTCCGTGCGTATATAGTGTTAAATGACGTGTCACAACACTATATTTATACATATATTATATTTACTGCAACAGCTAGCCGAGTTGGCGATTTTTTTTTCTTTAATAATATATTATTACATTATAATATGATAAACGCGCGCGCGGCTCTCATTCGTCATGGTCTGTCGGTCCGCGGCGTGCGCGACAAAGACGGATCAAAACTAATCAAAATGCCCAAAGATTATACGAAACCTATACCGTAGTGTTTCTTATTATTATATCCTTATCGTCGTTATTGTTGTGATAATATAATGTTATAATATGCGACATGCGTATTATATATAGAGCAATTTTTCGCGTTTATATATATATATATATATATATATTTATTTGTCAGATCCGCAAAGAATCTGAAAATGAACACACGATTATACACGAGCGACGAGCGTATATTACATATTATAATAGAATAAATATAATGTATGTTCTAATAATATGTAACATATTGTACTTTAAAATATGTAAATATATTGTCGATCGTTTTGGACGGATATTAAATTTAACAAAATGCATTTCATTTCCCGAACGATTTTACTAATGAGATTAAACAGTTATTATTAACATATGTCTTAGACTGCCGCGGCCGTCTACCGAAGATTATAAGAACAACACAGTTAATCATGTAAAGTTGTTTTAAAATTTACTACTGAGACAGTTTTTCAAATGTCAAAAGGTTATTATTAAATTAATGTTTATCTTTCTATTATATGTAATATAAGTTAGTGATTACTAACTACACTGATGAATGGTATCTCTTTTACGGGGCTATATTATTAAAAAACTGATAAAGTTAAATTATCATAAAATGGTTACTATAGTAAATATAATATAACATAATATTATACTACTAATCATAGGTGTTTTTAGACTTTAGTAGCGGAGGGACAGATATCAAACTTTATCTTTAAATTTAAAAAAAAATACTTTGTTCATCATGCGATTACTAATTGTTATTATTTATCATGGTGAAAAAATTTTACCAGAGGGATAAGTGCCCACCTTGCCGCCCCACCGTAGACATTCCTATGGTACTAATTCATATTTTATATAAATTACATGTGTATTAAATTAATTAAAACATTTTCAATCGTGTTAATCGCATTATGTCATTTGAACCTATAAAATAGGATCATTTTCATAAATATTATTTTAATATTATAATTTATATTATCACTTGATACTCACTTATTCTTGTACCTATAATATATTATATATTTATATTGTTACGTTATTTATACATATAAAAGCCGATGATCATCTTGTTACTATTATGTATTCGTTTTTATATTATACCTTTTAATTTCGGTTCATTGTGCTGATATTATGCGCTACTATATAATATATATAGTGTGCGGACGTGCGGAGATTTCTTTTGAAACATCAAATGCCCTGTTGTTTTGACGATTTAATCGGATCGCTTTGCTTTTGAGGGGAGAGTGCGCGTATATACTTGCTATATATATTATGGCACAATGGGAGGAAAAGAGGTAAACATGCACAAAAGGACTAACAAAAGGGTTAATCGTCGGAAGAGAGAAAAACCGTTCCTTATGAAATTAGCCCGTGGCAGCGGTGGATCCCTTTTTTTCTTCTCATACACAAAGTTTTTCGTCGTTCTATTCTCGTTGGTTTTTTTCTTTTTCATTATTAGCAAAGACTTCCGCAATTAAGATTTCAGTATGCCGCCGGGAAATGAATCCATCAAATATAAAAATAATAAAAATAAAAAAAAGTTACTCTACGGCACTATGCCATCAATTTCGATTATCGGACATTATGCCGCACGGTGATCTAAAAATATAGAAATTAATTGATTTGGATCATGTCCCAAGTGCGGTTTTATCACAAGTGGGTCCCCGTAGTCCGAGGAGACACAAAACAGACGCGCGAGCGCCACCACTCGTAAACGGTAGTATGTGTTTATATTTTTAGAGACAAATTTTGGCCTTACGACCGATAAAACACACTCGCTTATGTTTTTTACGAAAAATCATTCAAATCCAAACAATAATAAGTATTTTTAGTACATATTATTATATATTATAAACTGAATAATCAGTATAACATGCAACACAAATTTAGTGGCAATATAATAAACATTAACGTTTTCAAATTTTCAATGTTAGGAGAGGTGAAATACCTCTCATCTATTAATATATCAAATATATATTATTTAGGTAAAATAGGTATAATATATGTATGATAAAACATTTATTATTTAAATTAGATCCACGTACATAAATTACAAATTATATGTTTTAAGGCAAGTATTTGTATTTTTACATATTTTATATCTTATTACTCTTGCTATTTGAGGAATTTTGGTTTATTTTTTGTAGGGTTAACTTTATTTATTACATATGTTTTCAATAATATGTACATTGTTTTTGTAACACGCAATATTCTGATCACTTTATATAAATATATATGCATGTAAAAATAATATAACTTACCAACATGAATATAGATACCTAAGTCTGTTTTATAATATTTTAATAACAACCGCAATAATTATCATTATATATGTTATTTCGTTCTTTTTTCTTTGTTTTACAATAACCGACATATAAAAAAACGTCATAAATATCTAATAAGCACACTAGTGTTTCATTGCGGTGTAAGTACCTGCCCAATAGGCAACAGCTGAATTTACAATACTGGTGCAAAGCTCTGGCAATTCATCGTTTCACATTGCAACTACATATATAAGTAGTCGCCGCACGCGTTTATAAATTTTTGACGGACTCCGCGTGTAATATAATGTCAATAACGTGTGTGATGCTCGTGTATATAGGTATAATACGATCATACAATAAAGCGACACGATGACGTCGGATCGATATCGAACCCCGCGGGGCCCGTTCCGGTCATTATCGGATCTATATGCTCGCGCGGTACGTTATATCGCCGTGACAGGTTAGCGTGTGCTACTCCTGCGGGACACGTCAGACATAATATTATTATTTTAAAATATATCTACCTACTATATAATATGTAAGTTGTGTATAAGTACTGCCCCGCGTGTCTTTGATTTGAAGACAACGACGACGGTGACGATGACGAAAACGACGACGACGACGACGACGACTACTACGGCCGCAGTGACGTTCACCTGTCCCTTTTAAAAGCTTGCGGGCGCACAATAATGGAAAAACGAATAAGAGAAAAAAAAAAACGTATTCTTTTTAATGTCATTCGCCGACGATTATTATCTTGATCGCACGTCAGTGGTTTTCGTGCGCGCTTGTATAGAGTGCCCTTAATTTAACCCGCCACGCCGATGGCGAACACGCGTTATTATATATGTCACTTACACATACACACGCGAGTTTAATATATATATATATATATATATATAATATATTATTATAATGTATAGTTTATGTGTATACATATTGTGCGTTTCCGTGTCGGAGAGGCGAATACAATAATTATTATTATTGCACGCGCGCGCACACCCCTCGATCGACCGACGTCGTAATTTTCGAAACAACAATTTGTTGTGTAGTTATCGCGAGACACGGTCGATGAAAAAATAAAAATAAAATACTCGTGTGTTTCATTATCATTTTAATTATAACCGCGTAATTTCGTTGTTCGCCGTCGTCGTCGATGCCGCCGCCGCCGCCGCCCCCTTTATAATATATAATACCTGCGACGAGCGCGCGGCGTCCATTAACAGATAAAATAATAATTACAATCCGATGGATCTCACAGCATAGGTATATAGTGCTGTTGTTGTATGATGATGATGATGGTACCTGCTATAAATAACTATGGTAAAAAAAAAAAAAAATATTATTATTAATCCGCCGTCCCCTCTACCCCGTGCGGTTTTCCAATTCGAATAAAACAACAACGACCGTGTAATAAATATTGTCGTAATGTAATATTGGTTCGTTCGTTGGTTTTTTTCTCCAAACCGGTTCGTTTTTTTAACATATACACATGTCCCGCCGCCCTCGCCATGACAATTCGACACACGCTATAACAATATAATAAGCTTGTACATAACATATATATATACGCAACTTTTGGAATTTTAATGAAAAACGGAACTTTTGTCGGCGAAATTGTTTTATGTTTATTAATCAGCTGCGAAAGGGTGGAAGAACCGTGCTGTATAGTATTTATTGTGTAGCAGTGTGTCCGGACATAACTCAAAACTTTCCGACGATAATTAAAGTCTTGAGGGGAAAATTTTATCCGCGAGACGCGGACCGCGCTCTTTTCGCACGATATTATTAAACGCGCGTATATAGTACGGACTCGTCGTCGCGCTTCGGAAAACGCAGCCATTGCCCAATTAGACGAGAAATTTTTAATTAACTATATATGTATAAATAGCCGGGAAAAGAGTGAAAAAAATATTTTAAAAAAACCTCTCTCTCTCTTCTTTCAGCTCTCTCTCTGCAGTCACTTTCGACGGTCGCCATCGTGCATGGCCTATTATTATAATACGTATTTATCGCGTTCGTTATATTATTACATATATTGTGTGTCTGATATATAGGTATATATTACGTATATAAATATATAATTTAGTGGAGGTGGAAAAAAGGACAAACGTATATAATATAATCGAATCGTCGAGAAGGGCATTGCGTCTTTGGCCACAGGAGACTGACATTCCTATATAGCCGCGCGCATTGTTTTATGTGTCAGCACCGCCCCCCTCATTATGACCCCGCGTACCCTTACCTGCTTCGTTCCGCCTGCTCGAGCATATATGCCACTTAATAACGACACACACGAGTCAGGTCTGCCCGTCGACGATCGTCTCCACACCGAACGTCGTCGGCGAGATGGCCCCGAGGCGAACGCATAACCCAAAATGTGTACACAAATATAATACGTTATGTTGTAAATATTTTATACACACCGTTCTGTTTGGTATATAATATAATATAATGGTTTATGTACGCGAAGAAAAAAAATCAATTGGTTATCGATGACCGCATATATATTTACCGCGCGTATATATATATTATAGCCATATATATTATACATTTATAAATAAATTCAGATTTTTATCTCGCGACTTTGCGAAAAACGACTACGTCTCTGCCGCGGGTTCCAATCCATTCTAACAATAAGAGGTTGTAGAAAATTAATAATATTTTAATATAGAGATGTACTTATATAAATATCGCGCTTTTTCAATATCCTTCTCGTGAACTGTATAGAACACAGTCCGAAAAATATAGAAGTTTATAATATAATATATACACAATAAGAAATCGTATATACCTACGTCAACTCCGTATTTTTGAGCTATATATATATATTATATAGTTGTATTAAAAAAAAAATTCACTGACCGACCGGACACGTACGCACGAGATTGATTAATACGCGCGCGCTCGCGTCATAAAATCGTTTTAACGGTCACTGTGCGGTTAAGAGAGCGGAGTGGAGAAGAAGAAGAATGAAAAAACAAGTACGATAATTTACGAGGAAGCAATGCATCATTAACTCTCTGATAGCAGCGAACGACGATGAGACCCCATCGTCCGTCGTCGGCAGGCGACTATATATAATATTATAAAAGCCATCACTCGGAAAAACAAAAATTACAATATAAATACGGCTCAGTTATACTATATATTATATATTCTCAATCCAAAATAATATTTTACATCATTACGTCTTATAAGTTACATTTTTATATCATAAACATTAAACTATTTTTTGGGATGAAAATTATATAATATTAAAACCGTGTAATATATACACTATATGTACATCAAAGCACATAAAGCTGCCACTAGTGTTTTTCGTTTACGATATATATATATAATATATTATATTTTTATATACAATATTAATAATAAATGAATGTGGCCTACAACAGGAGTATTTTACAGGACAAACGAAAATGTTAATTAAACGATTACTATTGTATATTATTATATAATACGTAGTTGATCTACGCGTTGTACACTAAATAATACACCTCCTAGATTTTCGGGGGGTTTTTATTTTCCGTGACGTTTACGCGCGTAAGTAGTCCATTATGTCCGAAATGATAAATCGATGTTTTTCCTTTGTCAGCGGTGGCAGCGCGGTAGTGCGTCGTCGTCGCTGTTATCAACCACTACGCTACTGAAGCAGCATTACCCGATTACGAAGAAGATGAACTCCTCTCCCGTTCCCGCGGTCCGAGTTCTAAACATTCTAATTAAAAACGATTGTGTAATCGTGTATGTCGTTCTGTAATCTATATCACACGTACTTTTCAACATATCATATTTATTTCAAAACCCATAATAATATACAAATCATATCATAAAATACTGACGACCAATCGCTCTTGTACCTTGTATTTTCTTTTTAATTTGATCCGTCAAAGGTCAACCTAACCTAACCTTATCTGCACGCCCGAACCACGTCGCCGGCGAATGATAAATATAATTTATAATTATTGTTTCCGTTTATTATAATATTATATATATTTTTTTTTTATTATTTTTCCGAGATATAAAACCACGTTCCTTATGTATATGCCATGCAGTTTATTCTTATCTGCAGCCGCCACCGCGTTCTATGTCGTGGCTGATGATAAAATATTGCTTATTAAAATATTATGTTCTATATACTCAATGTAATCAGTGTTGTCATAACTCATAAACAACTTCAATGTCGACCCGGACGAGATTTCTCTTCGATATAATCCATACGAAATGTACAATATTGAATATAACATATTTAAAAAATTCCACATTTAATTGACGGTTTGAACTCTGGACACGCGTTCTCTAGCTGATGTGTCGAAAATATACGACGTAATGATATTTCGACCTCATTAGTGACAGCAGTAAGCTTTGTTGTTGCCTCGTTATTGGTTATTGGTTGGCGGCAGTATGAAAAAGCCAATATTATAATGGCGTCAGACAATATGATGATAACCGATAAACTAATGCGTGTATCTTACACGAACAGTGATAACGTTACGTTATCTCAGCTGCGCGTTATTATATTTTGAAAGTTATAACTAGGTACATTATAATATTATTTATATTCAAATTTAATAATTAATTACCGCGCGCGAACACGAAAAAATCAAATTCGATAAATTCGTTCGTGCGGGATTTACGATTCGTGGGAGGTATATAGTTGTATACATAAATACGAGAGTAAATAATAACATATAAAAGGAAATCGAGAGGGCATATTTCCGGGGCATTATATTCTCCGAGCGAGTATATATATATATATAATATTATGTATAATAACATTACTACTGCAATAGTTGGGCGATTTTTTTTCCGCCGCTTTTTGTGGGGTCCCTCGTGTTGTTGTATGCCACTTGACGGTCTTCGCATCACTCGGGGACAATAGGACCTTATTTTCGTCTTGAGTTATGATTTCTTCGTGCGTATTATATTATTAATCGATATATTATATTATATTATATATGATGCAACGGTAGGTAATACCGCCTATAGAGTGGTTATAGGTGGTATAGGGTATTTCGTCATTATATTATATTTTCCTTTTCTTTTTTTCTTTTTTTCTATCGATTGCGTCTTTCAATTCGTCGTCTCGTCCCTTTTAATATAATATTATATTCTACGCGTATATAAAATATCTGTGTGTGTAATAATAATTACAACATCGGCGCGCAACAAAGGAAACCACCCTGATGATATATCGGGTCGGCGGACAGGTAGTATATAATATATATAAATATTATAAGAGTATATATGGGTACCTAGTAAATTTGAGGTATCCCGCCGCCGCAGCGAGTCGACTCTTGTCGGAGCCGCATTTAATATGTCGTCGCGGGTCCTGCGGGCGTGTTCATGACCGCGGAAAATGCGAAATTGCGACGGCCACCGGACCCGAATACGATTTAATTAATTATTTTTGCCCTCGTCCCGTCCGTTGTCAATCTCCAATAGGCCGTGCACACGCGGGCTTATGGTGGATGAACATCCCGCGCGCGCATTGTGCGTTTGTACGTAATATAATAATTTTATATTATATTTTATTGTATTATTATTATTTATTACAAACAAAAACTCAACATCGTCTTGGACCCGATACAGTCGCACATAGCTCTATAGATTATAGAAACATCTTGCGCTTTACAGCAGTGTCGAGCGTAAAAATAAAACATGTTATCCGTCGTCGCCGTAGTACATAATATATCTAGTTATATAATATAATATTAAGTTTATAATAGCGTGTAATCATATTTTAAAATCGTGTTTCCTATAATCTCGTATATAGATTATGACATGTATCGCGGTTTAATTATTATACTATATTATACTGCACGTGTAAACGACTGTATCATAATAATATATTATTATTATACGTATACGACGCGATAGTAAAAATATAGTAATAACTTATACACAATAAGACTCGCCGTGTCCAATCGATTATGTTCTAAACCGTTTTGTATTTTTATAAACATATTAAAATAAATTGATATTACGTTAACGCGTACATAGTACGTATACACATATCGGCGAAACTGCAAAATCGGATAAAAAAAAAATAAACCAAAGATATCTTTCGCAATAACCAGGAGGACACCGCACACACACCATATTATACATCAGACAATATAATATTATATACCGATAACCGAATAAACACTTTTTGCGCGCGACGATGATGCGACGACGCGCGTTCACGCGAGATTTTCTGAAGAACGGAGCCCAGTCGTTCGTCGTGATGCTTTTTCTCATGAATAATAATTTGACATGCCGTCTGTCACGCATGCTTGGTCGCAGGTATACGTGTGTGTGTGTGTGTGTGTGTTTTTTTCATCATCATCGTCTTAGTATAGTTTTTGTCGTCGTCGTCGTCGCCGCCGCCGCCGTGAACGGTGACAAGGATTTTGACGCGCATCACGACAAAAACTCGACGGCGGCGGCTCAGGGGGACACAACAATCGCCGATCATCGTCGTCGTCACCTCCACGATATTACATTATAATATACACACGCACAACGTATACGCATCATGCCGAATTATTATTATTATCGTTATAATATATTATATATATGTGTGTGTGTGTGTGTGTATAATACGCGCGTGTTTTTTTTTTCATATTCAATTTTTTCATCTTTTATTTTCGTGCGGTCTGTGTCGGCACGACCGGTTTCTGTGGGAAACTACTCGGTCATATCAGTCACGTTACCGTTGCTGCTGTTATGACGTTATAATAATAATAATATATTATATTATATTATATTGACAAACAGATTTTTCCAAAAAAGAAAATCGGATTATCGTGCAACTATATATTGTTATCATAAATACGCGAACGATTTTTTTTTTTACTAAAAAATTTAAAACAATATACAATTGTAAAATATACGATCGCACGTTCGTTTAAAACATAAATCTGGATTTAATTTTAATATCTCGGCTACTTTATATTATAATATAATACACGCTCACTGAGCCGTGCACTGCATAGTGGCTTATAATAATATATTAAAGTATAATACGATGTAGTATTTATATCGCGCATACAATATGTTTCCGGATGGTTAGACTGGTCGCCCACCCGAACTTCGTCGTCTTTGTCGTCAATGTCGATATTATTGCATACATAATACTGTATTGTTATTTGTTGTTATTACTTTTTGCTAAAGAATTTGCCTGCAGAGTCAAAGAACCTAACTGTTGGTGAAGAAGAAAAAAATAATACCACATAACAAGGAAAAAAGTGATTTTAATTTCGCCTTGTGTTTATAATGTATATTATTATGTATAAACAATTTATAATGTTAACAAATTAATTATATATAACAAACGGACGAACAAAGGTCCGGCGCGCACGTGTTTCGCCGGAATGTTAATATTATCGTTGTGCCTCACAGACCGTCGATCAAAGGATCCGAAACTTTCAAGTTTCAATATAATATCATATAGTAACCCCGCGTTGTACACGAGTTTTTCGTGTATAATACAAGCGTTATATTATTACAATATTCAATATTAAATAGTAGTGGTGATGACGATCGATTACAAACGTATACACAAAAAACGATGTGACAAAATTCGTTATTATTATCTCACTATTACTTTTTTTGTCGCATAAAAAATATATACACATTTAACATAATAATATTGTACGTGGTATCGTCGAACCCAGGTCGTATCGATGTTATATGCTATAACTTATAATCGTATATTATGAATATTATAAAATTCCACTTGTATACCGTAGTCGCGTCCTGTCTCCTGTGGCTGCGAGCGCTGCGACACTCGCGCACTAGATATATTATGTCTATATACTGCGTATTTATAACGTACGCTCGCATATCGCCTCGGGCGTTGTCGTTAACCGAGAAATGTGGTCGGGACGAGCTTATAATAATAAAACAAACCGGTGTAACAACGCGCGCGATGTCACATCGCAGAGTTATAGCTGGGGCGACCTATGTAATACACCTATATATACAATCGAAGGCAAATATAAAATATTATAAATCGCACGTTATTATAACGTATACAGAGTGTTCGTAATGTTATGCTACGAAAACAATGGGGGACGGAAATGATGATATATATATATATATATATGCGTATGTGTATTGATTCCACAACCGTTTTTGTATTTTGTATTCTAATCGCTCTGTATATATAAAATATTTGGTATTCGCGACTGATATATGCGCGGGATAAGGTAAAAGTAAAAGTGATGAACTTGCATATGGAATAAAACAAGGAATTATATTTAGACAAAAAACGCTTCATGTTTATTTTCCGACGTTTACTAAATAATTACAATAATAATTGTCTATTTGTAAACGATTATAATAAAAATAATACGATATAATATACGCGGTCGTAGTCGTGTATATTATAATACATAATAATATATAAGTGTATATATACTCGTGTCGCGCCTTCGGTCGTGCGGCGGCGACGTTCCGTCGTCAAAAACACCCCGCGGGGCGATTATTATTATTATTATTATTATTATTACTGGTATCGTCGTCATTATTGTAAAACGTGTATAATAATAATAATAATATATACGTATAGTAAGTTTACGACGACGTTTCGTGTAATAATAATAATAATAATAATTGTGGTCGTCGTCGTAGTCTTCATCGAGGACGACGTTTCCCTGCAGGACAAACCGGTTTACGGTCACGAAATGTATTTTTGATCGACCGTCGTGCGACAATCGCCATATCGAAGGGACCCGGGTGGGGGGAAATGTCGGACTTGGGTCGCCCGGTGTTTTTCGTCGTTCGATTTGTCTCCTCTGCCGCCGCCGTGGCTGCAGCGTAAGTATACAAATATATAATATATATATACGGTCATTAGATGACGTTGTATAATAACGTATGTGTATAAAAGGTACCTATATATATACACACGCGAACTATGATGGAGACTCCGCTATAAGTGTATATAGTAGCGTAGCAATAATATAATGTTATATTATTATTATTAAACGCGCGCGGCGGAAGACGAGGAAAGAAAGAACGATATAAAATATAAAATAAAAATCAAATATTATTAATGAAGTGTCATTCTTCAAGGTCTCTTTCCTATATATATATATATATATATATATATACACGTCGTGTATATGTTATTACTATTTACCTTACGACACACGAGACGCGCATATTCATATTCATATTATTGTACGTCGTTATGTGATGGGTTTGTGGTATACGCTAACGCTATATAACGCATATTATGGTAACTATATATACCAAGAGACGGTGGCAAGCGTCGTGTATACACGCATCGTATTTTATGTATTATTATATATGAAAGCGCATAATATTTTTGTTTGTCGTGTGATGGACCATAATAATATCATCTCCGTTCCGGCGCTGCCGAAACAAAAGCGAGCTCTCGGTCACACGTACGTACGTATATACACCGCGGATATAATATATATTATTTTTATTTTTTTAATTAAGCGCCCGGCGCCAGCGGACAAAATGCTATACGACTACGACGTATATACGCACACCGCGGGTCATATAATATACTATAGGTACCTTATACGCTATATACGTATATCATACAGTCGTCGTCGTATTTTAACGGCCCTCCGAGACCTATTGTTTCGTTATTAATGGCTTCGGTCTCGGGGTTGACAACTCGTTTGCGCACGCCGCCGACGACGACGATGACGATTCACGCCTCGACTCTTTTAAATCATAAAACGATAAAACATATATAATTTTACGCGAGTTAAAAATTAAAATTCTATCGCTATACGTGTAATAATATATCATAACGTCCGTGAAGATTTGTGTCGGTCGAATCGACAGCGCGTATATTATGTATATATATATATATATATGAATACATATAATACACCTGTTGCAGTAATCTGCAGTGCATGTTATATGCGGCGCGCAGTATATAAGCTAACCGTATATTATATGGGTTAGCTTCAATCCGTTTGCCTACAACTGTTTATTATAATATAAAATATAATATTATGTTCTCTAGTAGTTTTTTTATTTTATCCTTTTTTGCGCCTAGAACAATAATAACACACATATATATATATAATATATTATATTGTCGCGTATTGTAATAATACTCGCGGTTGTGTCGGCGTGATTCAGTTTGCATAAATAATAATAATACGAATTCTTTAGTTCTTTTTTTTCATCACCATTGAAATTCCCAAACGTCAAAGCGATAATCTGTCTGTATTTTTTTTTCCACTTGTTGTCAATGATGACGAGGGAAACGAACTTATCGCGAAACAAAACTACGATAAAAAAAATAATAATAATAAAATAAAATAACCGATGAAAATATTAAGAATACTATTGCTTATTATATAAATATAGTCGAGCAAATTGATCGCGACGGATTATCTCGTCGAGAGATGATGATGATCACCCATGTGTAGTTATCGATTGATGGCGGTGGCACACGTAATATTTAGATCCACGTATACGAGTATGTATAAACCGTGTAATTGGCCGGAGCGAATATTTATATATGTATAATAACAATAGACGTTGACGACAAGATTATTTATATATATATATATATATATGACGCTCGTGTGTCGGTCTACTCTTCCGTCACCACAGTCAAAATAGCCGCGTGTTCTATTTCTAGCTATATTATTATGTATAATATATATAGTGTTTTGTCAATGATCTTTCGATGTGCTTGTTAAACCGTTTGTTTCGGTCCGAAAATTCATGTTCACGTATAATAATAATCTAAATCTGATATGTGCAGAGATAAAGAAAAAAACAGAAAATTCTTCCTAATCCGTTTTATATATTTACGCGTTCAAAATTATTATCATTTTTTTATATTTATATAGAATAACAACATCTCACGATTTTCAGGAGGGAAAATACAATAGCTGCAAAGTGCGGAGATAAAAAAAAAAAGATCTGACGTCTATTTATTTGTAATTCGCGATTCTTCGCCGCCGTCGCACTCATCATAGTAAATCGTCTCTAATCTTCGTTTTGCAGCTAAAAGTCGGTCCCTTTTCACTTCTAGACGATCGGCTTCCGTATTCAATGTATCGATTTTTTGGCGGTACATCGCGATTTCGGCTACGTCTTTGTTGTCTGGTCGCATTTGCCTCCGAATGAATCTATATTTCGCACGCATAGATGTTATTATTATAATGTTATATTGTTTCTAATTTCGATATATTATAAATAATATTTTTGGTTGTTATAACTAACACTAGGATTTATATGCAATAAAAAATTGTGAAATATACATTTTATTCATAAAAATATGCTAAAACAATATTATATTTATATTAAAACTAACTTAAAATTTTAATGTAAAATATAATTAAATAAAATAATTCATGTCATAGTAATGATTGGTAAATTAATATATTGCTTCAAATAATGTTCAATATAAACGACCAGAATTTGGAACATACATAGAATATATTTATATTATGATTAAAAATTATTTCCACATCATACTATATCACTGGAAGCATATTGTAATAACGTCATTTTTCCCGGAATTAAAGTTAGCTTACATAGTTCTTCAGTCTTTACTTCAAATTACTTTTCATATTTTCCATTTATATTTCGAATTTTCAAAAATATTTTGAATCCTTTATTCTTCTTTAAAGCTAAAATCATTTTGATTTTTACCAACTCTGTTACGTTCCCTTTACATTTAGACACAGTTTATTTCTTTAACATCTAAAATAATTATTATGTCCTCATATAAAGATTGTAAGATATTTTTTAATAGTTTCTTAAAAATATGCATACTATTATTTTTTCAAAATATGCAATAAAAAACTGTACTATCCAATCGAGAATATACTAAATCGTGGAAATAGCTGACAATAACAATCAAATTTATAAAACAAGCAATTCCATAGAAATCCTAGCCTTATTTATAACCATGTATTATTACATATTATATACAGAAATGATTACCTATATATATATTCGTATTTAACAATATAACGTATATAATAATAATAATAATATGTAATACTCTATCGGATCAGTCGGTCTTTCTTCCATTTGCTGTAGTTCGAGTAGAACATTCGCAAATGCAGCAGACACGCCGTTTATCATTAAAAAATCGCTAAACTCGTGACGTTTGCATTTATTCAATTGTCCGTGATGCTACAACAAAACATATTATTATATAATTTTCTGTATAATCTATTCATATTCATAAAATATATTATATTATTACGTTATCTGTCGGCACCGACGAATTATTATAGTTTACACCACTCATCTCGACGTCTTCTGTGTTTATATTTTATATTGTCACAATACGCTTTATTTATAATATCACGCGTTGTTATTTTTCGAAGATAATGATATATAACCATGACGATTTGAATATAATATCTATGTTTGACTATACGTGAACATTGAATATTATTATAATTATTATTACAATATAGATTTTTGCTCAACTATAATATTGGTATTAAATCGAACAATTTAAAAACATTGCGGTATTTCACGAATAATAATAACATACGTATCGTACAATAAAATCGTATAATAAAATAAAAAGTATTATTTTAATACCTGTACGCAAATAACAAATAATAATAATAATAATAACAATAATAATCACTACGCTTTTACGGCGTGAGGGAGTACCGTAATGAGTTCTGACGAAAGACTGGTAGGGAATAGACGTTTGCGGGAAGAAGTGTTGTTGAAATTGTATGATGATGAAAACCGTAGATATAACTCTGTTGTACAATAAAAATAATAATAATCGCAGAAAATCGTCCGATCGTGACAGCCTCCACCGCGATATCTGTTCACGCATACCTATATATTATCCTATATATATATATATATATGTACACTTCTCCGTCGCCCCTTTCGGTCCGATCCCGGTCATGACGACGTGATGATGACCGCTGGCCTGGTCGCCGCCATCGACCGTCATCATCACACACTCCGTCGTATATATATATTTATTATATGTATCACCTCTGGCACCGGCCGTATAATAATAATACACGGGCGCGCGCGTATATACGAAGCGTCGATCAGGTATATACCAGGTACATGCGCATGTGTGTGTGTATATATACGTGCGTGCGCGCGCTCGCGTACGGACCCCGGAGGCGAGTCGTCGTGTAATTAACGTTATGACTTTGACAAATAATAATAATGGTCTCGCGTTACTCGGAATGCGGCGGCTTCGGGTCCCGGCAGCATTATACATAGGTACACATATTACACTCGCGTATATATACGACCGCGTGTGACCACCTATATATATTTAATATTATATTATATATAGTATGTTTTTTTTTTTTTTTTACGATCCGGACACATCAAAATCATACACTAACACCGCAGCAGACGACCGTGATTGTGACCGTCATCATTACTCGTATATATATATAATATAATATGTAAGAAAAAGTCACTATTATAATACGTATAGAGATTAAAAAATATAAAAAAATTATACACGACGTCGTCGTCGTCACCTTTCTCTCTTGCAGTGAATATCTAGTCGTCCGTATGCCCGTTGCTCTTTCGCGTCTATACCAACGTATATATAATATAACAGGAACGCTGCCTCTGCGGCGGCTTCCTAAAAGCGCTTTTTAATTGCGCGCGCGTAAAAAAACCAATCTCCATACACTGCACGAGACGCACGTGGGTTTTATTGCTGCACATTCGCGCGCGCACACACACACACGACGTCCTATTGATTTACGTTTTGTCGTATAAAAATAATAATTGTCGTCGGCGACGGTCGCAAAATAAAAATATAAAATATATAATACCTATACATAACAATACAGAAGATTATAGGTCTCTCACGAACGTTTTTATTTTTTATTTTTTATTTTGTCGTCTTTTCTCTTACGGTGTACCTATACAATAATATAATAACATATTATTATTATTATATAATATACGTATAGTCGACGGGGCAAACTTGTCACACACCGCTCGAGACACAGTGCGAAAGGGTCTGCGGGGGCGACGACGGTTGTCGAGGTACGACGACGACGATGATAGGGTTCCCCGCGGCGAACAGCGCGACACACCACCACGCGGGGGGGCGCCCGTTGGTCGCCGACGCCGCCACCGCCAAAGAAACCGCACCTATTTTCTTTTTAAATTGGAATCATGTCATTCCCGCTGTTTATTTATTGTTTCGAAACCGCATTAATAGGACTCCGGCGCGAGTATGAGATGTATACCTGTATACAGCAGGTATATAATACGACCGTTGTTGTTGCTGGAGACTGGCCCATGGGAGAGAGAGAAGATGATAAAGTTTATTTTAAAAATATTAATAATATTGTGTCGTTTCGGTCTGCGAGCGCGCATCACGTATGGGGCGTTACCTGCTCACGGTATACATATATAAGTATATTATGTGTTTAGGCGGAGGTGGTGGTGTCACTATATAGTCGGACTGTAGAAAAAAAAAAATTAAAAATAGCATCATCCTCTCCCGACAGAGAAAGGTTGATTAAAAAATAAACGATTTTTTTTTTTTTTAATCTATATGTGGTTTTCATTTATTTTTACGAAATTTATATACGTACCTCGACGACGATGGTTTATTATACGATTTATATGTATAGGTATATAAACCGCGTGCGCGGGTATTTTTTAATCGAATCGATTTACGAACCATTAATAATAATAATAATGTACAAACAACTATATAATATACTCGTATATATATATACATATTATTAAATAAATAGATATTGCACACCGTTGGGTGCCTGATGAAATTATTTTATAAATTATTATTGCACGCCTCGTGTGTCTCAAAACTATAGGCATAATAATGTAGGTAAATATAATATATATTAAGCGCATCTTTATCGCGTCATATTCAAATGCATGGGTCTATATTATAATATCGTTTCCGAAAATCGAAAATGGCAAATCGGTATTTTTTATTACAGTACGTGATAATCAACCGACGAAGATTTGATAAATTGATTTTTGCGCAGTACAAAGACAAATTGACGCGTCGTCCCCCGCACATGCATCGTGTATAACATGTGTAATTATACTGTTGCTGTAGTTGTTGTTGTTTTTTATACATATACCAAAGCGGTGTATTCTTATATCAACAAGTGTGCGTATTCGAGTGAATGTATAGTAGTAAAAGTGCCCCATTGTGTTGTTACGATGTCAACCACTTTATTTCCCCTCGGATAAATGTATACAAAACGACAACCGCCGTGCGATACAAAAAAAGTGAAAAAGTCAATAAAAAAAGAATGTATAAAAAAAAGAGGGTAAATTCGCCCGAGGGAAACGTTTACAAGACGATTTTCCCCTCGGACGATAAAAAGAAGATTTTCTTTTCTTTTTTTCTTTATTATTTTGACACTTACACGACTAATCTTCTGTCGAGTTTTCTTTCTATTCCCGTTTTTATTGTTTCCGCAGTGGCGCTTATCCACGATCTTTCACTGGAGGATATATATATAATACGTAATATATGCGTTTATAGTATTTATACATCATATAATTGTGATATAAACACGACGGGAGTAAATATTATAATACTAAACTATAGTTTTATTTATGTTATTTTATCATTGGCTATTAGAATAAAAAATATATACTAATGTACCATGTTTTACACATTTTTTTATTATTGACTAAATGTCTAAGTATATATATATATATATATATATTGTTAAAGAAATTAATTTTAAATTTATATCTGCGTATAATTATAGTTTTAATGTAGGTATTTTAAATACGTGTATGTTTTTATTAATAGAAATAAAAATCTCGTTATACTCGCTTAAAACGCACTACGCACATTTTAAAAATGCAATATAATGTCATAGAAATTCGGCTTTGAAAAAAATTGAATTTTTAAACTATTTTACTAACTATATATGTAGGTACCCATATTTTATAGATAAGTATATTATATTAGATGATTTTTATAATTTTTACCGTACCCACGTAATATTATATTATATTATGATACAAACATTGTGGAAAATATACAATAGAAACTGTTTTATGTAATATATTATTATACTATTTATACTGACTATACCTATACCTATGATATACGACATACGCGTATATTATAAATTATAACATATACAGACGATGTGTTTTTGACAAATGCTTCTCATCAGTCTGCTCGCTGTAGCGGCAGCGCTTTTCGGAGACTTAATATTAGGTATATATACTATATTTATTCTTAAACGACCTTACATAAACCACGGTCGCAGTAATGCGTTATTGACATACACATAATAGTAACGCGAGTATATCTGTCTGTATAGGTAAAACCATTAAATAGTACTGTGAGGACCCCCTCGGATTTTTGTGATCAATGGCGCTTACGTATACAATATATATAACATATAATATAATACCTACCTATATTATATACGTGTATAAACATTTCGATGACGTATATAATATGATGTATACTTATAATAATATACGTTTTTGAACGTTGAGGACATTATAACCACTAGATACTGCGAAACGGTGCAGTATGCCAGTATATATAAATATATATATATGTATACAATACCCTCGCGGGGAAAATGTTCAATATAACGTTCAGTGCAATATATAGACACATAGTACACTTTATATTATATATATATATATAATATAGTTAAATATAGGTATATAATAAATCTTTCTCGTTAAAGATACATTAAGGGCCGAAACATTATATCTATTTATGATGCTTAACTGTTGATTGGAGGAGTAGGTACTCAGGAGAACAAAGTTTATAAGTACCCCTTACTTTTTTTTAAAAATATATTTGATTGTACCACTTGTCTGGTTATATTTATAAGAAGAGATTGTATAGAACTTTCAAGTTTTATTGGGAATGTAAATCGGTAATAGGTACTCGTACTTATATTAGGTATATTAGCGTATCTCTTCTATTTTCTTCTCAATATTTAACAAACATTATATTATGATGCTTCATGCGTAATGTAGTAAATATAATTTAAAAATATACATTTTTAAAACCCTGCATCACAATACTCAGCACTATAGTTCGCAAGTCGCAACATATGTATAAACATTAAATTATGTAAATCATTGTGTTATTAGAATATAATCCGACATACGATATTATATATATAATCACATTATACTTTAAGATAATAGGATGTTTCATATATAGGCATATATATTTACACGCGTTCGGTAATTTTTTGCTATGTATATAAACTATGTTTAATTTAAATCATAATTGGAAGTAATAATGATCTGCTAAAAAAGCAACTACTTCGATGTCTACTAATCGATGTTGGATGGAGAACTGTTTTCCCCTATTGCCCACAAAGCTTCTTGACTCCTGAACAGCTGATATAGCTCATTATAGTTTGTTCCATCCATCAATTCATGTATACCTATGTTCAATATTATTCTCCGTAATATTAAACCTGCCCCGTGTTTGATAAAAAATATTATTATTATTTTGCCGTTGTGCGCGCCACTTCGTACTCGAAGTATATTATTATAATGTAGCAGGTATACCTACATAATAATTACGCGATAGTCGAATTTTATTTTACATTTTTCTGAGGATTCTTTTATTGTTGTTTATTATTGTAATTTGTAACTCGTATTTATAAATCGATACTTTTTTCCCGTGATCGCACGTAGGCGTGTATTAGGTTTTTTTATGTATATATAAAATAAATATCGGTTTCCGGACGGGCGTGAAAAATTTCGCGTCGATTTCGTGATGATGTCGCGTCGTCGTCGAGTACCAATATTATTACCTTGGGCAATATTATAGTACAAACTATACAAAACCGAACAAATAAAGAATTAAATTAAAATAAAGAGCTGGAAAATGTATTTTATAATAATAATATATATTATACCTATATATAGAAGAAAACCAAAACAAACGAAAAAAAAAACAAATCTCGACAACGGGACTCATCGTTATAGCTTGATATAGGTAAATATATCTATTATTATAATAAGTATAACATGATATTATTTATATCTATATATATAAGCGTATAGTATAATATAAAAAGCGATTCGTCGGCGACGGCGCGTATAGTCGCGTCAATCGATTAATTGATCGCTTTTAGACGGCCATTTGAAGGTTCATTTGTTTACGAAATCGTGCGGAACCATCTGCCGGTCACGGAATATTAGGCGACCGCCTCCACCGCGCGCTATACAGTATATATTATATTATTATATTTACGCGCGTTGTATTTCGTATATTTATTATGAGCACACCGAACACAATCCGTCGCTTCGTATACAGAAAATGAGCCATAAAAGACGAGCTATACGTATATTATATTTACACAAAACCACGGTCACTGCAGTCTATCGTATTATAATATATATACATATACATATACTTTCTCACTCGTGTACTCTCTGTCGGTGGACACAATATATATGCTTTTAAAAAACGCGAGATTTTTTTTTTCCTCTTCTCTTTTACCCTTCCGGCGAACCGATTTTCATTTGTGTATAAATAATTCGTGTTGCTAATTGCCGTCGTCTTTCGTCGTCGACGCCGCCGCCGCGATACGTTCTCACGCCAGCTATATATAATATAATATCGGCCATCTGTAAGGCAGAGCAGCAATATATATATTATAAACCGAAACTATGGTAAACAAAAAAAAAAAAAATAATAATAATACGAATTCGATATAATACATAATATATTATTCTATGCCTCGAACCGGAAGTACACATAATAATATCAAATGATGTAAACGGTGCAGTGGCGAATATATACGTTATAGCGTTTTATCTCAAGGGCGTCGATGTACGTTTCCCCTCCACCACACTACGTCCTTGGACTTGGACCGTATATAATCACTTTATTATACATATACATGCGGCAATTCCCAAAAGATCTTTTTTCGCGCATTATAATAAATGACGAGCTATCGATAGTATATAAAAATTTATATATATTTATATACGACAGCTCACAACACTGTTATATAATATTATTTTGAATACACTTTTTGCGCCCTCCGCGTAAAAAAGTAAAACCAATATATATCTATCTATATATACCTTATACGCGGTTAGTGGTTATACATTTTATATATAAGGTATTATATTGCGTTCTCGACGATAATACTCGTAATACCTATATACATACGTAAAACGTTCGTTTTAGCCGCCCTTTGATGTGGCTGGCAATATTATCCCCGCGGCATCGTCGTCGTCGTCGTCGTCGTCGAGCCCTTGTGCTCGGTCTGAAAACATCGATGAGCGACGGACGCGAAGGGGTGTCATTTTAAATTATCTCAATTGCCCTCGGGCTGGAATTGTCATCCGCAAAGAGACCTTTGTTAAAACATATAATATAATAATATTATAGATATTATACGATATATTATATATAGCTCATCATCGCCACGGTTTATATTATATAAATGCCCTTCGGAATTTACATTTTCAATTACTCTTAACGAACGCAAGACGCGACTTTATATTATAAATTTAATACGATGACTGCTGCAGCGTTTATAATATGTTTACCACAGTCGCGGTATAATATAATCATCATAATATATAATATTTTCAATATTTAAATAGGTGTGTGCGTGTGTGTTAAATCAATTTTACATTTCCCCTTGCCGCGCCTTTGGCAATTTGTAAATTTGTCAAAAGGCCACCGACCAATTATAATATTTATACTCGTTATAATAAAATTAATTAACCTCCATACATATACGTTTGTGTGGACATATTATTATTATTATTATATACATTATAATATATATATTATATTGTATAAAGTTGAAGTTATATATACATCATCACATTAACGAGCCTATATATAGATACAAAATTAAAATTAAAAGTTAAATTAAAATATAGAATATATATACGTGTATAGTTTTATATAGGTACCTATTACATTATTATTAGATAAAAACTAAAAATTAGACATTAACATGCAGAGTGATCATTATAATATTTTATGTTACAACTACAATTTTCTCGATATAGGTATATAGGAAAAGAAACATTATTCAATATATTATTATATATAAGTAAGTATATATACTAATATATAGGTGTCAGTCCTAATCTAATATCATTATTTGTATACATTCTTCTTCTTGTAGGTATAATGTACGTATACCTATATATACGTATACCTATACGTGTACCTATACATATATAGGTACATTTATTTATATAGGCAGTTTTTCAAGGGTCAAAATTCAAAAATCAAATAATATATTACAATATAGTCAATAAAGATAATCTTTATACTTTTTTGCTGTAAATTTGAATACCTTTCACAAAAATGTCTGATCAGTGATCACCCGGTATTTATATAAATTACAATATTTAGATTGTTATTAATACGTCTATCGCAGTGTACCTATATATTATACCTATATATTGTTGTAATATATATAATATGTATATAGGTACTTTGAATGATATCAAACTTATATAGACTGTATATTATTATTATTTTACGATCCTTCGATTTGTGTCGTCGAGACTGATGATGATAAAATATTATTATAGAGGCAAAGAGAAAAAAACGACTATATATATATATTTTATATCCGTTGTCTGTATATAATAATAATATATTACAATAAGTAGGTATAAGTACTTACGAATATGTTTTTTGAAATTGCAACTCTGCTTTGTCGTCGTCAGGAGACGCATGTATATTATATATATACATTTTTAATATAATAATCTGTGTCCGACCTTGACGATATCTACACGTCCTACTATACTTGACCGTTGACCGACGACGTCGCCATCGCGTACATATAGTTAATAAATATAATATATAATATATGTTATATAAGTATACCTATAGGTACCTATATATCGTATAATTATAATATACACACGTTTGTAATATTTTTTTTCTTCTTTACAACATCAATGTTTATATAAATACCTATTATTATTTACGTGATACTCCTCAACTGTATATAGTGTTATGATTATTATTGTACACTATATAGGTATATTGTTAATTTGTAATATTTATATAGGTATGTGTTCACATTTGCATTTCACCGGATATTAGTTCAATAATTATTATATTTTCGTTCGCGAAATTTGACGATATATTCGCGGTATATAACGTGTGCAGTCTAAATAATATATTACAATATAATATAGTACATCATAACATTCGTCGTAAAATATAATATTTTTTTAGCGTTTATGAAATGATTCCAAGTTGAATTTCTGTATTATTGACATATACGAGTATATTGAAGTATAAAGTAATAACCATTGATAATTTTCTATTAAACATTTACACGCGTGCTAAATTAAAAATTGGTTGCAGACGAGTACGAATATGGTACGAAACAGATTTACAAATTTGTCAACTCTCTATATATTATATTCATCTTTATTGATTTAACTTTTTTCATCAAAATTAAAATCTCAATGGCTTAAAATACAAAGAAAAATTATTCGATGCTAATAAAAAACCGCAGGTCGGCTCCAATGTAAAAGGTAATTCCATGCGTTTTATTTCCGCACCGCCGAGACTTTTTTATATTACTATTTTAATAAAAATATTGTTCTACATATTATATTTATAATTATTCTCAAGTGTTTTTCAATTGTGTTTATCGTATATGAATATGATACACTCATACCTATTATACGTGACCCCTAAATTTGCATAAATTATGCGTCGTCGATGCCGATGGTCACGACGACGGTTTTGCGCGCCTGCAGCAGCCACGTTGTCCACGCATTTACAATAATGCGCAAAAAAAAACTATACGTAACTATAGGTATATATTATATTAAATTTTAAATATTAATCGTTTTTTGTCAAGTCATGACTTTTATATACATAAAAGATCGCTCATAATAAATTCTCATCTATATATTATAATATATAGTCATATCGTCTCGTGATGAAGATTTATTAAATATTAATATACTATTAAATGTAGTAAATATACTGAGTATAAAATTATATAATATTATTATCACCTTCAAAAATTATGATAGAAAATTAAAATTTTCTTATATTTTCTATTTATATTGAAGTTATTAATAACTAATTATGCCTAATTATGTGTTATGAATTATGACGAAACAAATATGAAATAATTATACGTAGACTGAATGGTTGCAGTGGGCTTATATTATGCGTGATAATAATAGTGACTTGTATAATAACGTAGGTATTATTAGGTACGCATATTAATATATTATATTATATAGTTATAATAAAAAACTATATAAATATAACAGTATAAGTGTTATATTATACTTATTATATATTATGATACTAAATAAATAATGTTTTAGTAACTTTTTACGATAAAACTCGAGTTATTGGGCGTAGCATATGCAGACAAATAAAGATAATAATATATATTATTAGTTATATTATACATTATCGAAAAGACATATATGGGAAATATTACAAATATAGCTCAGCTCGTTTGCGGTCTTCTTGCGGTCCAATTCCGGACCGCAGCAACCGACTATGCGCTCGTCGAACTTACTAGCTTCGCAATGTATATAATATTATAATATTTATATTATATCGTAATACCATAATAATACGTCACATATGTGTGTGTGTGTGTGTGTGTGTATTATGAGAGTAATTTTTATCCGTGAGAAAACAAGGCGTATAAGTGACAAGTGTTATATATATATATATATATATATCGTAAATATAGATATGACCGGTTTTTTTTTGTAGAACCAAGGATATATATTTATTATATTATACATAGAATATTTACACTCGCGCACTGCTCAAGACTGCACAATATTCCATGTTAAATAGGCATCTAATAGTATCTTGTAATAATATATAATACGTAGGTTATTATACCTGCAATAATGCGCCTATGCGACTGTGCCTATATATATAATAAGATAGCGTCATGCGGTTACGGAAAATATTTTAAATTTTTACGAGAAGATATTCTCTCGCTGAAATATACATGCGGTATAATAAGTAATACAGGGGCGCACACGGGATTTTTTTTCGGAGAGTGGGGCATAGTACTTATAATAATTTCCTAAAGAGAGGAATTTTATAGAATATGCAGAAATATGGTAAAAAATTTAATAATATATTTGTAAATTTTACGTCACTGCGGGTTTTGTAGCATAAACGCTGGATTTTGAATCCAAATTGAATGAAGGTAAACATTTCATGGGGTTGTGACCACTTAACTTCCCCCCCCCCTTATGTGCTCAACTGAGATAATATATATAGGCGCATACATATATTATATTTATAATAGTTTAGGCACTTATATATAAAATATATGACACACGTAACAATACATATAATATAATATAACATTATTATTATGAAATTTAACTGAGCTTCACAAACGGCATACAAAAATGTCTAATAATAACAATATATTATATGAATTTGTTAAATATTTTAGAGTTAGAAATAATATTAGAATTATTTGTCGATATGGGATCGGGATGTGATTTATTTTAAGTATTGGTTTGTAATATTGTATATAGGTCCTTATTTATTATAATAGCTACAATAGGCATACACGAGTACTGTAGCGAACATAATATTCTGCAGTAAACGTCATATTTAATCAGGAAAATCTTTTCAGAACTATATTTGTATACTAATATAAATAGGTACATATAGAAATACTTATAGGTTTCTATACCTATATGATATATAATATAAGGACATAAGGTTGCGTCGGCTTATATATATATATAAGTATAATAGATATATATATTTTTAAACCGATGCAATCAAAAAACGGTCGTCATATCGTAATAACGTAATTTTTCTTTTATGAAATATCGTTCACAGCGTATATTTTTTTATTGTTGTTTTACCTATATATGACAGCAACAGCAGATGTTTGGCGCGTCCTCTTGTACAAGCCGCGCCGCCGCCGGACTGATGGGAAAATATATTATAAACGAAGATCGTTTGCAGTTGCAGTACCTAAAAAAAATATATATAGGACGGGTAAACCTAAATACCTAGTACCTATAAAGAATAAAATAAAAAAAAATTCTACAGGTATAATAATAATAGGTACACATCATAATAATAAAATATATATAATCTGTATAATATATATACATAATACAAACCTACATATTATATTAATAATTATTGATATGATATATATATATATATATATATATATAAATAAAGTTTAGTATGGTAAAAAACAGAATTGTTTTCCTGTAATATAGGTAAAATAATATTATAATGATACATTATGCGTCTAAAAAACGCCATTTTACTTTATATTTTAGGTAGACATAATACGCAATGGGATTTTTTCCTTTGTGTCGTGCGATTTTATATATATTACACGTTTCTGGTCGAGTCGGCTGTGCCCATCTATTATATTATTATTATAATAGTGTCATTGTCGTCGTCGATGGGAGGAGAATTGTCGCGTTCGGTAGGCGGAGCAAGGTGTGCATAAATGACACATTGGTCGACCAATGGAAAACGTCGTACCGCTGCGCCGGTGACACTGCGCCCGGACCGGCGGATGTCGCAGACGAATAATGACGACAAATAATAATAATAAAACCTATGATGTTACCGATGAGATTCGGAGAAATGAAAAAAAAAAAAAAAAAATCACGAAATATATAGAATTAGAAATATTCATTTATACGTTAAAATTGGCTTAATATGCAGTAAAATATATGACCGTAAAATATAAAAAAAAAAAATTGAAAACAAAATTATAATAATATATATATACTAATATAATACGCATAATGTAGTAGGTATATAGACTCGTATCTATATAATTACAAATTTACATTACTTTAAAACATTTTTATAGTAGGTATAGATACTTACAGGTATCTTATGTTTTTTAGGCACTGATGATGGTTTTAGTCAGTAGATGGTCTCACGCATATTATATATAAGTATATAACCGAGAGGCAATAACCGTTTAGAGAACTCTAATTTTCATATCTTCAATAGAAATTCGACTTAAAAATCATCACTATATATATATATATGTATACATTATACTAGAATAAACAATATAATTATATATAGGTACAAAATTATATTATATATAATTCAAATATTAAATAATATATATAATGATGATATAACGCCAAGCAATTCCACAATTTAAATAATTATCTATAAGTATAATATATACAATAAATATAACAACAATTTAAAGACTAAAATATAATTTAAATCATTAAATTAAATAACCAAACTATCGCATAATATATATATATATATAAATATAATAAGCCTCTCATATAAGAGGTATAAAAATGTTATATATCTATTTATTAGATATATTATATAATAATTCTTTATTTTCAAAAGATAATTTGACAATCATTATATATATATATATTGTCTCTTCATCGACTAATGAACGATAAGATGAGGTTTCATAAGTATATTTAAACATGGATCTATATAATATATATATAGGTATAACGTGTAGATCTTTATCGAGTTGAATGCAGTGAAAAGGACAGTTTAAAATAATAATTGTTATAATAAATGTACGAATATTTTAAGATCCCAAACCACTTTATTGGAGAGAATATATATATGGTGCGGTAGAAAGATGAATCGCTTATAAAGAAAGTTTGTACAAAAAAAGAGAACATTATTATATTATGTATAATGGTACTATGATTGTATTTATAGGTACAATGTACATAAATATATATATATTATATTATGTTATGTATGAATGATGAATTAGATATAATGTGATTGTCTTAAAGCTGTACAATTTTGGAATATATATATATAATATAAAGTTAAATAACACTGAACAAATTTGTACTAAAAATTTTCACTATGTGGAACATTTATACAGAATATCAGCATTTCGTGTGATAAAAATAACGGAAATTAGTAAATTACATTAAAATATATATTATATATAATTCCCATCATTTTTGTGAAACGAAATTCTAATTATCTATTGCAGTATATTGTTTTTTTCTAAGTATTATCGTATTATAAGCATTATGAACATAATATAAAATAATATTAATATATTATAATGCCACAACAACAGCTGCGATATTATGTACAGAGGATGATCAGAATTTCGCGTTACAAAAATGGTGGATATTTTGTACATTTTCAATATTATATATCTTATATCTATTATTATTTTTATAATATAATTACATGTTGAAATTGTTGATATTCTAATCACACTATACGCATACATATGTTATTATTTTCGAACATCATAGAATTTCGCGGATTACTATTTATTATAACTTTGAAATATTATACATAATAAAATAAAATATGTATATCGAAAATAGACCTTAACGAATATTATTAGTATAGATTATATACCTATTATAGTAGGACAGTAGATATATTTATACAAACAATAAAATCGTTTTTTTTCTCTTTCGAAAGATCCTTTCAAAATAATAATGTACCTACCGCTATATATAGGGGGTTTATATGAACGTATTATGTTCCTAAATATCACATAATATATAACATACGAGTATATATATATAGTCCCTTAGCTCGGAAAGATATATACAGGGTGATGATTAGAATGTCTTATTACAAAATCAATGATGAATATATATATATATATATATATTATATTATATGTATTTACAGCGATATTCTTTTCATTATTTTTGTAACACTATATTCTGATCACCCTGTATTTATTATACATATTCCCCTCGGTCATCAAATCTCCACAAACCCCCCAATAAAGGGGACCCCGCGACCGTCAGCCATTAAGGTTTATTGTGTGCGATGCTTGTATATTATTATTATTATTATATAGTCATCGCGTCATCCCGCGAACGCATCGTCGACGACCTCATATTTTATTATAATATATAATATACGCATACACACGCGCGGATATATAAAGTGCATATAATAATAATATATATGTGTACTCGGTATTATTATAATATACGTTTTCAACAATGACGAGCCGAATATAATGACAACCCCCGTCCGCGTCCATCATCGCCGAACCGACACGATAAACCTGCAGCCGCTAGAACACAATGATGAAAAGTATATAATATATATATATATATATACCTAGCTATAGGTATCTATATTTATTTATAAGTATACCGCGGTCCAGAAGTTTTCAATCTCATCGCGTTCATTATATACATATATGGTACGGTTGACAGGTTTCATAATATCAGAGAAAATGTGCGTTTTAATCACCGATTCGATATATATAAACGACTACTGCCGCATATACTTATATTTATATTATTATTATTATTATTATTATTATTATTATTATTACTATTACATAATGTAGTACAAACGATGGGCCGATTATTATTCTATATATATACGCGTTCTTTTATATTTATATTTTAATAATCTTTTTTATACTATTTATATAGTATACATATATAGGCATAACAAATAACATCTATAATAACAAACTTATTACTTATAGGTACAGGGTGATGGGGGTTGGAGATTCGCGCGTATATAATTTTTCATTACTCTGTATAAACTATACTGTACGTATATGATATCTTACGAGCTTAAATTGAAAAAAAATAATCGAAATATGGATGAGTACATTAAAATATATAATAATATAAAATAATAGGAGTTTGCGATCTTTCGGTAGCCCTAAAAGTGTCGTATATAAATTTTGAAAAAATGTACTTAACACCTTATAGATAATTATTTATTAGTAAAAGAGTTTTATATTATGTAAAAAAAAAAATGAAATATAAATAATTTTTTTTATATAAATAGTTTATCTATAACACCTATAGCTACATCTAAATTATACCTACTGGCTTATATACCCTAACCGTTATATAGTTCGTTTAATATGTAAATTTTTAATAGAGCATAAGAGGACTATAGAATCTCTGAGTCGTATGGATTCGAGCTACGAGTACGATGAGCACTAAGTAGTTTTCGCAATTGCAGCCATTTAATACAATAAATCAATTAAAATAATACACAATATTATTTAATTTTTGGTCTATGTTGTAACGTATAGTATACCTGTTACAATATTTAAAAACAAAAACAAAATATATAGAATATATTATACTTATAATATTATAATGTCTTTATGAGCGTATTTACTCGTCGACATCTTATAGATTAATCCCCCCCCCCCCACAAACAGTTTGTCTAGCCATATGTATCATATTTGTATTAATATATGTATATATTTCATTATTTTTATTGTTTTAAATATAATTTATTTTGTTATTATGATAATTAATAAAATTATATATTATCTTTAATTTACATTATGAGGTTATGAGGATCACTTATAATATCATACATTATATATAAAGGTACATTATACTTATAGTAATGTTATATTAACTGTCATCACAACTACAGCCATTTCTAAGAAATATAATTCCTATATTATGTGATTTACATTTACCTGTTGGAGTTGAGGAAGAAAAAAATAATTTTTTGTTTAGTTTTATATATAATACGTCGAGGTATATAAAAGAAAATGTATTATGCAACAATAACAACTGCCTGTAAAATTGCGCGTTCCGTCATAATATGATATTTTTGAGTATTATTTATAACAATAAGTATTACCTGTTATTATTTATTTGTTGGAGGTACCTACTGTTATATACTTATATTTAATATTGTATGTATAAATGAAAAAAAACAACAGGAAATACGATCAGAATATTGAATTGATATAAGTATTTTTTATTATCATTATTATTAGTTTACTGAGGCTGCGGCGCTTCATTCCAGTCGAATGGACGAGTTGGGACCAAATGCAATCTAACGGTCGAATGAATCGAAATACGCAATATAATATATAATATGATCGGTTGTCAAATTAAATATAATATAAAATAAAATAAAAACTATTGTTAGCGTTCGTTGAAATGCTATCGCCGCTGAGAAAAATGTATTATTTTTATATATTATATTTAATAACTGGAACCCATATTGTGAACGTATTGCGCTTTGAATAGGTCAGGTAGAAAATTATATCTAGTCCTTTTTTTTTTTTCATAAACTGAAGTATATAGTATTATAAAATATATAGGTATATACACTTTATATCGCGCACTAAGCGTAAATCATCAATCCCACGGGTGTTTCGTTTATATTTTATAAAATATATATAATATAGTATAATTGTGCATGTGCAGAGAATAGGTAATGATCGAGAGGGACCGGGATGGAATCCTTACCGTCATCATCCTTACGCATTCATCCTTTATTATTATATATAACATAGCGTATGTTATAACACATAAGTAATAGATATATCAGATATTATACATATGTGAGATGTAAATATATAAATTATAAATACTTGCAAATAATATTCTATTTATAACAGTGTATATTTTATTTTTGTACAGCCCTCGACAAGTTGGGATTTGGTGGAGCTACGTTGGGTAACGGAGCCGTAGAACCTATTCTGCCGAACGTGGCTTTCGACATCGCCAGTCTAGTACTTTACGGCTGCCAAGCACTGCCGATAAGACTCAAGATCCTGTTGGACAGGTTGTTCAGCGTTCTTCGGCAAGACGAAGTGTCGGCTGTACTTAGAGGGTTCGGTTGGTCACACGAAGACTACTCCAGGGGTTACATACTTCAGGTAATACACTACCTATATGATCTATAAATATAAATATTTGGTGAATTATTCGTGTTCGGGGACAGAAAAAGGGTTTAGCTCACAATATCCTGTCGATAATATATATATATATTTATAGTTTCCTAATGAACGAGCGCGAAACGATGACCCTATATCGATGTTTGTTTTTGGGGTCGTTCTTCGCAGTTACGAGGTGGATACGTGACTTGTACGCCACTTGTGAAGGGCTTGGAAAAACAAAACTATACCCGAAAGGGTTGCACGCAGTAATTTTGTATAATACATGGGTTATGTGCGTATAAGTTGACTTTCTCTCTATTATATTATATACTCGTATATATATATATATATATATGTTGCTTAGTAATAGATGATTGAATTACGCGTACACACACTAACCCACAAAATTTCATACACATACGCATGTGCGTACATTTAAAAGTCCCTGAAGCACAATGCGAATGTATATACGCAAGACCATCACGTTTATTTCGTTAGGTAACTAAATATATGTTGTTTTAACCGCATATCCGTCGGTCATTCCATATGCCTACGGCGAATGTTAAACACACGCCGAATTGAGAGTTGGACTCCTGGGATTGTCAATTCACAATTGGCATTATAACTACGTTTTTCACATATTGGATATAATACTCGTATATATATATATGAAGTAACATATCTATAATGTTATTGTAACTTTGTATAATATTGATGCGCGTAAGATACATCAATAGCAGTCAGGTCACAAAATATGTGGTTGAAAAAATATATTTTTTATTAGATATTATAGATATTTTAACGGTCATATTTTGACTACATAGGTATAATATATACGCGTATGCCAATATTATATTAATTATTATTATTATTAACAGTCAATTAAAATCAAATTTTTTATATCGATTATAGGAACCACTTGGAGGTGGAATTTTGGAACGTTGGAATATATGCAGTCCGGAAGAAGAACCACTTGTGCTGCAACAGTTTTTGCGATTTGGCGAGACTCGAGCGGTGACGCAGCAATTGTTATTGCACGGCATAAGCGCTGACTTTCGGAACTTGCCTACAGCCTTGGAGACTGATATGAAACGGCTTATGGAACGCCAAAAACTACAGCTAAATAATGACCACAAGTCCAGTTTCGAAATGAAATTCCGACCACGGACTCCTCCCTCACAATCGATTACAATGCCACCAATTCCCCAATCTTTGCCACGGCTGCCGCTTGGAAGTTCACCACCATCACCGCCAAAACCGACGTTTGGGTTCGCCAAACCACCTGGTGGACTACCGCTACTTCAGCCACCACCAATTGGTAATAACGCATGCAACGGAGCGGGTTCACCACCTATAGGAAGCCCGACCAGCAGCGTGTCACCATTAAATAAGTTACAGAATATGCAACCATTCGATTTCCGGAAAATGCAATCAGCTGCTGC
>CM023357.1:39315498-39463569 GCA_013282895.1 Eriosoma lanigerum | reverse complement strand
TGCACAAATGTACCGTAGAAGGGTGCAACATGATGTTCAGTTCCAGACGATCGCGGAATCGACATAGTGCCAACCCTAATCCAAAATTACACTCTCCACATTTGCGCAGGAAGATATCACCACACGACGGTCGAAGCTCACAAGCGCACCATCCCATGGTTATTACTCCACTACAAGCATCAGCTATGAACCAATTAGCATTTGGTGCATTCCCGTTATTGGCTGGAGGTGCTGACTTACGAGTTTCTGGCTCCAAACATAGCTCTGTATCTGGTCTACACCTAGCTGAGGAACTTCGCCGATCCGCAGAATTTTCATCCGATAACATGGATGAGTATATGGACGATGAGGAAGACGGTATTGTTGTGGATGGAAATGCTGTGGATGACGATGAGGATGACTCTGAACACCGAAGCGATCGTAGCTGCAAACGAATGTCTGAGGAATCTGAAGATGACGGTGGAAGCATGGCTGCCGAACCACAGCATATTAATAATAACAACAATAATATCAACAATGACAATAATAATGATCGACCACCTGTAGTGGCCATCAAGAACGTGCATAAACGAAAAAGCATGAATCCTACTCGATTTGCCGCTGCTGCTGATCTTAGCGATGAAGGAATGTCATGCACAGATGACGGTTCAGCCGCGTCTCCCAAAGACAATAACAACGATATCACATCCAATATCAAACCGGATGCTGAAGAAGATGAAGGGTGCTTGAACCTTAGCAGGAAGAGATCCTCACCCAGTCCAGTGACGTTGACTGGTGGTGATGGCGGTGACGGTGACGTTGGTAGACGGTCGGCTACTGGAGTAGCCGTTAGCGGGTCAAGAGACTCGCTTCTGTCCGAGGAAGATGTTGGTTTGTTAGGTGATGAGGATTTGGATAATGATGCGGATGATGATTTATTAGAAGACTTGGATGACGAGGCGGATGGTTGTGACTCAGATAGTGACATGAACCACCGAGTGTACGGCGTGTTTGAAAATGGCCGATTTGTGGAGACTGACGAAGTGCCGGTTGATAAGGACAACCCACGCGCATGCACTGCATGCGGTAAGACATTTCCCAATCACTCTGCCGTCAAGTCTCATTACCAAAACGAACACATGAAGCATATGCTCAAGTGCGTAGTGGATGGTTGTAACGCCACGTTCCCGTCTAAGCGCAGTCGGGACCGACACAGCTCTAACCTGAAACTTCATCGGAAACTGTTGTCTACGTCACCTTTAGTTGAGCCTCTGATACAGAATAACCATAAACTGCAAGCGTCATCCAAGAAGCAACAATCGTCATCTCAGTCAAAGCAACTATACACTAAATCACCACCTTTACTACCGCCGCCACCACAGCAGGCAACTTTGTCAGCAGCAAATATTATGGCCGCTGCCGCGGACAATCCTTACGGCATGCACGCTGAGTTTTTGGCCCGACTCTATGCCGATTCGCAGCAACAGTTTCAGGCTTTCGCTGGTGGAAACGGTCTGATGCAGGTGCCGCCACAATTCACTGCCAGTGCCGGTTCTTCTTTCAGACATTTGCCAGCTGCCGCAGCGGCCATGGCTATGGCCGCAGCAGCTGTGGCCAACGGAGGTTCGTCTTCCAGTGGCCGATTAGTGTACTCTGCCGACGAAGATCTGCCGCCCGTACCCAACAAGGAAAACGGCATGTACGCATGCCGGTTCTGCGGAAAATCGTTCCCTGATAAGAACGGCATGCGCGAACACTACGAACAGCTGCACATGCACGAGATGCACCGGTGCAAGGTTCCAGGCTGTGGGATGGTTTTCAGCTCCAGGACTAAGAGGAACGCTCATGCCGAAAACAGCCACCAGTCTTTGCCGCCACTTCAATCGGCTGCCGCAGGTGTCGGTGGAGTCCAGGCCGCCACCTCGTGACCTCAACCTCTACCGCATCAGCGCTTTCCCGTACCGCCACCGTGGTGGTGGTAGCTATAGGTAATCTGTGCTACGCCCATGACCGTGGTTTAAATATAAATATTTAAAAATACATGGAAGTGTAGTAGTGTTTGTATATATGTTTACATAATCCTCTTTATTGGGCGTATTTTATTGTGCCGCCATTCGCCCGACTGCTATTTTTTCCAACCCGACGACTGTTTCATCTCTTTATGTGTGTGTTTATTATATTATAAAATATATAATAGAAATAGTAAATTTATATTATAGCCGTGCGCTCTATCTCTTTACACGGGTTTTTACGTTTTGGTGTTTATTATAGCAAAAAAAAAAAAAACATCAATATAACATAATATATATTTTATATTAACTTATCCCAAGGGTTAAATGACGCTACTTTTTATTAAAAACTTTTTAATATTGTAATATTATTGTACGTATACGATATGATGAAAATATGTGATTCATTTTTGTTAATGTATTTATTAAATTTACTATTATTACATACTATTATTATTATTATTATTATTATTATATGCGATTTTTATCATTATATCGTGACTGTTCTATTAATGAACTTATATTTCGAAATCGTAGTATATATATATATTATATTTATCATATAATTATACCGGCGATATACAATAATATTTAGCAAAAAAAGTAGAGAAAAGTACGACTATTAATTTTAATGAAATGCATTATATATTATATATATATATATATATATACCTACTGTGTACTCTGTTTTTGCATATAGGTTGTGTTTAAATATATATTGAATTAGGTATATTATTAGGAAAATATCCTCGTGTAAATATGGTATGAGTAGTTTTTTATTTTAGATTCGTTACATGTACGAAGCAATATAAACAACAATTTATAGTGAGTTTTATAAATATTATATTATTTGTGTATAAATTATGTTTCGTTTTGAAATTATGTAACCTGCGTTATTCGTTGCAATCGCAAATTTGTAAATATTATTTTATATATATGATATGCCGTAGAATCATATTATATTATTATTAAACATATTGTAAGTTATATACTATATAATATATATATAAATATGTGTATAACACGTAATTAGTTCTCTCAACTTAATCAAAAATCAATATATATATATATATATATATATATATATATAATTAAAAACAATTTTAAAAAATATCATGATTTTTAGAAATTTGAAAATATTTACTAGTCCTTATATTTTAGATTTTTTAGGTACGGCAATATTATTGTAATATTATATGTTTAACAATATTATATTGTGTATACGTTTTTGTGCAGTTATCGACAAAAAATATATTATTATTATTATTATTACTATTATAAGAATGTGTTTTTTTTCTATATAATATATTATATAAGCGACTATTAGCCTAGCTATATACGTATAAATATATACATGCGAGTCTTATTTTTTTCTTATAAAAAAATTCCTAATCCAAATGTACCATTATATTAATTTTTTATATACAGATTATTAAGAAAAAATAATACGGTTTTCTTTTCTCTCGACGGAAATTGTTAAATCACAACTTTTTTTAAATACGTGTATTAATGTACTTATACTATAAAGTTATCATCCTCAAATACCTATATATTCATATAATGTCCCATAATATTAAGTTAATATTAAAATATTAAAACACTAACGTATTGCTGAGTTGCACGTAAGGACTTACCAAGATTTAAAAAACGTTTATTGTATTTTACTACTATATTCGTTTCTTCTTGTTTTAACGAAAACGAAGTCATCGCCCATAGGTATGATACACTATCACGATATCACTATAAACGGTATATAACCGTGAAACATGATTTCCGAAAAATATTCTAGAGCTGTGATTGGTAGAACATTATGGTTACCGTGTGGTTAACCACTGGTTAACTACAATTTACCATTCCAAAACCATACCTATACCGGCTATACCGCATATACCGTATAGTTGATTTCAATCCTACCCGAACCGGGCAAACCGTGATGTTTACGAATGGTATATTGGTATATAAATTATATAAAAAAAAAAAATTGTAGTTTCAACATGCAAACGTCCGTCTATCTCATGTTGTAGTAAGTAGAGGCTAGTCAATAGTAATATGCTATTACACTAATAAATAAGTTAATTTTTTTAAATACAATTCACATGCTGTAATTAGTAATTTTTGTCTGTAAAGCGTTTTTTCATATTCACAATATTCTAATGATGAGTGATGACATAATTTTAAATATTATATAAATATTTAATATAAATTATAATAATAATATATCTTTCAGATTTAAAACAGTTCTAAAAATTTAAAATTAGTAGCACCATTGATTATAAATACTAGTATTTATAACCAATAGTAGAACATAATATTTATTTATTTGTTTATAATGGGACAAGCCAAATGAAGCAGAAAGTACACAAACAATAGTACATAATACATATAAAGAATAGTGCACAATAAATAGTAATAAAAAAGTTTAAAAAACAAACGAAGGATCTACATTGGCAGAGTGAAGAAGACAGTATATAGGGACATTTTTTAGAAAATTAGAAGGAAGATGAGGAATGTGAAATGGCAAAGAAGATCGGGTTGAACGTGTAAAAACTTTAAAATTTACATAAGAGAGGAGAATAGGAGAATTAATTTTATTACAGAGAAAATCCGATAAAAAACGAATATATGCCTAATATTACAATACAATTATAAATTTACAATGAATACAATATTATAATAATATAATAATTATTATATTAAACTATTAAACTAATATAATCGGGAATGTTATTTTCCCTGATTTATTTTTAATTTTCAACCTAACCTACAAATTGCAAAGGTTTATTATATATATGAACTAAATATACCAAGTTATCATAACCATAACTACACGTTATGTTGTCGAAAAGTACCATAAAAATATAGTGAACAACTTCTAAATTATCACGTTTCACGGTGAGCTGTGTAGACACCTGTCTTAGTAAATATACTAATTACCATTCACCGCGTATCTAATCAGAGGATTGGTATAATATGATTGCAAATATTATAACCTGCGTACGACTATATTTTAATATTATAGGTTACTATCAGGGCCGTATTTTTTTTTTTTTTTTTAGGGGTCAACTGTCCCGTACTAAATTTTTACTAGACCATAAAATTTCATCTAATATATTTTTTTTACATAATACTAAAGCAGCTATCGTGTGTCATTAATCTTAATTTAATAACAAAAAAATTATTAATGAATTTAAATATACTATATTTTATTATATTTCTTATTTATACATTGGGACGCTAATGTCCAAGAGCTTTTCTTCACAGTTGCAAAAAAAATTCCTTCCTATAATAATTTTTTTTTAGCCAAAATATTAATGCATTGAAAATTTTAAAAAAAGTCCTTAATATATAATTATAACGAAAAGTTTTCGTTATAGGAGAAAAGACATACATATAATATAATACATACATATAATAATGTAACTGCATTACATCTTTTAAATTATAAAAAAGTTTGTTTGTTTTGTTGATATACCTACACGATAACTGGTACAAACAAGGATGGCTGTAATATAAAGCTAAGTATAATATTGAATTATGTGAATCAAATTCATAATTAATAATTAAAAAATTAAGTAATAATAACGTAGTATTATATTAGAAGTACTTACTTAAATTTTTGCAAACATTAAAATTTCAAAATAGCCAATAGAGTTAAATTTACTAGATATTTTTATGTGTCAAATTCTTAATTTGATCAAGATTGCGTGATTTTAGGGATTTTTTTTTAATTTTCGAAAAATGAATATTTTTTCATATTATAATATCGTTTTATATATAATAATTATGGTGATTATTTTTAAAGTTTTGCATTTTTTAATATATATATATATATTAGTATATAATTAAAAAATTCATTGTTGGTTATGATGAATGCTATATAAATAACATGAATAATAAATTCAGATTATGAATGAACGCAATAATGCAATATTATAAATTATAATATGATATAAAAAGGATAATTTTTCAGCAAATTAATACAAAATATTCCTAAATCACAATCTTGATCAAATTAAGAATATGATATATTTTGAAAAATAAAAATGTTCAGTACATTCAACTGTCTTAAGTTATAGTTATCTTGATTTTGATTTTATAATACAAAGTTTACCTTATAGGTATATTATTATACTTAACCCAACTATCCAAATAATTATGTAGAAAAAATTGCATTTAAAAACTTTCATATGTGATTGAGATATATATTATTATAATTAACTAATAAATCTGGGATAATAGGGACATCCTGTATATTCAACTCCACGCCAAAAGCTTTAGGGTATTTTATAATATACGTATTTACTTTACGTACACTGCATAATACATTCTATTCCTCTGGGTTTAATTTAAAAGTTAGCAAATATTTGACAATTCGTATATTTTTATACTTATATTAATTTAATTTTTTTTATATTATAATATAAGGTAAACATACACATTATGTATACCTACGCGCTACACGTATAATAGCTAATAATAAGTTTCGTGTGCATCAAGCAATAGTTATAAATACAATAATTTTTTAAACAACTTCAGCGACAAGATGCGTATTACGAGGTTTTGAAATTGTTCAACATTAGGTATATCAATGTAAAAATGTCCAAACTTATCATGATACAGATTGTTATACTTTCAGTATAATATATTGTATTATATTGAGTTTCGCTTAGAATCGTATTTTTTAATGCAATATCATTGCATTCAAATCTTAATTATAATAAACCACTTATTTTTTCGAGAACCGGAGGGATGAATAGATCGTACAATTATATGTATATATATATAATGTTTGATATATAATTTTATAAGAAAGATGAAAGATGATTAAAAAATACATTTATATAATAATTACCTTTAGCTATACACTGAAATCAGATTTATCTATAACAAAAATTTATAATTTAAGAACGAAATGTTTATTTTGTTTCTTTTTCGCATAATTTACCTATTATATTGTTATAATTAAAATATTGTAATAATTATATTGTGATAATTTGAATAATATATGAGTTATAATAATTATATATATATTAACGATTAAATATATAAACATGTTTTTCTCAAAATTGTCAAATAATAAAACATTTTATTGATGGTCATTTTTTTAATGGTATTCGATTTTCACATTGTGTAATTTATTTTACAGTCTATATGATTGACCAATTTGTGAAATTTGTTTTTATTTCACTAAGAGTAAAATACACATTTTTCTAGGTCAAATTTTCAAGAAATGTTCGAGTTCATTAAGTGGATTACATACTAAAAACAGCATATAGTAAAACAACATAATATATGTAAACAGGCAACAAAAGGGTGATCCGGAACCCAGCTAGGTGAACAGAATTTCATGTTTAAATAGTGGGAATTACAAATAACGTTTTAATTGTTATATCTCCATCATTTTACAACCTAAATCTAACCAGTAAACAGATAGGTATATTTTGCATACACATATGGAAATTAAATTATTTATTCACCCGTTCGATCGTTATACGTACCTATATAATATAAACATCAGGGTGTCCAACAAAGGTCTAACAAACTTAATTAATACTATAAATAATCATTAAGGCATTATTAGTCTTGGTACTATTGGTAATTTTTAGTGCGTAATTGGCTATTGTTAAGTGCATATTAATGCATGCGAATTTAGATGTCTTTAGAGCTGAAAGTCCCTAAGCCTTTTGTGATGTAAAATTTCTTCTTAAAATGTTATCATGAAGTTAATGAAATATTATAATTTAAAATACGTATGCTCATTGATAATAAATCATAATGATACTGGAGTCTGAAATACTGATACACTGATCAATAAATAATGAAAAAAAAATAATGATATTTCCATAAGATTTGAAAAATTATTAAAAATAATAGATGAAAACAAATTAAGAAGAAATGTTAATGTCAATATTTTTCTAACAATTATGTCAAAAATTATGACAAAATCGCTATATTGTTTTAAAAAATATATATGCCTATAGGTAAAACAAAATATTATTTTAGGTTATGAGTGGAACGAAGAATGTATTGATTTTACATTAATGTGTGCTTTTTTTATATTTGAAGATACATTTCCGGATAGAAATAATAATGGACCGACAATCACAAATTGGGTTAACTTTCAATAGAAAATTTTGACTAGATGGTATTTTTATTAGATCATTTTTCGAATTTCTAAAAAGTTTTTCTTTGGGATAAGAAAAACTACCAAAATGGTTTGAAAAACTGTAATATTCAAGGAATTTGTAATTTTAATATTCATTATATTCAAATATTAATTATATTAATATGATACAATAACTGTTAATTTCTTCGAGTAGTAACATCCAGAATCGTCTGGCTTACTTTTTTATTTAAAAAATAATTAAGAAAACAAGTATACTATAATAATTGTTGCATCTAAGTATGTAGGAAAGTAAGTATATATGTAAGGAAATAGTTTTAAAAAAAAATATATTAGTAAATATCGCACGGATCCAAAGTTATAGCGTTTGTCAGATCTTTGTTGGACACTTTGTATAGTCGAATTAAATGTTTGTCTTATGATGGTGCTGAAATTTAATACAAAAGGACGTAGGTTCGGTTAAACAAAATAGTAAAATCTTAGAAGGTAATTATTAAATATACTTTTCCGTGACATAATCATACTATGAACAGATACAATCTTTATGTTATATTTTCGTAGGTATATATTATATGAAATTATAAATTGAATGTCACTCGAAAACTCATATACCCAATTACTATTATAATAACACGTGTATAACGCAGTCTAGTTCAAGGTCATAAGATAGCGATTATAATATGTCGTAATTTGTTCGATGAACATATAAATATATAATTATTGTATAACGAAAAATTTATAGGTAACTCACCATAATTTATTATCGATATTATTTGGAAAGTCAAAACGTAAATTGTTATATAATATATAATATATGTAAGAGAAATATAAATATACGCGACCTGATCATTTTATCGTATACCAATATAACAGCAGGTAACCTATAATAAAATATAGAACATTGATTGAGCATTGAAAGATGGCAGACGAGAAGGGTCTAATTTCGTTGTTCAAGTATTAATAGAGATCTATATATATATATACGGAGTGATCAGAATTTTATGTTACAAAAACAGTTAGAATTACATATGTATTAATATATTATCAATGTTATTTTCATTAATTTTGTTATTCAATATTCTGTTCACTCTGTATACGAGTATACAATATTATAACGTAATATAATATATAATTATGTATATTTATAAAATTATATTATTTGAATTATCCAACAAATTATCTGCAATCTATTTATATAGTTGATAATAATACACTAATAACATGACCCTGACACTTTCTATTATAAAACAATGTAATTCTCAAAAATGTAAACAAACCAAAAATCGATCTGGCGGCAAATTAATCACATAACTGAATAATTTTTTTTTTTTAGTGAAAATATTATGCATCAATTACTTTGTGTGTAATACGACTCAGTGATACGCGTGCAGAATTCTTTGACTGCGACTTTGTAATTTTTGTGTGAATTACCTATTGCACTTTTTTACATTTTATTGATACTTGCAATTTACTTTTAAATTTTTATATGCACCCATATTATAGTATTTAAATTATATTAATTTATGTTATAAGTATACGTACGTTTAAACTTATTTAAGCATGATAAGATTTAAAATATAAAAATAACTTTTCTTTCGAGAAATGCGAGTGACTTCAGAAATAATATAATTTGTCATTATTTTTTAACCGATGATATTTCCCCTCCCCCTATTTTTTTGAGAAAATACACCCATGTTATTGTCAAGTTAAATCATTAAATCGCCGATGGTTTTGTAAAATCGTGTGTTAACTATTGCATGTTAATATACAAAACATATTTGATAATATCACAGATTAGACAAAAATATATTTTATAGTACAATATAATTATGGTAAAATGAGTAAACAATTATTTTATTTTATTAATGTTGTCCCTATGACGTCAGTTCGATTGTTGTGTTTATATTTTCAACAAACCGCTTAGTCTTAGTGTCCTATATGGTGTAATCTAATCTGTGCTTATATTAACTATATTTTTCATTAGCATAGATTTAATTTTTCGTCGGATTATGATATAATATAATGATCATATACCCCTGCAAGACTATTAATAATCTATAATAATGATAATAACATATTTTTCTGTTAGATGAAAAATAATTTAATGATTTTTATGATTTAAAATTTTCATTCATTACATATTAGGTAACCTATATATATATATATATATATACGAGTATATTGTTATATTATAGGTACTAATTTTCAAAAGAATGCATGAATATTGTATTATATTATAATAGTTCTTAAATGATAAAAAAATATATACCACTACACAAAATATCTAATAAATTATTTTATGCGCATAAAAACCCCTTGCGAAAGAGAAGGCAAAAGGGGAGGAGTTTCTATATAACATATTAATAATATTAGTATATTGTAAATTGAATCGATTAGTTTTGTTTTTGTAGTTTTGTACAAAAAACCGTAATACAACAGAAAATTAGTTTAAGTTTAGTAGCGTACACAATGGGGAAGAGTATAATAGTTAATATATATATTATACGTATGTAAAAAACAATAATATTATGTATTTACTTACTTAATACATACTAATCTGCGAGTAAAATACTAAAACACGCATTCGACTGTTCAGTGCATCAATAATATTCTAGTGGTTACAGGTCCAATCTAGTTTTCCACGTTTTCTGTAACCATTAACCAGTGACCACGATCGTGGTCATCGTTGATTTAGACCAAAATATATTATGCATACCTATCACCATCACGATTGTGTAATGACTGTATACACATATATGAATATATACGAGTATATCAGTTGGAGAACATTTATAAATGTTTCCATTCAATATTTATACAGATTATAGGTACTTTTATTTTTCCTCGCGATTAGTTACGTTACATTAGCTGATTTTAAGTCGGTAAAGACCTCTTTCGAAACTTAACAGTGCTCGCGTTATAATAATAATAATAATCAAATATAGATGAAAAACTAACATAATATAAATAATATTTTTGTAGTATACGTATACGAGTGTAAAACGTAAACTTGTATAGTTTATAGTTTATTTATAAGGAACATATAATATTATGTCACTATATCAGTATATTATATTATTATCTACACCAGTGGCGTACGCATGATTTTTAGGGGGAGGGGTGTAAAATTTAGCGTTCATAAAGTTATGATTTAAAAAAAACAAAAACCAATTGGTTACTATTAATAGTACAATAGTTCTTTAATATTATCAAATATTATATCATACAATACATTACAGGTATTACACGAGCATACAAATAATTTATTTAAATAGCATAAAATATAAACTGTCAAGATTAGGAACAATCTTAGTAATAAAAATATACCTATAATATGGCCAATGAGAGTGGTTTCAGCCCCTTATCCACCTCCTCTTTGTGTACGATACTGATCTAGACTAATTTTCTGTTGTATCGCGTTTTTTTGTACAAAACTATAGTCAATTCAACTTCATACAATTTGGATTAAATTATATTAAGTTATTTTATGTTATACTTTATGACAAATGTGATTTCTTTCTCTATCAGTGACGGATCCAGGAGAGGGAGCGATAGGGGGATAAGTAAGTTTTGACACTATAACAGGAGATTTACAATGAAACCGGACGAGGTAAAATGTATACGGTATTACGGTGTACTTATCCTTAAGATGTTTTTGTCTCATAATCCAAATAAAAGTAATTCTAGTATCTGATACCACGCTTATTAGTTATTTGGCAAATTAAATTACAAAGGATTGATTATTTAATTTAATAACAAATTATTAACTGATTTACTATTGATTGGTATTTTATCAAAATTACATTCATATATATTATATTTATATACAAGCTTTAAAATAATTATGCTTATATGCAGTTTAACCTTAATTCTGCTCTTAAAATATATGATTATTTTTTCTTTTCTTTTTTTTTTATTAACGTTATATATTTAATTTTGTATCACGACAACGCCCTAGACCTTCGCTACGTCAATGTCATTAAGGATCCGCTCACGAAATTCAGTTCGAACGGGTCAACGTTCTCTTTTCTGGTGTCAATCTTATCTGTATATAATGTAGTGTGTTAAGCTGCAGAGTACGCCATCGTTCACCAGGACAAGTAAGTAGGTACATAATATATAATTCGATATAAAAATACGTTTTATATTATAATGAAGACGCGTGTTTAATGCGTTTGATAGCAACATGTTATAAAATAGTATAAGAGATTAAAGTTAAAAATAATTTTATAAAAGTAGCATCTAATTAAAAAAAAATTATATTTGCACACACATGTTGTACAATCAGATTATTGATACACAAGAAACAGGCGCAAATCTATTTAGTAGTATTTCAAGCAAAATATAAAACACGTACCTATACATAACGATCAGAATTTCTGTTAAAAAAAATAGCGAAAAATAAATTGAAAATTTAGGTATACCTACCTTTATTGGTAGATATTTATAATTTTTAGAAGGTGTGTACTTCATACATAACAAACATGACAGAGTGTTCAACTGGATTAAACTGGATTTAGGAACAGATTGTGTATAACGGGCTTCTGCCCACCCCCCAATTTTTTTTAAAAATAGTATAAAATAATAATAAAAAATGTTACATTTTATAGAATCATCAAATATTTCTAAAACTAAACCTTTTTTAAGCTTTAATATAAGTTAATTATATAAAAATAAATTTAATATATTATCATATCGTGTTATGATTTACATATTTTATATTTATATTATTGATAGGTATTTACATGTAAAACGTATGCCAAAAATGTATATTCTAGAAAACTATAAAATCGGGGGGATTATATACGAAGAAAAAAATTAATATAAATTTCAATCAATACTTACAAAAATCATATCATTTTTAAAAATAAGACTGAGATCTACAACTGAAAAATTGTCAAAATATGATAATTATAACATTTTCGTATTATGAAAATTTATTATAATATTTATCATACTTAATATTTTATGTTGAAAAAAATACAAAAGTAACATAATATTATAAATTATATAATAGATGTACCTACCTCATTTTAAACATATATATTTTTACAGGTATAGGTAGCTATGTGAGGTGTCTAGTTCATAAGGATTTACACTTTACAGTAGTAATATTTTAACACTTTTACAGGTTATTTGAGAATTTTATGGGATTTAAAAAAATATTTATAATGATTCACAGTAGTTGAGAATTGAAGACAAATCAACACTTAAAAAATGTAAATGTAAATAATAACACATAGCCCCATTGGGTATAATAAAATAATGATGAGCGGCATTTTAGATAATTTATATACCTATACAGTTATACCTATAAGTATGTATAATTCATTAAACCATTTACATACCTACATACCTATAGATATTTAAAATTTGATTACTTTAACTTAGAAGTATGTGATAGTTATGAATTTAATATTCATAAAAAACTACCATAAAAGAGACATTTTTTTTACTGTAATCAAGATTTTTATCTAGTAATTTTAAATTTGTTACAAATTATTAATACTAGCAATTACATTATCTACCTGCAGAGAAATATATATTTCTACATTACGTATAGACCTAAAATGTCCTTTCGATATAATATACAGGTCATGAAAGACTAAACGTGTCGACGATTATCAAGAAACACAGGTAGGTAGTTATAATAATTCATCTAGTACGTATTGTTGATGAAATATCTAAAACATCAAAAAGAAAATTAAATATAGGTAAATATTTGAGTTATTATGTTTGAAAATAAATATATGTAAATTTTATAATATAATGTTCCAAATATTTAGCATACATTTTAGTACATCATTGAATTTATATATCACTTGTGGATCCATGAGAGGGGGGGTGGAATATAAATATTTATGAAGTCCGAAAAAGAAAAAAGAATATTTGTTATATATATAATATGGACATTCTTTAGTTCCCATAAGATATAATACTCCCCTCTCCCCCGTTATTTTGAACTTAGTCCACTACTGGTGTTTAGTATATAATATTATATATGTTAATATTAAATTATAACCCCCTAATACATTTTTCAGGTTGAAGGACCTACCTAATATTTTAATTCATTTTGGTTAATTACTAATTTTTAAGTAACTAATAACTTTTTAGCCATTTAAACTCTCAAAGAAAAAGTTTTTGGGTACATCCTAGTTTACTAACATACATCAAATACAATGCAAATAGTGATTTAATGTTAGATTTAAAAATAGATGAATAAATTCATAACTGGTAGGTATTAAACTAAAAACAGACAAATGAAATAATAATATACGCATTTTTATCATTAATTGTTATTTGTTATTTAACACAGACCGATGACAAATAATTTGATAGGAACATCGCAATTGTCATTAATACATTTAAAAATATTTTTCTACTTTTGTCAGAAATATCTGTTAATAACATATGTATCCAGAATCGTATTTAAGGGAGAGGGAGTCGAACAAGTTTAAATCCCCCTCCCATGACAAAAAAAAACAAAATTGCTATAATAATATTATTTTGCCACCTGTTTTAAATCTTACATTATAATGTATACATATATACAGAACATACTGTTTATTTTTTAGTTTTTTGCAATTTATTTTTTATATTATAAAATGGTGATAGGTGGGGGGGTTATCTTCATGAAAGCTTCTAAAAGAAATCGGAACCCCCCCCTATAAATTGCTAAATACACTTCTGTATATTTCTAAAAATGTTTTCTCGGTCTGGACGCGGCTTAACATAAAATTTTGATCACACTGCAGTAATGTATAGATTATGTATATATTATCTTCTTCTATTTCGCTTTACCTCCCAACTGAGTATATATAATATATGTAGGTAATACACATGATATAGTTTATTATGATTTATTTTATTAATAGTTTATAGAATTTAAATAATAAATTATTTAAAAGTGTATGCACGATCGCGTTAGAATAAAATATAGTAAAAACATTGAACGATGTACCTATATGACGTCACCGATCATTCATTAAATAATATATTTATTAGTCATTAAAAATACATAAATATATTTTTTTTCATTATTATGAGTGTTATATTATCATTACTGTCTATAAAGTCGTAAATATTTTAATATGTATATATTATAAATAAGTATATAATATTATAATATTCAATAAAAGAAATGATTTTTAAGCACATAAATACGCGTAATTTCGTATTACTGTTTACTGATTGAATAATACTCGTTTATAGTTGATAATTATAAATATTATGACCGAGTATAGGATATTAAAATCTGTATATAAACGTACCCAGGATAAATCGTTTTGAATAAAATAATTTAAATAAAATCTCATAAACCACAATATTATTATTATAAATATATATTTAGATATATTATATTATAAAGTGAATAAAAACAGCAAACTCACTAATAATATATTTCATCATAGATGTCAAAGTCGTATAGCGTGACAAGAGATTTAAGAATTAACAAGCGATTAGGTACCTATTCTATATTATGTTATCTCTTAAAAAATGCTCAAAAATTCGTGTTACGTAAATAACAAAGGTTGATGGTAACGTTAAAAACGTATGCAATTCCCCAATATTTCTATAATATGACATTTAGAATTTAGATCACTCTGTATCAGACTTTATTTTTTATAAAATTACATACTACACATTCTGATTGTACCTACATTAAAATTTTACAAAAAAGTAAAAGGCTGATGTAATTATGTATATACGGTATATGAATCCATAATCTATATTATTATAATTGGAATTAATTATTAAACTTTATTAGAAAATATAATGCATTGATAATATAATTTTTGTTAACATAAATTATGGATATTTATCTTATAAAAAATTTAAAAATATCAAATAGTTATGTACCTAGTTATGTTCTTTATCGAACAATTAATAACTGAATCTAAACTATATAGGTACTTCAATTCGTAATGTACATATTTTGGACTAAACAATTTTTGTTGGGGATTAATAAATAATATGGGCTGTCTATATTCCAATTGAATTTCATCATATTATACATAGGTATATATTTCGTAGTTTTGTGGTCGCCACCATACGTCACATTTGTATTTATTGTCTCCTATCCTAACCTAGCAGACTTTATAATTAATAAATAAAAATGGTTCATTGATCATGTTTTTTTTTCTTACAATAATAGCTGTATTATTATAATATTATTATTGTCTCTTATTGTAACCTTTCATTTTTTATGAAACCTTATTTTCCAAACAAAATAATACTGTTAATATCGTTGCTTATACAATGCCAAATCACCATATAGCGTGATCTGCAATGATCAATTACTTGACTAATATTTGCTTAGTAGTAATTAGTATAAATATCGTTAACGTTTTCTTTTTTCTCTCGTTTTTATAACAATATTCTATATACATTGCATACAGGTTGATCAAATCTTCAGGTTAAAAAATTACTTAGAATCTCATAAGAATCATATGACTTCCGATCATCCTGTTTATATAATAAACCATATAAGTACTCTCATAACATACATTGAGTATAATTATCTAAATTATGGTTTACCGGTATAATTGTCTGAACAATATACTATAATATACAATATAGGCTAATCTGGTAACTATTATTGCTAATTATAAAAGTGAATTGCCTGAAATTATTACAAATATTTATACATAGTATATTATTATTATTGTATTTGTATTTATATATATTATGTATATTGTATAGGCCTACAGAGTAATCAGAAATTTTCACTAAACGAAGTAAATCGCATACGTTTTCAACATTTTCTACACATTTTTGTAACACCACATTTTGATCACTTTGTATCTTTATATATAATATATTTATATCGATGTTAGAATTATTTAATATTATTAAAAATATAACGCCGTAAAACGAACATGTCGCACAATACGTCGTGTTGTTCCGCGACTGTGTTACATATCCACAGCCGTTCTATAGCTCGTTTTGTTAATTACTATTTATTATTTTGTTATTTCTGCTTTTTACCAAAAGCATGAAAACTTGTGTTTATCGAGTATTTATATAAACAATTTTCCATCTATAAAACTACAACATATTATTTATATTATTGAACTTTTTGTGTTTCTAGATATTACTTTATTACAATATAATTCTTGAAGTGATATTTCCTGTAGGATTAATACTAGCACGTAAAAAAGTTATTATAGCTTCAATAAATTATGATTTGTGAATAATGTATTGGTTTTATAATGATGTTTTTTTTATGTCTGAAGATACTTTTTTTGGTAGAAATAATGGTCCAATTACCACGAATAGAGTATGCTTTATGTAGAAAATTGCATATAGTTAATACTTAATTTAGCTATTTTTTTTAATTTTTCAAAGGTTTTTCCTTAAGGGAAGAAAAACTACCAAATATAATGGAAAAACAAAAAAATTTACAGAAATCATAATTTTGAGAAAATTGGTTTTAGATTTTCATGATAACTAATACAATTTTGAACGTAGCAACTTAGTTAATTTTTTGAATATTTTCATAGTTAGTTTACACTACTCGTGATAAAATTTTGGAACGGATTATCAGGATATAATGTATTGTATTTCGATATTCGACCCAGTTTCACTCAGAATCGTATTTTCAAATGCAATGAGCGTTTGAAAATTGCGTTCAAATCTTTACATGAATAAACCACTAATTTACGATCAAAAGAATGACGACCTAAGGGACAAAGAAGGAACGTTCAAAATCGTATCTCTTTTTAGCTAGTGTATATTTATTAATTAAAGTTTTTATAATTATAGTATTCTACTATACTAATTCGTAATTTTTCGTAAACACAGTTTCGGAATTCGTAACCTTACTTAAGTAAATCCTTTTAAAGGGACTTAAATAAGATTACTAATTTAGGAATTGTGGTTACGAAAAATTACAAATTTGTTACTAATTCGTGGCATATTTTTTTTTTTAATTTTTACCTTGTGGTGCCAGGGTAAGTGACCTATATAATTTAATATAATATAATAATATAATATTTGTAATGAGGTATTTGGCAACGCTTATTAAAAAATACCAACAAATATTCAAAAAAATGTGTTTTTTTTTTTTAAATAATGGCTTACATTTCACAAATTTTCCGGCATTGTATGTAAAATATGTATATAAATATACAATATAATATTATCAAAGATTATTGAGTTTTTTACATTAAAAAACGTTAGCGTTTAATGGTTTTTTGTTAAATTATACAAAGTGAAAAATAAAACGTTTTTATTTTCACAAAAAGAATAATTTCACTAAGTGACTAAGACATTAAATTATATATACACTACAAATGTGTTTCAGTATTTACGTGGTCTCTGTTGCAAATAATGCAGTATAATAGCAGTAGGTACGTTTAATATACATCATTTATATTATGGCCCATTTTCCCCAGCGCATTATTGTTTTCAACATTCTATAACGATAGCACTGAGTTGTTCTTGAATTTAACCAAAGGTTTTAACGGTCACTAATAATACAAGTTTCGTGTAAATATTCACCCTTTATAAATTGACAATGCGCTTTTTTATTTTTCTCCTTTATTTGCCGAGTTTGGATGCTCATTTGCTTTCGTCATTTGATTCAACGTGCAGCAGGCAATGAATTATAGGTGTGAATGTGTTAAACATCATATAAATCTTTTTTTTTCGCTTGGCAATCTATTTGAAAATTCGATTTCATCGTATTTATATTTAATCATTACCGTGTTTAACATAACATAAGTTATGCAATATACATATACTGTATACTTTACCAATGAAATACAATTTTCACTTCTCTTAAACGTTCATTAGCCGTAGAAAATTCATCGTTTAATTACATTACACTAAAATGTATATTATACAAATTAAAACTAAATAGTTGTAAAAAAAAAAATTATAGAAGAGAGTATTTATATTAATAAATTATAAAGTTTCGTTGATATATATTACTGGAAATGCTAATTTTAAATTCTAAAGAATATATTATAATGACCAAAAATTTTGTTATTGAAGTTATGAATTTTGTTTGAAGAATGATATAAAAAACATTATAGCTGTATAATGTTTTATACATGCTGATGTACAAAGCATTCAAGTGTTATACCTGCGTCAAGAGAGAATCGTTAAATAATATTAATAGTAATATTCAATCAGGCAATTGATAACGTGTTATATCTCAGTAGTATACATTTTATTATCACACATATAAATATAAATATAGATTATATGGTATATACTATATGTACACATAAAAATGACAAGAAAATTGTAAGAACGTATACTCAAACACTGAAAAAATTTCTACTTATTGCATTTTAACGACTTACTAAACACTATTATTATATTATATTCATTATGCTATTCACACAATATTCACGAAAATATTCCTATTATAAAACTAAATAAAATTTTATTATACATAACACACGCGTATACTAATGAAATAATGACTGTAACATAAACATAATTATTATCACATTCCTGTGAATATTTATGAAAATGGCAAACTATCTCGATTCGTCAGTAAAAAATTGCGTCAATTAATTAATTAATTTTTATTTCCAACTCCGGCAAAGACAATCGCCTTGAATATAAAATACATTATTGGCCGATCGAAGCAAAACATTACGTTAAAACCTATTAGGTATTATATGATGCATTTGCCACTTCCAACTTATAGGTACCTATATACTTAAATTGTACAGCAAAGACAGATTTTAGCAGACTATATATACTTTACCTATATCATTTAATATATTTATACTGTTGATATAGAGCTATTTAACAAGAAACCCATAATTTTACTATCAGGATATCAGAAATACAGTCATATAGCATTGTACTCTTATCCTCATTATGAAATTATAAATTTCAAAACATATATAAATAATATGTAGATATACCAAACGTCAATAGTTTTTACCTCGTTGGTTGTTATACTTAAACCAGATTAAACATGTCGTTATTATAGGTATTAATGTATTATAGGTAATATTATAGTACATTCTAGGTACATAATTTATAAAATATATTAAAGTGAACATTATGATATTATCAACCAGTAAAAAGCAAAGGGGGCTAAGCGATATGGTTATGCTACGGTGCTAGGTGCTAAGTGATAAACAAATGGCACTAGATCCCTACTATTGTCTACTATAAAATTTTAAAATTTAAGTAATATTTCAATATAATTAGTGTCTTGCCATCAAGGTAACATATAATAGAATGGGAATAAATAATAACCTCATTCCTAAAACTTAAATAAATATCGAAGCGCCATGTTCAAAATTAAGAAAATATTAAAATTTTGTTTTCACTCTCCTGAAAAATAGTAAAACTGTCAATTAACACCTTTTGCCTTATACCAGTCGTTATATCATCTAAATTATATTTATGTTTATTATCCGCTAAAATATTAAAAAAAACAATATTTTGTTGATAACGTGAAAGATCAATAATAAATGGACACTAGAGAATGGATCCCATTTGATTGGTGTTGACGTTACTAAGTTAGAATGTGTTAATTACGCTTAGACAGCAAATCTTAATGGTAAATATTTAATTAAATGTAAAATAATTGTCATTAAATTAAGTAGGTACTAATAATTTTAATGTGTGTTAAAACAAAAAAATTGTATATTATGTTAGATACTTATATATTAATTATTAATTGTACACCGGTGACTAATAATTATGTTTTAACAAACAGAAAATGATGGCTAGTCTAAGGCATTCATTGTCCCATTAAAAATAACAACTGCAATTAATAACGTGGTTAGATACATCTAAAAAAAAAAATAGTTTCGATCAGTTACATTATGGTATTTTTTAACAAATATCAAACAATAAAACATTCTAAATTCCTCAGTCAAATTTAAGGACGAAACATATTTTATTTATTATACTGAATATATAGAAAGCACAATTTGTCTCATTATTATTAAAATATATAATATTATATTCACGTATCTACAGAAATTATGTGATATTATTATAATATATACACTAACCTAACAAAATAATACTTTAAGTACCTATAGTAAATTATATATAATAAATAAATAAAATTAAATACCTAATGAAAACGGATTTAGTGAAAACACTGTGCAATATTGTTACTTTTTTAAAACATATTGTAATAATGTACCCTTAATGTACTTTATTATACAATTAATAAAAAAGTTAGGGCTACTTAATACTATAATTTTTTATGCGTTCTGACTGATATTACACAATCAATAAATATATTTTTTAATGTAAATTTATTTTGACTATACTGGTCAATTTTATTTCCGATAACTTAAGTATTATGTATGCGAATATAACGTAAAAACACCATACTATGGATGTTAGATAAACCCAAATGATTAAAACTTTATAAGTTAAATATATATATTTGTTCAATACTCGACAGTAAAATTCAGTAATAGGTATATCAACATTTTTAGAAAAATACAACCACTCGGATTATAAAATGTAAATAGACTTTTCCATTTGAACATATACAATATACAAAAATTATAAAATATTATAACCAAACAAAAAATGGAAGTATAATATAATATGTTAACAATTAATTTTTTTTTTTTATAAAATTTCATAGTTTTACAAATCGATATAATATTTAATAATAAAATAAATAACAAATTTTAGATAGTTATATAAAACAACAATTTGTTAAAAATATATATTATACTATAGAAATACTAAAGAAACTTAAGAATTGTTTTTTGTTTAACATATAAAAATCATTTCTTATATTATATTAAACAAAAAACAATTAAGAATTCATTGCGTGTAATAATAATAGGAAACTAATAACTGCGTTATTCGAATATGGCCATAAGACCTCTTATTAAATCCAATGCATAATTTATTTGTTCATTTGTACCATTTATAACAAGAAATCTTTTTGTCAAGTCAGGATGAATTAAAATTTCCAATTTTGTAGCTTTTGACATATTGCAAATACGGCTGATTGCTATACCATTTTCACGGTTAATAATTTTTACTATAGATAACGGAACAGAAATTTTAATAAACCCATAAGTAGTTTCTTCGTCCAGTTCACTTTCATCAGACACATTGTCATTTTCGTTATAATCGTTATTATTTACTACTTTAATATTCAGGCTAAGTGTGATGTCAGATTTTCGAATCGGCTCATTAAAAACATGGTGTGATGTCATTAAGCGTTTGTTTTTTACGTAAGATGCATTTTTACTTCTTTTCATTTTTAATGTATAAAAAACAAAAAAACTAAAGCCAAACGTTAATGGATTCAAAATTGCAATATACAGTTCACATTGAGAGAAACATAAAATGTATTACAGTTAATAAATACATATTAATCCAAAAAATACAAGTATATCTCTAGTACTATGGCAACTATAAATATTGGTAAAATTATATAAATCGTAAACAGATGATTTTGCAACACCAATTCTGATTTTTCTGTATATAATATTTAATATGCAATATTTAATGCTAAGCGTATATAATATACGTCATATTATACAAAATGCTCGTCTTATGTGTTCTTATAATAATATTATGGTTAATAGGTATTTTTTAATCTGCTTAACTGAAATCTGTTAAGATTCGGCATACAATAATTATAATATAAAATAATATATTATATAATATGCGTATATATTATATATATATTAGTATTTGGTATCCAAAAAAATATAATTTACGTATATCAATTTTTCTACTTTTTACAACGTGACTGCAATTGCAGTTAATATTTATTTACATATATTAATTAAATTTGATCAGTGTCGTAATTAAGGGGGTGATCAATGTGATAGATACCCTTCAGAGTCTGTTGTTTTATATAAAAGTTTGTATATAGGTTATGTAAAGTACTTCAAAATATAATAAATATTAGCTACGTTTGTAAAAAATGTCTATATCTCTTCCCCCCAAGATTAATTCCTAATTACAGCACTGAATTTGATTAGGTATATTATAATATTTATGTGCAATTTAATTATCCAATTGACAAGAATTACATTAGTACTATAAACACGTATAGCGTTTACGATAAAAAATAGAAATAAGCGGGAAGGTCCATTCCGGATGTTCCTCTTTAGTCCTTTCAGCTCTCGGAGAAATTAGTAGTTTATTATAATTAAGATTTAAATGCAATGATATTGCATTTAAAATACGATTTTGAGCGAAACTCAATATAATACAATATATTATACTGATAAGCTGTTCCAAAAGTTAACCTCGTGTGTAAACCCCTCATGAGAATACTCAAAAAAATGTCAATTATCATACAAAATCTAAAATCAATTTCGTTAAATAATGAACTAAATAAAGTACAAATTAGATGCAATATTCTACCGACAGTATAACCTATTTATAGTAATCGGACAATTATTTCTACCCGAAATGTCCCTTCAGACTTTTAAAAACACAACATGTAAAATGTTAAAGTTTGAATTAACTTTCAATTTTCAAAATATTTTTTAAATAGATTAAATATTATATAAGTAAGCTTCTATAAAATTATCAAATTGATAAACTCAAAATTCCAGGAAAAAATTTACCATGTGTTTAAAATTTACGGCGAGTAAACTGCATAAGTGAATACTCAAAAACACCTCCCTACGATAAAAATCTCAGTAATTATTACGAAATAAAACAATTTTAAATAATAGAAACCGTAATTTTGCCGATTTTCCGCCATTTTTTAGTAGTTTTTCTTCTACTGAGGAGAAATTTTTGAGAAATTCAAAAAATGAGCTAAATAAAGTATCAACAAAATACATTTTGGTACGGAAAGCATACTCCATTTGTGATAATCGGATCATTATTTCTACCCGAAAAAGTGTCTGCAAACATAAAAAAAAACATCAATGTAAAACTAACACATTCCTCTCTTCACTCAGAATCTAAAATAATAACAACTCCAAGACCTATATACAAACTAATATAATTATATTATACAAGGTCTAGCTGTGAAACGGAATGATTTAAGATGAAGATGAAAATTGTAATTTGGTGATTGGGACGACAGTCTTCAGTTCGTCGTTATCTTCACGTAACCTTGCCGTATTTGGTAACGATGTATCGTATGCAATGGGGAACACAGGATTTTTTTCGGAAGGGGGGGGGAGTGAGAGAGTTGTGCATATAATAATTTTCTAGAGGAGAATTTTGTTGAACTCTATGAAGAAATATGGTAAAAAGTTTAATAGTATATTTGCACACTGCAAATTTTACGTCACTGCGGGTTTCTTTGCATGTACATTTGCTGAATTTTGAATTCAAGTTGAATGAAGAAAAACATTTCGTGGAGGGGGGTTGTGATCCCTTAATCACCCCTCTGTGTGCGCTACTGGTTGTATGGGTGAAAAACGCAATTTCGCATTTAATGCGTATTATCAAAATGTCGAATTTTATTTAATCACTGAAACACGTCAATTGGCGTAGATATTTTTGCATAGCTGATCGAACATGTTCGATATTTTCAGGAATTTTAAATATTATTGCACTCGCACCTCTTTTTTTAGTCGTCAATCCAGTTTCCTCGGGGTTGTTTACCCATGTTCGAATTGCGTTATTCGATGATGGAAGAGGCTTGTTGCGCAGTAATCGAAATAACGTCGAAAATTACGACGTGTTTGAGTAAAACTTTGACATTTTTGTAATACGGCTTTAATTGTGAAACTACATATTTACACGTATTCACCCATCCAACGATACATTGTTAATAATTGGTAGGTTGTGCGGATGATGAATCAAAGACAACTATTTATCTCCATCTCGTATCATCCCATGCCAGGCACTGTATTACAACTTACAACCAATACGTTTTTTTATTGTATAAACAATAATAATAATAATAGAAAGAAGAAAAATTGCTCAATTTTCGTTTTTATTTCATTACATATTGTATCTGTATTTCATTATAACAAAATTATTAATAATTATAATTATGTTAAATAGCATTTAAATAATAAATGAAAAAAAACTAATAAAACAAAATTCAAAAGCAAAAGAAATTAAATATAGTAAAATTAAATTAAAGTCAAACCTAGATTAAAGATAAATCGGGAAAAGGAAAGAAACCAAATTAAAATTTTTTTTAAAAAAAAACAGTATTTTTAAACGTTATCGAAAGAGGAAAAAGAGTTGAACGGTTTTAGGAATATACATTTTGTTTTTTTGTTTTCTGTTTAAACAAAACACAGAGGATAAAAGAAAAAATGGAATATATTACGAGGAGGGATTTATGAGTAGTATTAGCATTAGGAGAAAAATATTAGTATAACTAAAAGAGTAAAAGATGAAAGATAGAATGGTATTTCTTTATAGGGAAGAAGGACAGGTAAGAAAATGCTAAACACAAACTTTCTATTCCAAATTAATGGTATACAAAAGGTACGAATTGTGAAAAAGAGACGGAAAAAAAGGTTTTGACCAAGGCGAAGACGTGAAAAGGCAATAGGTGTCTGGATAATTTAAGGCATCAGAACTAAGGACGAGAGATGATAGAAAGTAATATTTTTCTCTAGATACTAAGAGAAGATCAAATAAGTTACCATGTATTTTTAAATAAATACTTTGATGAATGGGAAAGACAAATCGAAATTAAAATTATTTAAACAAGTCGATTTGAACGAATCAATCATGTTTTACAAAAAAATGACGAAAAAAGATGTTTTAAAATACGTGTATTTTTATTTCGTCTTTTTTTAAATTTTATTAATTTCAGATTGATATAGTTTTGGTTATATATTATAGAATTATAATAACCTATACAAAATAAGAGAATAAAATTATATTATTCCACAAAAGTCTTTTAGAATACAATTTTTATCCAACTATAATATACATTATAAGTAAAAATAACTTTTAAATGAATTTTAAAATCTTTGGTATACATATCTAACTAAAAAGTAATCTTATTATATTTAAATGACATATTATTATTACAATGGGAAGTGATCCATTTTGACTACATTGTTATATGATATATGAATATTTTCTATCGATCATAACAATATTGAATATTATAATATAATAAATAGATATTTAATAATTATAATCGTTTTATTATTTATTCTAGTTTTATATTGCGTCAGTTAAAAATTTAGTGGGCGGTGATTTCGAAGTCAATATATTAATTACACTTATGTTATATAATTATTTAAATGTAATTACTAAGTAAACGTTTTATACAGAAAAAGAATAAATAACAATAGTAATTTTTCAATTGCCGTTACAAAGATAAAACGAGTAAAATAAACAATATAATATAATACAATATTCGTGACATTAGGGTCAAATATATGAAGAATTCCCGTGGGTGAAAGAACCACCGCCGCCACCGACGCCAAACGGTTGATGATCAAGTGTCGACCAAACCATAAAAGCAGTCCTTTATGGCTTCGTACATATTTCAAATTTAAGATAAAATAGAAAATGTCAACTTTGTTATATCTGCATCATGTACAAAGTAGAATATTATGTATACTGCACCTAATTATAATATAAATGCAATCCACAAATTTCCTGCACTATATTTATAATATTAAATTCCGATCACTACCTTGTGTGTATTTATAAATTATAAATTAAATATTATATTAAAAAGACATGCCTCATTAACGTTTCCATGTAGTGTAATTATTCCGTCAAATTTACACGTATGGTAATCACGTATATGATCGTCACACACCAAAGAATACAATAGGAGATACGTATAATATCGTCATACAAAAACTGATTACTTTTATAATAAGCACAGTTTCGATTATAAAATTCAGAGCATTAAGCTCTACGCCATTTATACCTAAATCGCAATTGTGTTTAAGAAAATTGTTTTTAAAGGAGGGAAGTTTTTGGTTGATTTGAGCAAGAAGAACGTGAACGTTGTATATCATAAAAGTTATTCGGAGCTACAAAATAATTGTAAAATTTAATTTAAAAATTTTTAATTTTACACATTTGAAGTACAAAATCAATTCCTAACTGTGTACGAATCATAATTAAATTATTATAAATTTGAAAAAGCCAGTTATTTTTACGTTCAATTTAAAAAATATATTTAATAAATGAGTAAAAACATAGCAATTTTAATTTAAATACTGAGAGATGCTAATTGCATTTATAATTTATTATCTAATAAACTGTTAAAACTTAACAATATACTCTTATTCTCATAATATGTTGCATATAATGTTAAATCGTATCAATTAATGCTTGAATAAACTGGCGAATCCCACACACATTATTGTTGTATTGTCCACCACGGATATGATAATAAATAACAATTAATAGGATAATGTTAAGGTATGTGAAGTTTACCTATAATGTTAGGGCAAAAAAAACTTTGTGAAAGAGAAATAACAATGTATACAATATAATAGTTAATTTGCTTAATCAAACCGTTTGGCGAGAAAACTTAATTTCTATTATCTATATATCTATAAATCCATTGTCAGAAATATGTGGAAATATAACAAAATAAGAGCTTTTTGTGCAAATAAAAATATTGAAAATCTTAACTAGATACATATAAAAATAACCTATAAAGTATGGATTATTTATCAGTTCATACTGTTAACTTCTGTATAACGCTCAGGTAAATATTTAAACGTTACAATATAAGAACAAATAAGTTTTTAAGCATATAAAATAAACAATAATATATATGTATATATATATAATAATGAACTTAGATATATTTTTTCAAGGTATAGACGACTGTTGTATGTATACATTTTATATGTAAAAATGAGATTATAAAATGACGAACGTATTATTATTATAGAAGCATAGAAATTCCATTTGATTAATAAGATACAGATCGATTAATTATTGGTTCATAATTTTTTATACGGTATTTTCGATTGAAGATGGAATGTGAGCGTACAATATTCTGACGTGAAGTATATAGCAAAACAATATAAACAGCTTTTTAAAAAATATATAAAAGTTAAACAGCTATTACTACAATCTCCCAGAAATATTCTTCAATCAGGGATGTACTCAGGGGAGTATTTTGGATGTTCAAACAACCCTCAAAATGTTTGGTTTTTTTATAACGTTATTTACTTATTTCATTTTAATGTTATATTTGACTAATAGACAAGTATAATATTACATTATGTTTGTGGCTAATGCAAAATAAAAATGTAATACTAAAAATTTTTTAATTCAATTTAATTTTTAAAAAAAAAAGAAATCCTTATTGAAACTTTATATAAATGCGATTCTACACTATACCAATCAATTAATCGATTTTGTGTTTTGGTGTTACGCTCCTAATATTCGTAGTTATTAGTGAACGCTGGTTTTTTCTCTATGTAGTTTGAAAACGTATTAATGTAACAAAACAGGCGAAGAAAGATTAAATGGGTTAACATTGTTAAATGTACACAGAGACATAGAAGTTAATTAAGAAAATATTTTTAACATAATGGAAGACTTCACGAAAATTAGATTTTATTTTATGATTTTTTGTTATACATATGATTATATTATATAAAAAAAAAAAATAATTTTCAATAACCGATATTTAAAAACACCCTCCAAAACTTTTTTCTGCGTACGTCACTGGCTCTATTAATAACAATTCTACCCTAAACTACGGTACAGTTTTTTTTTTTTTTTGTTGTTGATAATTTCGCTATAGGTCGGTAGCACAGACATCCACACGCAGACGGGGTAAACAATAAATTCGCGAGAGCCGACAACATAATTTTGTCGACTACAATATATTATATTATCATAATAACATACGGATTTATAAATTTTTAAAAATGTTTAATAATACAACGGCACTGCGGCGGCGGCGGCGACAACTTACTGTACTATTATTATACCGATACCCGACGCAAGACGATAACGACGACGAGGAGAACGGCACCGCGACAACGACCCCGATGAGGGTGTAGTGCGAGGTCATCCGTTTGTCCGCGGTGACGGCGCTGGCGGGTGCGCTCGGTCGTATTATGGATGACCGCCATAAATCATAGCGTATATATTATATTTATACGTTCGGACCGAGAGAAAACTATATCTCGCTCTATCACTGCAACGTCTGTCTCTCACTCTCTCTCTCTCTCTCTCTTGGAGAACGCATCTCTCCGGGGACCGCAACCTCACAATCTCGTTTATATGATATACACACGCACGCACATTGTATTTATATACAAGTATATTATTATTATTATTATTATTATTATTATTATAGTACACACTGCACGCAGCGTCTATTCTCGGGACGCGATTAAAAATTGACAAATCCCGAAGACGGCAATAACTCACCGGTCGCGCCGCCGTCGTATAATCATCGTCGTCGTCGGTATATTATCTAATAATATATTGCGCGGAGACGGAAACTCGCGCGTGGAAAAAACATCACAAATCCTATTAACTCCGTGCATTATACGTATTATACAATACGTACATACAGGATGATCAGAAATTCGTGTTACATAAATATCCCGGAAATCGAATCGAAACGTATGGGATATCCAACATGTTTTGTCACCCTGTATATAAATGTATATATACAAACAGCACCGATTCCCCGGTCGTCCCTCACTATCGAATCGAATCGAAAAAATCGAACAAAATCCTATATAGAATATTTTCTCTCTCCGCGTCAAGGCGCTCGCGTCGTCACAGTGTAATTTAATTACGTTAAGTATGTGTGTTTGTGTGTGTTGTTGTTATTATACCACCCGCGCCTCGTACACGCCACAGTGGGTTTTAAATGTTTTAATATGTATAAACGATCTGACATCGTGTCGTCGACGGCGCGGCGGAGGACGAAAAAATAAAATATAATATAATAACCGTCAAATATGTGCCGCGATATATATATATATAGTGTACACAGAGTATACAGAGTGATCAGAATTCATGTTACAAATTGAAATGAAAACGTACGTAATCAATTCTAATTTCGTATCGCGATATCGTAATCACTGTGTATATGAAACAAACTGTCAAACGCACCGCGTAAAACTATATACGTGTATTTTTTCACTTATTTTTTTCCACGAGGTTTTCTTTCCGTATATTATTTTACCGAGCGTTGGGGCGCGTTCGCACTCCATTTACTTTGTCAAAATCGCACCGACTCTTATATTATATGTATAATAATTTATGCGCAAACAAAACGACCGTCGTCGTCGGCGGCAGCGCAGAGTGGTTAAAACGACACACGATTAATGGAAATACTTTCAGACCCGCGATATATATATATATATATATCATAAGCGGTCCTTAGAATAATGGTGGTCGGGGGTAACGAAATAATAAAAAGCCGACAAAAGTTATTTTATCTGTTCCGTTTTCCGACATTTCTTAAAAACTGAATTATCGTTGCTTTTAAAAATCAGTATACGAGTCAATCTGTATACATTTAAACGGAAATAAAATACGTAATATTCAAAACGCGAGTACGAAATTTAATCGTAGGTATTATCGCTTGTTACAGTCGGGCTATAATGTAAACAGCAACATCATAATAAATATTATTATGCTTAATATGCTATAATAATATTTTGTAAACACGCGTATAATATTGTTTATATTATTATTATTATTATTATACCTGCAGATATTATTTTAGTACCTATTTTGTCCGCGTGATCGCCGTGCCCGTCGTGTTATATAAGCCATAGTGATTTTGGGTCAACATTTGTAATAGTAATTTGCATGTATTTATATGAAAATTATCTAAGAGTTAGCTTAAATATTGTAGAATGATCAATTTCGGGGGTAGCCACAATAACTGTGGCATACTATACGGCATATAATATATTATTATATAAATGCATGGCTTATCGAAGTGGCTATTTTTTCAATAACGTTTTATCGGCCATTTATTACGTTTTAGGTTATAGATATATGTTCGGTATAATTGGTATAAACCTATAAACCGCATATATACCTGTATAATAGTATACTCAGTCTACACGCAATATTTAGACGTTCGGACCCTCGTAAAGTCTCTCTCGGGGGTGACTAGAAATATATACGCACGGCGCTATTTAGGTGTTTATCTCTACCTTTATCTCTACCTTTATGCGAGTATATGTGTGTGTGAGTATCAATTGTGCGTTGTCGGATCAAAGTCGTAAAAACTCGCGGTCGTCTGCAAATAACAATATTATTACATTTTAGCAGTTTGCTAGCGATTTTCGATTGCCTTTAATACTCGATTGTCAATTACTAAAATATATTTAGCATGATTAAAGAGAAGTGATCGAGTAGTACACTTGAATTGGGGGTACGTAGAGGGATGGAGTACTTCTTCTTTTTTAAATATTTTTTAGTGTACCCCTTCTAATTTTTTAAGTCCCCATGAGTTAAGTTGAATTCAATCATTGCAAGTGATGCTACTTTTTCTTAAGATTCATAGTTCTCAACTTTTATTTTTCCGTTTCAAGTGGATTAGTAACGTTAGAAATATAATTTTTCCAATAAAATATTTTAAAACATTTCACGAAGATATTATAATTAGTACATAGATATACATATCTTTACCTATATACCTATAGTAAAGTATTAAGAAACAAAGATTATTCAGACAATATACATACGTTGCGCCAGCCGCGCCTATTACAAATATATCGGTAATCTGAATAAGTTGAAAAAAATACAAGCTAAATAATTTGTCCAATATTGCGCCTCGAGGTAAATATTGATATTGAGCTTTAAATAAAAATAAAAATATTTAAATAATACAAACTTGTAGTTAATTTATTTATGAGAAACGCAATTTTTTTTTTTTAATTTTTAGGGTAGTATGAACCAAAAAAAGTTTGGGAACCATTGGGCTATAGGTTAATAACATATAATAATCAAATTGTCATGTTGTTATATGTATGTTACCTAGATATACCCATGGTTAAATATATTTATATTTATAATTTTTTATTTTTTATATTTATATGGATATAAGTAAATCAATTTTGTGTAGGAAAGGGGGGCGTTCACAATTTCTAAAAAACCTGAAGTTCAAGCACCGCCTTTATTTTGATATCTAGTTACGAATGGTTAGTATGATAATATCCCTATCAGTGTTGACCCGATAAACTTTGGGGTTCAGACGGTCCAGTGTAGAAGTTTTCAGGGCTTCGTATATATTTTTTACAAATTTTAGTCATATTAGAAATTCAAATTTTATTTTCATTTAATTAGTTAACATTTTTAACTTTGTATTCTATAATTTAACAACTTTAAAATCAACGCCAATAAGTAGTATTATATTATTATATTATTACCAAGTCCATTACAGAGTGCACATTACGCGACACGTGTCTTATTTAATTTCAGGAATTCAAAAATATTATAAATTAATAAATATAATTTATTGGCTTTTAAAATGTGTTTTTTAGAAATATTAATAAAAAAAAAACATAATAAAATTATATTTGCTGTCTGGGGTATGAGTACAATTTGCTATTGAAAGCGTTGCATGTTTATTAATTATTATTATATTATATTGAGCTCATAATTATTAGTTTCCTATTAATTTATTATGATAAAATACCAATTTTTATAAAATTTAACAATTCACATCATAAATCGCAATATTCATGTAACTACTGTTCTATCATATATACAAATAAAGTTATTTAAATTTCAATTTTTGTCGTTATACCTAATATATTTCATTGCTTGTTATCACGTGGGGCACTGCTCATCCCCTCCCCCCTGAGGACCGACACTTTGAAATATTATGGTGTAATATAATATACTTGTTATTCTATAACGATAAACAATATGTATATTATATTATAAAGAATTTTATGCAATTAAAGTATAATTTAAAATTATTAACTACCTACCTACAATATGTAGTACTTAACAAAATATAATACACATAATTTGTTATAATGGAAAAATTAAGAGAGGGCAGCGAAATGTTATTATTTTATTTTAAATAATACCAATAATGATGATAAAATTGTGCAAGGGATTGTACACACAAACGACGTTTATTAAACGCATTTATGGTTTGGGTGAAGAAGAAAAATATTTTAAAAAAATGTCATTCATTTGAAAAAATAAAACATAAAACTGTAAATTTTTTATCGTTTTTTATTACATATTATCTTTTTATTTTGTGATTTCCCTTGATTTCGTTGCATTCCACAGTAAAACTTCAATATTGGCCATCCTGAAGCAGGATTTCTTTTCTGTGAACGTCTTTCAATCGAGACACTTATTATTTATTATTATTGCACGTGCCATACAAGTTTGAGAAGAATCCGGATCGCTATAATTTAACAACAGATTTTTTTTTAATCCGACACACGATCAATCTTATGTTTTATTGATAAGTGCCACGAAATTGGAAAACTAATCGATATAATGAACCGCAACATTCTCTTCGGTTTTTGTTTTATTATTATTTAATACGTCTATATCATAAAGATGTTAACTTCTATAACAAATTGAATATTTTTTAATCAACATTACGAATCTAAGACGTTTATCGTTTATTTTTTATATGTATATCATCTATTTATTGAAATTTAATAATGTTAATATAATTTGGCCTATACCTATACAGAAAATGTAAAAAAAAATATTTACTACAATAATTAATATACCTATAACATTATAATGAAAATAACATATTATAGTAATCCGGATATCTTAATATTGTATACGAGTATAATTTTTATTTTTAAGGTTAAACGATAGTGAACGCATAAGTAATATAAAATCTATTTTCAAACACATAATATTTCAAATTTAAAAAAAGCAACTAAAAACATTAACTTGATGGTTTGAGACTGCATAAGCTTGTTCATTATATTATTAGCGTTTAAGAAATATAAGTATACAAGATATTATTAATAACCATAATTGATGACGTGGATTCATGGAATTAGTTATACGTACTTAAAAAGCTATATAATCTGTATTCATTCTGGTTACTATCTTAGTCTCAAACAGTAGTATCAATAACCCTAAATCCTATAATCTTGTTATAACGGGTAATGATTTAAATGCTTATTAAATTGTATTTTATGAAACTATAAAATACATATAAAAACACAATTTATGTTGAAAGTAAATATTTCCTTTAAAAGATTAATGTAGGTAATAACATATAAATGGCGATAGATCAGTGGACTAAAATGCCTATATATGTTTTGTATTTCCATTTGGTGTTTAAATGTTTGATGCACAGTTAAAATTTCGTGAACCCTGTGTATTCCCGACACCTAAGTTAAACACCACTGTCTAGATAAAAGAATATAATAAAATTTAAAAGAACCAAATAAACCTATAAATACAATTTAAAAAATTTTAATTTAAAATTTTGAAATCATTTTATTTAAATTTACAGTTAATTATATAGTTTAAATAGAATCATTACTTTCTCAAATTGAACTAATTTAAAACAACATATTAACATCATTATTAAAAAAGAAAGCTTAAAAATTATATTCACTATTTTAGAGTTTAGAAATATAAATTGTATGTTTCTTCCGGTAATTGAATAACATAATTTATGTTATGTTTACTCTAATGGTATTCAATCCTTTAAATTTCTTAAATTATTATACATTAATAAAGGTAATTTAATTCATTTTAAGTTGTTAAAAAAATTATCGAAAAAAAATGTAACGGTACTTGGTAGTTGAAATTCCCATCGCTATATGCTTAATGCCGTGAAAATGCTATACTATTGTATATTATAATAACGAAATGACTAAACCGCCTAACTTTCACGTAAACTAAGATTAAAAATATATATAATTAACAGCAATTATTTATAAACGACCAACCGTATAATTTTTGTATTTATGGTAAGTGTGGTTAGTGAGAATGTTCAAGTTAATGACCGTGCTGCAAAATATTTATTGAAATTACGAAAACAATAATTATGGGTTGGTTTACACCCTTCTTTTGAATAACCACAGTTTAAGTGGTATTTATTTTAATGCACACAATACACTACACACATATTATATAGCGACCGAGGGTGCGACAACAAAGAAAACACCGCTATTATATTATTACGTACCCGTTCGATATAATATAAATTAACAACAATCATCGTGACGATCAAAACGAAATGAACCTGAATATATATCATTATTAAATATGTTCGCAATAATTAATATTATAATAAAAGTTAGTAAAGGTAGTCAATACATAATTTATATTCTTCTACATTCGAAATCGAAATATACAAAATTAAATAGCTAAAAATGTAAATAATAATTAACTTTTAGTCAACCACTGAAGTGCGTGCAATAAATTAGAAAATTGCAAACGTTGGATAAATTTTATTACTTCAGTGTAAAAATCGTAATTTATAAATATAAACAAATCGCTTAAAACTAAAGTAATTAAAAATAACTCTTGTATAAAAAAATATTGATAAAAATGTAAATATACTTATAATATACTTACTCGTATTTTAAAATTTTCAAACGTTACATATAACTTATTCTGGAGTAATTATACATGTGTTAATAGTGAGATATATCCCTGCAAGAAAGTCACTAAAAGTTAGTATTGTAGAATATAGTATTTATTTAAAACTTGCGTGTAATCACGCGGTATACTTTAATTATTGGGTATAAATTGATGATAGTTTGATTTCATGAAACATAAGATCTGCATGATTGACATTTCAGTGAAAAATAAGTTAAGTTCTTTTCAATTTGATAACATCCAAAATCTTGTTGGTATTATTGTCATATCATGCAGTAGTATAAAAACAAATCGGTAAAAAGGTTAATTAGAAAAACTCCTCGATTCGTCAACACTTGCAACGGACAAATTAAAATTAAAACAGTATGGTGGCACTTCACACTTTCTTCAGTCATGAAATATTAAATTATGTGCTTGAGTTTCTGTGGAGACATAGATTAATTAACGAAAGTTGTATTTTTAATTATGTGAAACTTATATGACCAGGAGTGGAGAGGGGATAATGATGGGAAATAACTGAATAAAAGATTCAAATAGAACAAAGACATTTGATAATAATACAATAGACCATATTATTATTACAACAATGAGAATAACGAAAAATCAATTTATTTAATATTATAATAATATATAGATAATAACCTATTATTATTATTATTATTATTATTACCATTATCATTATATTACTATACTTATCATTTATGGGCTTATGACACGTATTACCCACTTGTAGGTAAGGGTGGGTGTTACCTATAGTTAAAAAGTTAAAGTTACGGAAATTTTAATTAAAATATATAACGAATGACATTTTTTAAATATTAACTTCTAATTTGGCATGCAAGTTAATTTTTTTTATAACTTTGCAAAGTTAAATTTATTTATACATTATTATTTTATTTAATATATATTTTAATAGAAAGTAAAATGTTTTTATTTTTGTTTAATTCGCAACAACATAACAATTTTATTTATTAATAAATTTGTGTTTGTCAATACATAGATAAGTGCAGTTTTAAAAAATATAATAAAAATTGAAGGTAAAATTAAAATGTATATATTTTTAAAAACTAATATATTTAACTTTAAATTAAGTAACGAGCCGTATTCAACGGCTTTTATTCTTGTTTTGATTTAAATTTTAACTTTTTTAACTTAACAAAAAATAATTTAATTTAATCTTAATTTAACAAGATAAAAAAAACACTACTTAATTTGCTTAGTCTTGCTTAAAGGTTTTAGACACATAATTTAATCAGCTCGAATGAGATAATTACATTTTTCTAAATAGGTTTCTAATAGTCAAAAATTATATGGGTACTAATTTTATAAAGCTATTACTATATATATATAATTATGATATGTAATTTTAAATACGGTTGTTTTTTTAAATCGCGTGGATATTATTTTAATGCTCTATCTCGTATAATATAGGGTAGTATACAATATTATTATACACAAATTATTATTATATCCGTAACACCGCATTCAATACCTATTATATACCTACTGGTATAATATACAATTGATCCTTTTAATGAAATTACACAAATTGTTTACCCGTCCTACGACGAATAGCACCTACTTGTTGTCCTAAATATTATTAAAAGGTAGAGAGGTTGGCTATATGATGTGCGTGTCCCCCGCGTGATATTATTTTAAGTGTAGGGTCGTCCCTACGTATGCGTGTGTACAAATAACTTTCGATCGTCTGTGACGATGTTTTTTCTGTATTAAATATGCGTTTTTATAATATATATATAGGTATATATTATGTATAGATAACATAATATTATTTGTTCGAAAAATTAATAGTTTTTCGAGTAATCGAATTTTTAATTTCTATTATTTAAAAAGATCAAATTGAAATTTGTCAGAGCAGGTATATTTACAACGATATTATATCATATAGGTGCTCATGGATACACCAATACTGCAGTAGTTACCTGCTCTGTTTAATCATACCCCTGGAAAACTGAGTAAATAAAACGATACGCCTCTGATGTTCGGTCGTATAATTGGTTACACGCGGATCAAAGACAAATAATTATATTACATATATATCGAATTCTATTATATGATATATATTATTAGGAAACTACATCGACCCTTACAAGCATGTGCATGCAGTGCGTGTGTACGTTAATTATTGTCGTTGGCAATACTATATAGAATGAGTTTGAGGCCGAAAATAAATATTAGTTTTCACGAAAATCGTACCGAGGTCCAAGACTGTAATATAATATTTTATTTGTCTGCAGTTGCGTGCGCATTGATGCGAAAGATAAGTTTACGGTTTTGTAATGACGGTAAATTATTATGAAAAACATATATATTCTCGAATGGTACCTGCTCGACGATATATTATTCTATGATACGGATTCTCACTCAGAGATAAATTTACTATAAATAAACGTCGTAATATATACATAAAATAGACGCGTCTAATTTGATTTGACCGCTCAATTAATAATTTTTTAATAAAACAGTTAAATAACAGGTAATAATCTATTAATCAATTAATCAATTAATCTATATAATTTATCTATTAATGCATATAAAATTAAACACATTTAAAGATCCATTAGTAGTTTTAAGAATTCGTAAAACAATTATATTATTGCGGATATGTTCATTAAATGTTTAACGATTCCTTAAACTTTTTCAAAGCATTTACGAATTACTCCACCGACTTTGAAACATACTATAGTTTTAACAATTATTATCCTATATTATATTCTATATCTTTTATTATATTCATTAATAGTTATCACTTTATCATAGTGAAATAGCTTTTGATGTAAACTGTGCTGTGTAAATACAATCCAAAATTGTTTAAGAATTACAAACTCACTTTTTAATAACTACGAGTATATAAATATATCAAAACTTTCTTTAAATTTATCTATCATCATAATTTATAACCGTAGTCAAATATAATATAAGCAGGCGCTTATTGGGTCCATTTTTCCTACCGGGAAAACTAGATATAATTAGGGCCCACTTTCTACTTACTAATAGGAATGGGTCTCATGTACTATAGCATCAGTCAAGTTATCTACCAATTTTTTACTAAAGATAAAATTATAATATTACCATTTTTTTTAATGGCAAAACATTAATAGGGAGCTCAGGTCTTAAAATATTAAAGAGGGTCTACCGAAATTTTCCCAGTAATCCCGGTGAGCCAGTACGTGCCTGAATATAAGCTATTTATTATCCTGGAATTATGAGGTAAATCGTTTCGAAAATTGTTTGTGATGACTGTGATGTGATATACTCCAATGTCCTTATAATGAAGTCACACAAACTATTAATAGATATAAAAAAATCTAAATTTAAATAAATTTATAATTGGTGTAAAGTTGACTTTTAAATACTATAAGTTGATTGTTATTTCAACAACATGGTCTTCTAACAAATCGCCAATATCTTTTTAAATCAAACTGTATATGTTTTAATCGACTTACAAATCCTAAATTTCAATTTATTTATATGATTAGATACTTATAGAATTAACCTATATCATATTCAAACTTAAAATCCGTCCGAGCTAATTCTGAGGAAACTGCGATGTATCATTATCGGAAAAACGCGAAAATACCAACTTGACGAAAGGAAATTTGCTGAACGATTTCTCGAGTTTGTTTTCCCGAAAGACCGCGAGCTCTACAGAACTTTTGAGTATATAATATTATAATTTATATAATAGCGGGGATTATGTATATCATACCACGGTATAATATCGATGACCGCAAATACAACATACGCACGCATAAGTCTGGGTAAATATTTAATTGCTGTAGAAATAAACGTACATATTATACATACGCGCATAATACCTATAATGAGAGTCTCTCAGCCGACAAGACAAATAATAAGTTTTTATTTTAGATGTTTTTATTCCACGCGATGGAATTTAGCCGTTTGATCCGCGGCATGGACCGCCCCGGGGCTTCCGCAGATTGATGTATACCGAACGCCTGCAGACTTACAACGTATATACCGTCTCGGTTATTATACCTAGGTATGTGGTAGCGGAAACTTTGCTATACAGGTATACCGGGTAATAGGTATGTTATGTGCTACTATTTTGAACGGTTGCTGACTGCTGACCAAAAACGATTTGGACTGTACGCGTCGTGTGCACACGATATGTCAAGCGACCGCGGCCGATATTGATTTCCAGCTCCTCCCTTGCGCCGTACGCGTCACACACTCGCGCGGGCGCACAGAGATTTATGTAACACGGTATGATATATATTATTATTATATTATAACCTCCTAGGGGCGGTAATGAGCTATCGTTTGTTATTGCGTACCAACAATCTTCGAGCAATATATTTATATAAATATTATATTAATTTATACGACGTCTGCACGTCTCTCGGCCACGAGAAATAATATGAATATAAATTATGACATTAAATAAAAATTCAAGTAATATTATATATATATATATATATTTGATAACGCAATAAAAATTAAGACCACGTGGAGTAGGTTTGGTTCAATATATTATAATTTTTTTTTTAAACTTATATAAATCACTTTATGTTTTTTAGTGTTTTTACCAAATACCAATCTAAATGTTATTATCAAGATACCGCATATTTAAATTCCATAGACGAGAGACTAATAACTACAACGATTACTGCATAGTAAGGTCCGAATTTTTATTGAATAAATAATATTAATCTAATATAGTTAGGTACTATTAACAAAGGTTCAATTTTTACATTTAAAAAAAAAGAAAACGTATTTATACTAGCTATAGATATAATATATAAGTGCTGTTAATAGATATTGATTTATTGGTTTTTTTCTATTCATTATTTTAGAAATCTAAGACCGCCAATTTCGTTGTGTAGTAGCCAAATAGTCGAAGTAACCAAATGGGTTTTTTTTTAAATGTTACTATCCATTGAATGTATTATACTAATATGTATACATGTATAGTGTCTACTTCATTCTTACGAGAAGATTTAATATGTGTATTTCATCGTTAGTGTGTCTGTTTCAACAAAACATAATTTATTTATATTCCTATACATTAAGTATAGGTACCTATATAATATATTTTATTAGTATGTATTTGGGGCTGTTGAGATTTGATTATTAAAACTGTACATAATTATTTAATCGTATATTTTAACGTTTTACTAAATATGCACGTGCAACAGGCCGTCGCTTATATTATTATAGGTAGGTACTGAAATCGCGCCTTCCAAAATTCGATTACGGAACGTTTAGTGTTCTAAGCCTCGAGGTAAAAAAGATCCGATTTTTAATATTATAATATATATATATAAGTAAATAAAAATAAATATACTCCCCTCCATGTATATAATTAGGTAAAACACGTTTGTAGATTACTTTGTTTCTTTTTGTTTTACCCTGAATCTGCTCCCTTCTTGGTATAAAAAGTTCTTCGACAGTTTTATTCAAAGTTTAAATGAAATTATTTATATGAATATTTTATAGTTAAGCGGTAAACGTTTTGTCCAAACAGTTTCACTGCAACATCTGTTCATTATATACATTACGTTTCGCAACAAACAAAATTCTATAAATCTATTATATAATTATACACAAATAAAATAATAATGAAAAATAAGATTTGAAATACTTTAATATTAATAAATAATTATAGTTAATAAACTTTTATAGTCGTCAATTTTAATTATGCCATTTTATTATCTTATAAAGATGAAATGACGATTCATTTTAATAAAATATTGTTATATCTTAGGTTTAAAACATAAACACAACCCATAGTCCTAACTGCGATCCAGACTCTAAAATATGAATAGCTATAGCTATGTAAATTATGTTTTTTAATTATAAAAGTTATTTTTTACTTGCTGCCACGAACGTAACTAGAAGGAGGCTTAGAAGAGCTTAGCCCTATCTAAACCATTTTTAGCTTTTATATGTGTGATTTTTAACAATTAATTTTTAATCAATTTTTTAACATTTATTAGGCTTTTTACCGCTTTTTCGTAATTTGCTGATAGTTTTTCTTACCGCCAAGAAAACTTTTGGAAAAATGATCTTTTTAAAATAATCAAATACGGTCGTACCATTATATGAACAAAATTCTTTACCGGAAACCTACTCCAAGTTAAAATGATATGATTAGCTTCCTTGTGTTTCAAAAATAAGATGTTAGGTATGTAAGTTACATTGCAATTTCACATGCATGACCATAACCTAACCTAACCAAGCCTACAATCATATTATCATAATACAATTAAAAAATCACATATTGTTCTAAAGTTAATAATAAGTAGATTCACTTAGGATCACTACGATATAAAATATATCCTAACCTCAGCTGTTTATTTTAGATATTGTGCACTTAATTAGGAAAAAATATCAAAGCTATTTTTACTATTCCTATTATTACTACGAACCAAAAACCGTTAAAAAAAATTATTAGACTAACATCTCTGATTTATAATTACTTGTATTTAAAACTAAATTGAGGAGGTATCATTTGTTTAGAAAAAAAAAATTTAACCTCTTCTAATTTATTAGAGTTTATGAGAATTTTAAGATTTTAGGAATTCTCAAGATATATTTTAACGTACATTTCTGATAACTTTTTCCAACTCAAACACTGTTTATTACAAGTAATATGTATAACACTTTGATGGCATACGTGTATTATATACTATAGTTAAGTAATATAAAAAATGAATTGATATTTCGGACTTAACATATCTATATACTGTATATTATAATAACACTACTACACAGACGCAGTGTTTTATTTTCTTTGCGTTTTATGTTTCCGAACAAGTGTCTGTAATATATAGTGTATAACAATAATTGTATACTCATTTTGTGTGCTCACAGATACGTTTTCTGTTAATCATGATTTATGGGCGCAAAAAAAAAACTTTTCGGCCAAGCGTTTCTAAGAGGGTAAAAGCCGTCCGGCCGTCGATCTGCTGATTATTGGATGGGACATTCTTCTCTATATCAATTCGCGTTACACCGCAGTTCCCTATTATACACCCGTCTTTTTCTCGTCGTCGGGGAAATATCTTCCTACTTCCAGTTTATTATAGAAAGCGATCGTATCGAATATGTTTTGACTTATGTGCGATCATAGACAACGTTATAAATTATATCTATTGCTGTCTATATATAATATAATAATTGTATAGTTCCACTTTATATAATTCGATCATTTTTTTATTTTTATAAGTGTATATAATTTTAGAAATTAGGATTTTCTGATAAATAAATTAAATCATAAAAATTTTCATAAATCAAAAGACTTATCTATATATAATATAAATGTTTTGTTTTTATGTTCATACAATATAAATTAGAAGATTTAAAAATACAATACAATTTTAAAAATTACGAACAATGTTGTGTTCAAAGTTCAAATGGCAAGAACTTTGCCACTACGTCTCGTAAGTAACGAATATTTATTTTAAAATAATTGTTCCTATGTACAGTGAACAGTGGTAAAAGTTGGGAAGAAATTATACATTCACTTTTTTTAATTAGGATTTTCCCTTTTACCACCTTAAAGAAAATAAATAACCTGACACATATCGACAGAAAACAAAATGTTTAACCATCCCTCCAGTTGCACAATAAAACAAATATTGTTTTGTTAAATTATATAATTTTATTATCGCGTATTTTATATAATTAAAGAACAATTTTTAGATTCTGATAGAAGAGAGAAATGTATTGTTTTACAAAAATGTTTTCGTTTTTTTATGTCTGAAAGCACAATTTTGAGTAGAAATAATGGTCCGATTACTACGAATAGTGTATACATTCGGCAGCAAATATTGCATCTAATTGGTACTTTACTTAGCTCATTTTTCGAATTTTTTAAAAAAATTTCTTTGGGAGAAGAAAAACTACTAAAAAATTAAGGAAAACGACAAAATTTACGGGATTCGTAATTTTGATGAAATTGATTTTAGGATTTTCATGATAACTAATGCAGTTTTGAACGTAGGTACTATAATTTTTTTGGAGTTTTCTCATAGGTAGTTTACCACGTGGTAAACTTATGGAAAGATCTATTAGTATAATATATAGTTTTATATTGAGTTTCGCTCAAAATCGTATTTTCTAATGCAATATCATTACATTCAAATCTTAATTAAAATAAACCATTAATTTCTCCGAGGACCGAAGGAACGAAGGAGGAACATCCAAAATTGACCTATCCACTTTTTTTTATATTTATTCGATTGAAATATGAAAATTTTCTGTTTATATTTTAAACACTAACGAAAGAAGAAACTAGAAGAAACGAATAACAAAGTAGGCAAATATAATGAGAACCTGCTAGTGAGAATCGTTGACGTCGTCGATTTGTAATCACTAGCTGTGAAATGCTTTATGAGTACTCACAGTGTAAAACTATGGTTAGTGGTTACATATAGTTATTACCAATATGCTATATATGATATATATGATATGCTATATAATGTTTTATAACTACAACATAAAATCTATACACACGAATTTCTTGTTACAAAAGTTTTGGGAATTTTATATAAGTTATCAATTTAATTGAAATTTTTTTTTTTTTTTGTAACACAATATCATAATCATTCTGTATATTATGATAACTATTATTAATTATAGTGCACAAAATGTGTGTTTACATTTTAACAATAAAGAATTAATAGATAGTAAAGATAGATAGATAGATATTAAAGTAATCAATTTTAAATAAAAACTCATATATTTTTCAAATTATAATTCATTATAAAATATTATATAATAATTATTATACGATAAAGGTACAGATCAGAATTAAATGTTGAGATGATTACAGATATTTCATAAGTTTTGTTATCATATTTGCAACATAAATGTTCGAATACTATATGTTATGAATATACGCGGAAACAACCGTAAAATATCAAAATTCGCGATAGAGGGTGAATGGCGATGCGCCGCGAAAATGCCAAAGCGGTAAAGCTTGTATTTAGTTAGCTGTAATTCATTTCGGTCCCTTTTACGCGCGAGAATAGAACTTGTCGAAATTTCCCAAAGGTGCTCTATTTGCCGGACAGACGAGAGAACGCGAAAACGTAGTGGCGGCAGAATAGAAATATAACATTCAATGATGGGGATAAATTTGGGGTGGGTGTGAGAGAGAGGGGAGAAGACATAATCACATATGAACAATACCGCATAACCTCAAATATATAAATATGTATATTATACAGAGTGATCAAAATTTTGTATTACAAAACTATAATAGGGATTACATACGTATTCAATGTTATTTCCATTTTTTCCGTAACACAATATTCTGTTCGCCCTGTATATTATATAATTATATAGTAAACATACGATCTGCGGCCACTCGATCAACCGTTTGATTCTATTACTCCCAATACGCCTCTATTTTTCTATTATACACGAATACAGCACGTTCAAAAAATATGAATCAGTTGCGTTATTCACTTGGCCATTAATACATGAAAAATATAATATTTTAATTTTTATGTTTATCTTGTTATTGTTAAATAGCAGTTAGGTATAGGTACAATACAAACAGAAGAGCGGAATAAGAATAAATTATATGTTATGTTATAAATAGCCCAAATGAATGGAAGTGATCTCAACATAAAAAAAAGCCAGTTCGTTGATTGCCATATTGCCGCTCGAGTCAGTCTACCCCTTTATACTATGATATTCAGTACTCGAATTGAGGGGACGCAGGATGACTGAGTTCCTCAAATAATTTTTCAAAAATTTTACCGTATCTCTACAATTTTGATGGTTATCCTTACGTTATAATAAAGTAAAAAAGCATTGGGAAGGACGTTCTTTCTTTAGATATGTAAAGAGTCACCCTACTTTTTTTTGCCACTTCAAACACTGATGATATTAATATACCTAAGTATTTAATTCACCAAAAAGGTTATTAGAAATATTTACAATAATGATAACACAGAAGTAGTATTACTAGAAAGTCTTGATAAATTATTAGTATTTATCTAGTGTTAGATCTATTATTATAATTTAGTATATACGTCTTACGTACTTATCAACCGTTAATGTTATGTAAGTATACTAATAATGTATTAATTTTATGTATTACGTGTGTATTTTTTAGCGGGTCCAAATTAATAGTAGGTAGTGATCGCAACATAAAAAAGACTGATCGATTGCCGCATCGCCGCTCGAGTCAGTCCACCATTGAATAAGCGTACATTATAAGATGATATAATAAGTACGCAAACAAGTAAAAATCAAAATATAAGTATTCTTGTAATACCTAGATAGATTTTTGTGCAAATCAAAATGTATTATACAAAAAAAAACCAACAATTTATATAAAACAAAATGTAACTTAACCTAACCATTATGATTGGTCCTTGCGCGGTTAATTTTGGATTTTTTAGCAAAATGGATTACACAGGAATTCTGAATTTGGTCTCAAAAATTCATACAAATTACTAAATATGTATTTGCAAAATATAATATTCTAAACATTTTAATGTGTAGGGTTGGCGAAATGCACGTCTAATATTCCTTAATAGGTCATTTTCTATAATAAAAAAGTGGGAATGTCAATTTTAAGCGTTCCTCCTTCGTCCCTTCGGTCCTCGGAGAAATTAGTGGTTTATTATAATTAAGATTTGAATGCAATAATATTGCATTAGAAAATACGATTCTGAGCGAAACTCAATATATTACAATACACTATACTAATAATTCATTCCAAAATTTTACCTCACTTGTTTACTACCTATGGTAATACTAAAAAAAATTTTCAAGTCCCTACGATCAAAAGTCAATTAGTTTTCACAAAATAAAAAAATTTAAAATAACAGAAACCGTAATTTTGCCGATTTTCCATTTTTCATTTTTTGGTAGTTTTTTCCCTCCCAAGGAAATACTTTTGAGAAATTCGAAAAATGAGCTAAATAAAGTACCAACTAGACACGATTTGCTACCGAAAGCATACCTTACTTGTGGTAATCCGACCATTATTTCTACCCGAAAAAGTGTTTTCATACATCAAAAAAAAAAAAAAAACATCTTTGTAAAACCAATACATTCTTCGCTTCGCTCAGAATCTAAAAATAATAAATATCAGATCATTTTTAATTTGTAGGTAGGTTATAGATTATAAACTTTTAAAACTATATTAAAGTTTAATATGTGCAAAAAATTAACTCCACAAATTAATGGATAACCTGGTTACGCCACTAATCAGTCATTAATTGGAACTGATATTTTAAGTACATCAAATTATTTAATATATTTAGTAAATTTAATAAGTTTAAACATAGGGAATTAAAAACAAAAGATTTTGTTTTATAAATATAAAAACAATTAATCTCTATGTATTGATAATAAGATTCTTAAAATAAATTTAGATTAAAAAACAAAACGAATATTTTTTTTATTATACCTGTAAATTTTAATTCACTTATTATAATTAAATATATGATCAAAGTATTTTTATGCTTAAATAGCTAAACTGACACAACTATTTACCCAAATAGATAAAACACAACTAAAGATTTATTTGATTCGATTCGGATTTTTAGTTTTTTAGATATGTCAAATTAAATGTAAATACTAAATATGATTTTTATACAAATCTTCAATGTATAATAATCCACACCTTTGAAAATTAAAAAGTAGACGGTACGGATTGAATTTTACAATAGAGCTATTATATTCCATAACCATAAGTCAAATTAATCCTATTCATACAAATCGCTGTAACACCTATGAAATTTTTAAAGTCTAAAACTCTAATATGATTTTTAATACCTAATAACTTTGTCGTATTATAATATTAAACATAAATTTAATATATGTTTTAATATTGGTTATGTAATTTAATTGCTATTATTGTTGTTTATATATTAAAAATCTTAAAAAAGGTAAATCATTACATTTATAAAAATGATTCCGAAAGAAACATGTATATATATATATAATTTGTATTCATTAAATTTAAGAATGTTTATACTTACCTAATATTTCAATATTTAAAATTATAGTATCTCTGGAATAATTTTACGGTTGGACAATAATATTTTGTATTTGATAAAACCTTTATATTAATTTTAAAAAAAAACATTAATTTTACCAAATATATTTTGAACTTAGGGCGCGGATTTAAATGTAAAATTCATTCTTTTCTAAGTGTCCGAGAACATTGCTTTCTAAGTAGAAAATGTATTTCATACATCAAAGAATTTAAAATTGAAACTTTTATTTTGCATTTTTCTTCGTTATTGATTTTTAGATTTTTCTATATTTAATACAAATTCCGAAACATTTTTCTTAAAAAAACTCACCTCCCACCCAAACACTAATCCCACAAAAAAATTAAAAATTAACCAAGTTTAAAAAATAAAAGCAAATATAAGTAATAATATCTTTAAAAAATATTTTTAATCAATATTCAATATTATTATCAATTTTTTTTTATAATTATAATTATTTATGTAAAAGAAAATTGGAAAGGAATCAATTTGCGCCTAAAATTGTAACCTGTTAATTACTATTTACCTAGATTTCATATCCCCATTACAATATTTACTACTATTATAGCCCCCCTAAATAATTATTTTTAACTATTCTCCCATATCTATAATTAATTACTATTTATTTTATACTATGTACAATAAAAAACTTATTCATTTAAATGTTTAATCAATAATGTGATTACTCATTGATCATTTTTTGGCTAATATATATATATTAAAGTTGAGTAATAGTGTAAAACCATGAAAATTATTATGGAAATGTTTTAAAAAATCATAACTTTTGGGGACTTATGTCAATATGATATTATTGACAGTAATAGTAGCTTGCAGATTAATAATTCAAATAACTTACTTTTATCATATATAATATAAAATAATAATACTTTATGTAATTTAGTTTTAGACAAGAATAGTTTAGAATTAAACTGTGATTAGTATAGACTATGAGAGATGTATTTGACAATAAAATAAATAAAGTTGTGTAATTAATATTAAATTAAAAAACCTATGAAATTGTCGCACATAATAACCATAATCTCTAATTTTAAATCGTGTATTCATAAATTAAATTTTAAATACTAAATTGTATTTTCATTTTAAATCATATGTGGATCTATCTTTTTCTCAAATAATGTTTTCCCTTTAACGCTAAAAAAAACTCTAAAAAAAATTTGTTAGTGGGGAAAGCGATCCATCCGTCCCACCCTTTCCAGACAATCATCACTGTATAATTAATGTAGATTCTTAATGTAATAAGTAAAACTATTACATAACACAACTATGCAATAACGTACGTGGAGGATTTTATTTGTAATTGGGTTTATTTTTTTATCAAATTTATTTCATTTATATTAAAAATACATTATTTAGTGTTCCTCCTAATAACATATTTCCAACATTTCAGAAGAAGGGGAGAGGGTTGTAACGCAAAAATCTTCCTGCCACCGGCCAAATAATATTTAATAAAAATATATACTTTTAAATACAAATAATGAAATATGAAATAAAAATAGTATGATGGTTGATTTAATATTAATCATTTGGTATTTATAGATATTATTGAAATAAAATAAAAATTTAAGTATAACTTAAATACAGTTAAAGTTAAAGTGGGGGGGACGCAAAAGGAACTCAGTCCCCCTACCTCTAATGGTGGTTAAAAAGCGTCCCCTTTAACAAATTACACGTTATAAAACGCTCTGGAGACATAAAATGATATATGGAACACTTAAAACTATATGGAGACATTAGTCCCCCGTGGAATTTTTTCCCACTTTAAGCCCTTCTTAAATATTAAGTATACTTAAATGTTATCGTATACATTTATACATACCTACAGACTACTGAATATCTCTGAGACTATGTTACAACATATAAGTAATACGATCGCCAGGATCGTACGGGTTGAAAATAAAATGTTTAACTGTTTCAATTTTAATCTTTTAAGGACCCTTAATGTAGCCAGTCAACTGTCAAATGAATTATTATTTTATGACAAAAACATGTCCCCCTCCGTACAATTCGCGCATGTGTAATGGAACATTAAAAACTTAAATAGCAACCCTCCTACTTTATATATGTATACATTATATTTGTTCATGTTTTTTTGTATTGCGATTTTGACATGTAAAACGAGTTCTTTAGGCCGTAAATGATTAATAATAATAATATGCTATTATTCGATTAAAAATATAAACAAGTATTTAGTAAGTAGGTATGTTAAATTAATTGAAATAAATAAGTTGTTAAAACTGAATATTTTATTTGAGCTTCATCATTAATTTTTAATGTGGCACTTTCTGCAGAAAGTATTATTTTGTATATATTATGTAATAATATAGTAGCTATATTATACGTGGTAATTAGACGTGTGTGAAATTGTCCCCCCACTACCACCGATTTTTTCAAAACGATGCTAAAATTTTGCAAATTGGTTTTTAAAATTTGCAAATTATTTTTGATCTCGGTAGAATAATGTTTGTTGTAATAAATTAAAAAAAATTTAAAAATGTATTTCATTTCTTGACAATTTAGGCCCAATATATATACAGAGATAATATTATTGATTTGGTAATAGTATATAGTTGATGAAAATATGAAATGGCGAAAACATGAAAAAGAAAATTGAATCATCGAATTATTTTGTTTGAAATAATACCTAAATTTGTATAATATAATATGTTCCTAATATTTGCATTGTACGCATATATTATTATAATGTCACCCAATGGCGTGGCGAACTACTTTAATACAAGGAGCAGATATCTATTTTTAACCCCCCCCCCCTATCTTTTAATCGCAAATACATTATACATATATAATTCATTCGCAACAAAAGTTTATAATCTAGGTACATAATAATACATGGTACCTATATGTTTATAAACAAATTAAACAAATTATTAGACATACAACTTTGTTAACAAAACGTTTTTATTTGGATTACATTAATAATCCAATATAATATTATTCATTTAATCTAATCTATATTTCATTCATACCACCTAGTAACCACCTAAAATTTTGAAGGATAAACTGCTCCTTAAAAACTTTTTCACCACGCCACTGCAGATGTTCCCAAATCATGTCATTATTATAGCATATATATTGTGTGATACTATGATAGTCTGATACAATCATAATATTATTATGATATTTTTGCAGATTGCAGCTATAAAATTCTTAGATAATAAAGATATAATTATCTATGATAATATTTTGTAAGCACTATAAGAGCGATCATGATAATATTGATCAAACTAATTTTACGTGTCATGTTATTAAAATATTAAATTATTATAAATAATGTCGTCAGAAATATCATTGCTCTAATAATTAAAAAAAATCCTAAAAATCAAAATCTCGATTAAATTAAGAAATCACCAAGTCAAAATTCTCATATAAATATTCTCTTTAAAATGGCTATCTTCAAATTTTACATAACTTAAAAAGAGTTTTCTTTTACGATTTTTTATGAGAAGTATTTTTTTAAACAAGTTATAAGTTATAAGTTAAGGTAATATTATAGTTCGTTGTCTATATAATAATTTTAAAAAAACTGCATTCAAAAATTTTAATTTAAAAAATATTAAAATAATTTATATGTTCAAGAATAATAATTGAAAACAGATCTAATTCTATTTTGACGAGAATTATAAAATATACCTATTTTATTTTTCCCTTCAAATGTTTTGTTTTTTTTTCTGCAGCTCGTAACAGTAGAATTTACTTTGGAGTTTGGGACAAATACTTCTGATTACGAAGTTAGCCAAAAAGTAAAACATAAGTTCAATATTATAATATACATTATACATGATAATATATTCTTCTATAATTATTATAAACTACTAAACTATTATACAGACATCCTCGTCTCGATATTAAATAGTACCTATACCGCGGTACCTATAAGGTGCCTATATTGGACACACGCACAAATCGCACCAGTCAGTCGCAGTCTACACACACGTTCACATAATATTATATTATAATAATATACGTATACCAGACCTATTAATAACCAATGGTGTAATTTGTTTTTCTTTAAACATGAATACATATGTCGTTTACTCGTATTATATAGGTACCTACAAAAGTCGCCGTCATTATAAATACGTCGTCCGAATAGCGTCTCCTGCAGCGTAACCGATATATTACCGCTTGCCGGTCACGATTGGTCGTAGCCATCAATCAATGGTCGGTCGGTCGTTTTCTCATAAAAAAATAAATAAAAATAATAATAAAAAACACGACCGAGAGGCGCACTACAAGACCCGCAGCCGCAGCCTCCTCGCAATATGTATACACATGTATTATATTATTATTTAAAAAAAAAAAATTATTAATTCATTTTTTACCGAACCGCCTCAGTCGCCGCCACCGTCTGGTCTGTCTTGTGATGCTGTACAACACAATCGTCGTGCAAGTATCTGTGGCCAGTATATATCAAATTATAATGACGTGTGGTAATTCAGGGATGAATAGGCAGTGTTTTTATTAATGGGAAAAATTTTAAAGTGGACACCAAAATAGAAAAAAAAATTACTTGTAATATACACCTTTAAAATACTTAGTCAGTAGCGTGTTATATACGTGTGCAATGTGTGCAAATGCCACGAGCCCTTGGTTAGCGGGACCCATTATTACTCAACGTCCCAGGAAAAAAATAAATTATGTAAGAAAAAGTAAAGAGATCGTTCACAATTTTACACAGTTCTCCTTTTCTCAATCCGATATCAATAAATCATTGTCATAAACATTGTATCAAATTTGATTATCTTTACTTCTGCGAAACAAATAACAATTTATGGTGACGTTATTTATTTAAATTAGTTACGTATATCCATTGTGCTTCACATAACTTGAACTTAGTTCTAAACGATGCAATAAATTCATCAATGGATGTAAAAACTTTTCTTGGACTTGAGGAAAAAATGTATACATTTTTTTTTCGAATAGTATTAAACGTTGGCAATTATTTTTATTTTCAGAGAGTCATCAGGTATTTCAATTACATTAAAAAGATTATGTAATATTTGTTGGTCATCATGATATGATTCTTTATTAGTAATTCGACATCGTTACGTCGATATTTTAAAATGTTTATCACAAATAAGTAAGAAGCAAAAATAAATTTGAATTTATGAACCTATATTTATATTATTTAGAATTAAAAAGTGAAGGAGGCCCTTTTTTACTTTTGCACGCAGGCCCATCATTGGGATTAACCACCACTGTACTTAGTGATGTATTGCTAAACAATATAATGGAGAAGAGTTACATACATCCATAATTGATAAATTATGAAAAACAATTTTCTTCTTTTTCTTAAACAATTTAATTATTAATACTACAAAATACGTAACTTTATTCAAACAATAACGAACCTTTTATTATATATGTACAAATAACTAATTGTTCAATAATAAATTAGAAAAATATAAATAAAATAATTTAACTTTATTAAATTAAATAAATAACTCTATTTAATAATAAGTATCTATTGCCAGACACAAGTAGATCATACATAACTATATAAACTTATACGCAACTTATAATACCTACATAGTTTATCAAGGACAAAATTTAATTCATATATCAAAATATATTATATTTAATTTAAATGAAAAATTCTATGTTGCATTTTTTTATGATTTTAAAGAATAAATGTATTTTTATCGTATATTTAATAGCATAAATAAACATTTTTAATCAAATATAATATGCATATTATACATATTCGACATTTTAATTATTGTAAATACATTTAATAATTGCATTGAACGACCAAAATCTTGTATTTATATTTAATTTAACAAAATAGGTACCTACCTATAATAAAAATAGTATTTCACTGTCTTAACATACAAAATGATTAGGTTGTCATAAAAGTATAATTTTATCTAAATTAAATATTGTATACACAATTTATTATTCAATTATTTTTCATGAATTTCATGCACACGAGTAAAAACATTATCCTATGCATAAATATTTTTTAAAAAGATGTTTATAGAGGCGCAAAAAATACTGATGTAGCGTCGATCAGGTACCATTGTGCGATAATGTGAAACGAATAAACGATATTGTTGTTTACAATTAAATAATTAATATTTTGTATTTTACTATTTAAGTGTTCACCGAACCGTTAACTGATTTGTCATTCGTGTTTATTATTTTCATAATTTAAAATGTTTAAAATGCCTAAACAAAAGACTTTGTTGGTCAGTCGTTTATGCGCATATGTGTCTGAATTTGGTGAAGATATTTTTACTAATGACGGCTTAATTTATCATTTTAGAAAGATATTGTATTTAGAGATTTTTTACAAATTAATGTTTTTGAACGTGACTTTAAACAAATATTTTCTATTAATAAATCATTATTTAATCTTAAAAATTTTGTTCAGTTAAAATTATTAATTTTTAAAGTCATGTTTTAGGAGAATTTTCATGCTTTAAAAACATTCTTTTTGTAGCATTATTGATATTTTTATACATTTTCTGTTAAGTTTTAATGCATAATTTTCCTAGTCCTACTCATGAGCATAAAACTTTCTAAGCAGTCTTGTGACAAGGTACTTCTTAAATCACAAATATAATTTGACATATTTTAATTTTGAAAAAATACGTTCACAACTTACCTACTTGTTGTAATCGAAAGAGTATATGAATCAGTATTCCGGTGGGTCAGTACGCGCCTGGACCTAACTACATGTACGATAAATATTATCCTGCATTTTTGGCGAAAACTACCTACTTATATTAATATATTATTATCAAATGATATAGTAGAAGTAAAAGAAAAGTGATAATCTAAACACAATTTAGAATAATCAATACAGCATGATTTAGTTTTTTTAGTAGTAGAAAAATGCATTGAAAATAGATGAAAAATAAGATATTAATATTATATCCCAAATGTATTGTATTTCAAAATAAAATTTTCTAAAAATATTATAAACAATTTAGGTATATATACGTTTAAAAAATAAAATTATAAAAGATAAGCCCGTAGAATATTGATATCTCGGTAAGCCTAATTTACCCGATCCGGCCTAAGGTAAGAACTAAGAATACTCGTATCGTAGTACCTTCGTAAGTATACTATATAAGCAATGACGAAGGTAAATTGGAACATTTTTGTAAAATCTTCAAACATTAAATTCATCAGGGCCTATTTTTGTGTTATAACACACACTTTGTGTAGTAGCAAATTAGTGTGTTGGTATTTTGGATGCATATTAAGAGTTTAGGCTATTTACCTCTCTCTTATTAAATTTAATACTATTATGTACAGTAGTAAAAGTAATAAAAAATAGTCCCTGATTTGTATTTGATTAAAATATTCAATTATTTCAAATAGTGATACATACCTACATGATGACTTAAGGTGGTGCAATTACATCACCTAAAATTAAGGGTGGGTTCGTATCAGCTGAAAGTCAGAGTTTTTGCTACTATAAGATGGGTGGTTAGATATTGTAGAATTGCACCACCTATTCTAACTAAACTCCGCACCATCAGTTGTAAGGTAAGTCACAAGTGGAACACCGCTTTGATGCATTGCTAGGTATCTTAAAATTAAAATATTCAATTCACTTTGTATTTATATTTATTTATTTTTTACTTAATAAATTATTATCCATATGGCATATTTGTCGATTTATATAAATTTACCCTCAGTAAAATATGTAGGTACTTGTACAAAGTACAATATTACCATACAATATTTTCTACAGAAAAAATTATTACTTAATAATACAATATAATTAAATTGTTAACATAATAAATTTCAATTTTTTAATCTATGAATATTAAATTACCTACGTAACAGAAAATGTATAATATTGAAATGCCTTTAATTTTAGAAGAAATTTTGCATTTTTGCGTCAAGTTACCATAGATGGAGATTTGATTACATTGTTACTAAATCCTTTTTCACATTCTGCTGTAGACTCCAGAAATGTCACCTACATATGTAGCTATGCAACTAATTTACAAAAAACCCACGTAGAAGCCTCATAAATGTACTATTTCTTAAATTTGGTAATAAATGTTTAACCTGTAAGTTTAATTCAAATGTTATTATTTCAGTAATATGTAACTTTAATTTTGCTGCATTCTCTATTGGATAGACGGAAATAATTATACAGTAAAATAAACAAATATAGTATATTCATATTCTTTTTATTCGTCGTTAATTTTAGTGTTTTGAATATAGTTTCTCATACTTGAATCAACCAATTATATCATAGAATAAGTATTATTATAATTATAAATAATAATATCAATAATGAAATGAAGAATGTCATAAATATCTGTTCAATTTTCATTTCTAAATTTAAACATTTAAGGATAGTTTCAATCAAAATAAAAAATAGTCTACAACTGTTTTTTTTTTTTTTTTTAATAACAACAAAATAACTGAAATTAAAAGTTATGTAAATTTCACTGTTTTTTTAACATTTTTGGAAACTTTTACCCTAAATTTAAAATTACAACTAAAAATATAACTTATCTGAAGTACAGTCTGTATTTGTTTATTAATATATTAAATACTTATTTGAATTTGAACAACTTAAATTAAAGGAGAATAATATTTAAACACTGACATCATCGTTAAAAATAAAATCTTATACATTACATAATTCATTTAGAATATAATACATTATTTAGTAAAATAAAAAAATATATTATTTTTATAATTTATTTAAAGAATCACATTGAAGAATAATTACAAAAGAAAATAAATGAGAAATTTCCAAATTATATTAATTTTGTTGACAACATAAACTAAAACATATTAGAAAATAAAAATATATGAATCTTATTTAATTTTGTGACACTGTTGATATTGTTTTTTGCTCTATATAATAAATACAAAAGAATATATTTATTTTTAATTTATGTAAAAGGAATTTATTTTTCCCATTAAGTATTTTGATTATTTGTGGGAAAAGTAGTCCCTAGAGACAATATTATTATAAATTACAATATAATTTTATCTCTTAGTCACAATAAACATTTAAAAAATACTATTTAAGAAGATTCTTATAATTTAACAAATCTATACAACAAAGTAGTTAATCACTAAAGTAAACCTACCTATACTCATTATATAAAACTTAAAATATTAAAATAATTGGAATATAAATAATATGTACTAACAATGTTAAGCACCTGCATTTCTTGTTTTATTAAAAGAATTCATATAGTTTCATTGGTTAGGTTAGGATTTATTATTGATTCATCGACTAATTTAGTTTCTGGACTCAAAGAATTATCTTTAGGCATCCTATTTAATAATTTAAACTTTTTTTTAGGTGATAAAAGAATTGGTGTTATTCTTTTTTTCCCTCCAATAATGTTAATTTTTTGTTCTTCTTTTGTTTGGCTTGAATTCCCTTTAGCATTAAAAATGTTTTTTGGAATAAAATCAGTTTTCTCAGGCTCTGGTAATTTTTGTTCCATTTCTATACATGATCTAATTGTAATAATAAAAATGTAATAACTTTAATATCTTTAAAAAACAGATATAATTTACTTGTCCAAGAAAGTAGGGTTTGTTTTTTCACTTTGAGGTGTCATAAAACTTGTTATTTTTGTAATTGCTGATTTAGTAGATTTTGGTGACTCAACTCCCAAATCTTTAATATACTCAAGATCATATTTTTCAAAATTCTCTTTACTAACATACCTGAATAAAATTTTATTTTAGATAAATTTAATATAATATCAGGATAATATTACCATGGTGCAACATTGGTAGATTTTGTTGCAATATGCTTTATGGTTTTTTTAACACTAGCTAAAGATATTGTATTATCATTTACATTTCGACCATTTTTTTCAAGCTCATTAATAAAATTCTTAGCAATCATTTTAATACCACCAGTATTAGCATGAATAAATTTAATTAGATCAGGCATAACTAAAACATAAATAACATGATTAATAAATATTATTGTCAATCAATATACTTTTTTTAATGACAATTTATTATTAGTATCAATAGCTGGAATACTAATTTATTATTGTACAGTATATATTTTTAAATGTATTAATCTAAAATACAAAAAAGTTATATTAATATTTTATAAGTATTAATTATTACGATATTAATTTACTTGAATTAGGAAGAAACAAAATCTTTTTGTTTTCAGACGCAGTTAAATCATTAGGTGAATTTATAATTATTTCTTCTGTTGAAATAGGTTCTTCGTCATCCCAAATACAGCGATATTTTAATAGTGTATCAGCAACCGGCTTACTTACTAAAATGTATATATTGAAAAGAATAATTTAATCATTGAAATATGTTCAAAAAATATTTTTAATAATTAATTCACCATTTTCAGGATTGGTAACATTATTTGGTATCCATATACAACCGACTAATCTTGGTTTAATACGTTCTGTTTTTTTTTTAATTTCTGCTTCAAACTCTTCACCTAATAGCTTAAGCTTCTCTTTTTGTGATTCCTTAGACTAAAAACCAATATTGAGAATATAAATATATATATATATATGATTTAAAACTTAATTTAAACACTTACAGAATTATCATTATCTTGATCACCTTCTTCATCACTCAAATATCCATGTGGAACAAATACATCATTATCAACTTCATAATCATCCTCTGGTTCTTCCTCGTTATCTGTACCATGTATACTCTCACCAGGATCCTCTTCTTCCCACTCATCGTCAGAGTAAACTTCATAATCAAACATAATCTAATGAACAATAAAATCTAGCATAATTATAGGATTCAATCATTGAATGATATCCTAGCTTCCTTATATCTCCTTCTAATAATAACTTCTTTTGTAATTATTGTGTTATTAAATTTGCTTATTATATACAATAAATAGATTGTAAATACTATTTTAAATATAAAAGATAATACAATTTATAAAAATTAAAAGTTCTTACATTGTCACAGGCAAAAGGTCTTCTAGGTTTAATATAAAGACTTTTTTTCCTCCATGTTCCCCAATATGGAGGACGTTTGTTTTCATCAAACTGTAACAATTTCCAATGGATTTTACTAGAAGTATGTTTTTGACAAATATCAACATTATTCAAATCTTCATCATTTTTTGATCCAGTTTCTAAACAAATTTTGAATAATGTTATTTTTTTTTCTAACCCAATTATTATAACCAAAATTTCATGTTACAAAATTAGTGAAAATTACTTATTTTTAATTTTAATCATTAACCATTATATTTTAAAACAATATTTTAGGCCAGTTGCATATTTAGGGATTTTTTTGGGGGGATGTCCAGACAATATTCTTTCCTCTTAAAATATAATTATAGTTTGATCATAGTATAATTTTAACACCCAAGACAATCCCCCCCCCCCCAAATATACCACTGTTTTAGTCAATGCACACATATATAAATATTAATATTAATACATATCACTATATAATACACATTTATATTAAATATATTGTATCTTTATGTTTTATATTAATTATCACTATAAAACAAAATTTGTACTAATCATTTTACTTTTGCAGACAAAAATACAACATTTATGCTAAAACTATATTTAAATGAAAATTAATTAAATTTAAAAATTACAAAAAAATTAGATTAAACATGTATCTGTATACATTATAATGTAAAATCTAAAACAGGTGGCAAAATAATATTATTAATAGGTATATGTATATATAATATTTTAAATTTTTTTGGTACTGGCGAAATAAAATATTTATGATTTTATAATGTAAATAAACTTCTATGTATATAATTATAACATGTATATCAATTATATTGAAAATAATAATGATGACAGTTCAAATTAAAAATATAGACACATCTGGCATATGACTATAGATTTATCTACAATAGTATAATGGACAATGAAATATTGTTAGTAACCATGAAAACAATAATATCATCACAGAATTTTTAACACTTACAAATTTATTATTATTCATCTTTTTCAATTATATTAATAAATAATAAGTAATAAGTTATTCTTAAAATTAATCTAAATGAATACATACAACTTTTTTTCTTGTGCTAATAAAAATTTGCTAGCTGAGGCATCTGCCCCCTAGCCACCCCGTAACACAACCCTCATGCTGACTAATTACCGAGTCCATATGAGCCATTTGACACATCCAAAAACCATTAAAAACATTTAAATAGTCGCTGAGTATGTGTTAAATAGCTTTTAGTGTGAATTTTGTAAATATAGCAACATAAACTAATTATTTATTATTTTATATCAAATAATCTATACTTTACCTTCATAAAAATAAAGACGCCCAACATTAAACAATAATATTGTTTTATGCAATAAAGAACAATATAATTTAACATAAGTATTATAATTGATTTTATAATAAACAGATGGGCAACTCAAACAAATTTTAAAAACTACATTTATGGTGTTTTGCGTAGAATAAACAAGAAATAAATATTCATAAATATAAAAACATACCAATGATAATGACATCATTGTTATCTTCAACATGCACAGGCCAAGTTTTTTCAGATTTAGAAGGCTTGTATTTTCCAGCTTTTAACAAACTTAAATACAATATATCTTTGTTGTTTTCACATTGACTAATACATTTATCCAAACATTTTTTTTTATCATTATTTAAATATGCTCTACAAAAAGGAGCCATTTGCATATCTTGTTTGGCCTAAAAAGAAAAAACCAAGTGTATTTATATAGATTAAGTAAATATTAAGTATAATTATAAATTTTAATTACTTATATTATATAAATAATATAGTATCAAATTTTTAATGACAAATATTAAAACAAATTATATTATTATATCATATAAATTAGAGATTTGTTATACAAATGATAGGTAAGCCATAAGTTTCTCAGATCATGATACCGTTTTTTTTTTAATGCAAATATTTAATGAACTTGTATTGAATATATATATAATTAATATCAAATTAATATATGGCTACAATACAGGTATTACATATAATAGTTTTGATTATTCTATACATTCTAGGACTATTTTGAATAAAAGAGTTTATAGTAATAATTTCTTAAAGTTAATTTAATTTACATTTCCAATTTCTTAAAGTGATTTGTGACATTTTGCTCATATAATATAAATATTTACAAATAGTATGTTAATTTTTAAAAACAAATTGTTTCAACATTTAATTTTAATGTTAAAGTTTATTAAATATTACCTGAAAAGGCATAAAATAAGTTTCTTGTTCTTGATTAATTATTTCATTATCTTTTTTAGAAGTATCCAAATCAAAAGATTTTTGTTTAAAAAATCCAATAAAGGCAGCTTTAGTTTTTTCTTTTTTTTTCTTTTCCATTTCTTCTTTTAAAAGTTTTTCTTCTTTTTGCTTTTCTTTTTCTAATTCTTTTGATTTCTTCTCTTGTTCTTTTTGTTTTCTCTCCCTTTCTTTTTCTAACTCTTTAGCTTTCTTTTCTTCTTCCTTTTGTTTTCTTTCTTGTTCTTTTTCTAACTCTTTAGCCTTTTTTTCTTCTTCTTTTTGTTTTTTTTCTCTTTCTTTCTCTAATTCACGTAAACGTTTAGCTCTTAAAAAAATTAAACACATTTAAATTATAGAACTGAATTTAAATTTATTTAAAGAATAAAAATGAAAGAAACTCTTCATACTCCATATCTGCAATTTTTTTTTGTTCAATTAAACGTTGTTTTTCAGCTTGTTCTTTGAGTTTTTCTTCTTTAGCTCTTTCTTTTTCCTTTTCTTTTTCCTATAATATTAAAAATTAAATAAAAATAGTAATTATTTAATTGATATTACTACATTATGAATCATACAACATAACACATGCATAACTAAATATATGTCTAAATAACTTTTTTTATTTAAAAATTCTTAATCAAAATTGTAGTTAACGTTAGTATTTTTTCAGACTTTATACAATTATGCCTGTGAATTATATATAAATATATAAGTGTATACACTTGAGCACAAGAATAGAGTATATATTATATCATAATATATTATGTACTCATTCGAATAAAGACTATATCTCAGAAACTGTAGAAATTATTGTTGAATGTTATACAAATCATTTATTAATATATTTTAATATTAGATATTTTAAAATCTAGTCTTACCTGTTTAAGTCTCAGTCTTTCTTCTTGTTTTTTTGCAGATTCTTGTTTTTTAAATTTTCTTTTAGGTGTAGGAGTATTTAAAGTTGGAGAATTGTTTTCTAATTGTATATCATTTGAAGTAGATTTAACTATTGTATCCTCGGATATATCAGAATTAGAAGAAATAGATTTTAAATCTTCTTTGACATCTTTAATATTTTCACAATGATTTGAAGAATCATCACCACTGATATCTTTTTCAGTTTTCTCCACACTTTTATCCAATATAGATTCAGTAGTATCCATTTTGTTATTTACATTTTCATGTGTTTCCTAAATGTTAAAAGGAAATTTTGTAGGTACTTAAATTATATAAAATATAAATTCATTTAATCTATAAAAAAATATATTTTCAGTGACAATGTTAATGATGATTGACTAAATAAAATATATATTATTAATACATTTTATTTTTATTTATTTGCTTTTTTGCAAACTATACTAAAGAAAACAACCAGTTTTGATCTGATGATTATAATGAAATTAAATGTAGAAGGTATAATCAGTGACGTCGAATACATACTGTGATAATGTGATTATACCAACTAAAATTAAGGATAGATAGTTGTCATTTGATAAAAATTATAAATATTCTAGCATTAATATTATTTAAATATAAATAGTCTAAATAATTTGGAGTTTTGATAAGCTTTAAATTATGAGCAGGGTAGGGAAATGTTGTAGACTTTCACCACCTATTTTAACTGAACTCGGCACCACTAAGTATAATATATAATATACAGTGATATATTTGAGCGTATACTCTTAACAATATTTCTATGAAAGTGTGTATACGCAATAAAAATAATAATTTTATAAGTATACAATAGGTATACAGCCATAATATTTAATAATTTATAAATTTGTTATACATTTAATGACAATAAGGTATACGGGTATAAGGTATTATGTTTCTATTAGTTAATTCATGAATTATATACCTCTACAACTTAAAATTAATAAAATTTAAAACAAAAAAAATGTTTGTTTAATAAAGTGTAGAGTTCTAGTTATACTTTATTTATAGTTATTAAATATAATTATTAAGGATAAAAACTAATTATTTGACTAAAAGTAAAATAATTATAATGTCATAATAATCATTTCAAGTAATTTTTTCTTTTTTAATGTAATTTTGAGAAAAATATGGCATAAACTCAAGACATTATTTACCAATACATCCCTGATAATATACTATGTCATATAAAATATTATTATATTATATTCTTGTTCATTATATATATAAGTACATCCATATGGATTTAATAAATTCAAATTTAATCAATAAATTAACTTGGTAAGTTTGTAATTATTGTTCTTACTTCAGAGGAGTGTGTTTTATTTTCGTCCTCAGATTTAATAAAGCATTTAGTCCCTCCATTAAGCAATTCAACCATAGGGTTTTCTACTCGCGTCTCATCATTTTCAGTGCCACTTAGTTTACGTTTCCGGCATTTGGAATTGGCATCATCACCAGGCGAATTGACTTGTTTGAACGGTAGACATACTTGTTTCAACTTTTTGGTAGATTTATCCGATTTAATGCTGGACATGACTACAGATGAACGGCGTAAATCTTCAAACCTGAGAAGTATTTCTCAAAGATAACACTTTTTCGAAATTATAAAAAAAAATAAAGACAAATTACATTAATTTAATTATATTATAGTGGAATTTATTGATAATCCATTAAAAATTCGTATTATCGAATTAAATAGTAAATAATAATAAAATTATAAGTAGAAAAATTTAGAAGATTTGATTGTTGTTAAATTGTTTACCTTATCGGGATTCGGTAGTGAAATATCATTTAACCTAACAATGCCATCGTAACAATTTGCCTCGTATTGTGAACAGAATAAAAGGCGCGAAAAGAACACTTCTTCCTGGAAAATGACATATTATTTAGTTTTTAATCCATGATTTTGAAAATAGCGCATTCGATTTATTTTATATTACTTTAAATTTTTTGTGTAAAAAAGTATTTATAGTTGAATTTTAATTCTTAAACTGCAATTGACAATTAAATTAAGAATTTGTATTATTATTGTGATTATTTAATGTTGATTCTTTTACAAAATCATATTTTAACAGGTATTTCGGAAAACCATTCTCCATATGTGTTCACATAAGGAATGTGAATAATTGCATATTTACATATACTTATTTGAATAAAATTATATCCATATAAATATGCTATAATATGCGCTCACAATGGGGGGGGGGGGGGACAGAGGAGTACCCAACTAATTTTTAAGAAATTTTACCGCATCACTATTATTTGGAAGGTGTGTCCTCACGTCATAATAAGATAAAAAGGGATGGGGAGGTTTTTCTTTAAAGATAAAAGATATACCCCCTACTTTTTTGCCACTTTGAGCATTAATAATACTGACTACTGACTAACGACTATACCATTATGTTCTTCTTCTACCTCGCCTTGCATTTTCAATAACTAGATGGAGTCGGCCACCCTAGTCTAACATCTCCATAGATTTCGACCTCCTTTATCTGGTTCTTTCATCCCAGTTAACTTAATATCACTCTCTATTCCATATATCCACCACTTTTTCGGTATTCCTCACCCCCCCCCCTTATTAATTTCCATAATAATTTTCACTAACCGACTAACCTAACCTCTGATATTTTTTACGTTATAAAACTATATACTTATAAAACCTCTCTTAGAACTCAATCATAAATTGGTGAACACAATAACAGTACAGTATACAAACCATTGCGTTTAAACCGAATAGTTGTGTGTTTGGGATTTGTCAAATTGTAATCGCCGGACTCCCGACTTATAGTATTAGTACCTACATAACACCGTAACAAAACTCTTTTTTAAAAACCTATTTTTTATGTCACGTCGCATTGATTAAAATCACAACCGAGAACCGACGACGCCGGCCTATTACCACACTCAGCTATAACTTGCTTTATGTGAGTGCAAAACACGTTTATCTGTATTCTGAAAGGCTAGAAATAAACGAGTTAAAAAGTTACTTTTAACTAAGTTATATAATGAGTTACTTTTTTTTTACATTTAACTTTTAACGAGTTAAATTTATTATAAATTACAATTAGAAAAATTATTATATATTATAATTAGTTATTTTTCAGTTATTATTTTATTGATGCTAAGTTAATAATGTACTTTTATAGTAAATAAAATGTTTTTATATTTAATTAAATATACAAAATCATCCGTTATGTTACATATTGTACATTATTATGTTTACTAAAATTTAAAATTAAATATCAAATTATTTTAAACTTTATATTTATATAAAATATACTATTTTAGTCTTTCTCTGTGACTATAATATTATAAATCATTTTAATATTAGAATTAATTATTCTGTAGCCCGTACTTATTTCCTATTAGTGTGATGATTTATGAATATAATAATTGCTGTAAATAGCATATCTATATCCAGCAGTATAGATATTGAAGTACAGAATATTATTTTAAAAAATAATGGTTTTCTTATTATTAGACAATATATAATATATATGAAAAAATATATATATATAAAAATATATTGAGTAGGTACATGCACAAAACACACAAACACTCAAAAACATCACTGGTTTATTTTTAATTTTAATTATTAAGTTATCGCCAATAATTGTTATTTATGTTAATAAAATAATAGATAAGATAGATTTGTTTTCCAGTTTGAAAATGATTAAATTTAACTTTTTTAAACAAATTTTAACCAAGTTATGTTATTTTTTTCAATTAACTTTTAACGTTTTCTAAGTCAACATATTAAATTGAAAATAAGTTTTAACGTTTAACCATTGATTATAGAATAGACTAACTATTTAGTACTACTTAGTAGGCCATTTCTTGTATTTACTTTGAGCTTTGTTTTTTCGCAGTTTTCCTTGTACGTGAGTGTTCTATCTAACGTCATGCCCAGATATTTTGGGTTTTGATTATTTTTTAGTTCAATACCAATCCATTGAATAAGTAGTTTTCGGTTTGCCTCTCTGTTTTTTAGGTGGAAAACGTATATTTCAGTTTTGGTCGAGTTTGGTCGAAGAGAGTTATTTTTGTAGTATTCTCCTACTTCGTTGACAGTGTTTGCGAGTTTGGCCTCTATCTTTCTAAAGCTGTCGTCTTGTATTGCGATGGCTGAGTCGTCTGCATAAATGAAATGTCTTGTGTTTTGGTCGTTAGATATTGGCTGGTGGTTCGTATGTATGTTAAATAACGTTGGTGCTAGGACGCTGCCTTGTGGTAGAGCATTTTTTGAAATTCTCTATCGACTAGATTTCCCGTTGAGTGTTACGAAGAATCGTCGACTTCTACAATGTTTGCAAGACCGTAGTCCATTATCATCTTATATAGTTTTAAGAGTAATAGATTGTGGTTTACCGTGTCGTAGGCCACAGACATGTCGATGAGAGCTACCCCTGTTATTTTATTTGCTTCAAAACCGTTTTCAATGAATTGTGTCAAGTTTACAGGTTTACAACAAGTATACTATATACTGTATACAATTATTGTACTCTTATATAATACAGCTATCTTAAAAACTAGTCTTTCCTAACTATATATACCTAACAAAAGCAATAATATTAATAGTGTATGTTTTTAATTGTTATACTAATTTGTCAGGGGTGCCGAAAATAAATTAGATAAATATTAATTACTTTTAAGTAAATATAAAATATAATTTAAGATTAATTTGAGTCTAAACCTAATTAAATCATATTGGTGGGTAATTGTATTACAATAATTTTCAGTTGTTAATTCGAATATAAGTAGATATATATATATATATATATTTAGGTATTATAATTTATATAATCAATAGTAAGTAAATAAATATATTAATACTATAATATATTTATTATGTCGTGAACATGAAAAAAAATACATTTATTTTGTATACTTTCTTATGTCTTATATAATATCTACCTATTTTGCATATGAATATAACTATTTTATATTATTATTGCCCTATAGGTATATAATTCTATATTGTTTTTATTATTACATCGGTGGTACATACAAATATATGTACCTAAAATTTAATATAGGCGTGTATGTAACGTTGCACGTATATTAATTTAAAAACATTAAGTTTAGTTTATAACTTAATTCTTAGTTACAATTAATAGTAAAATTATATATAAATTATAATTATTGCTAGATTTGTGTTGTCGTCCCTTCCTCACCGTCATTAAAATGTTGTATTCACTTTACTTTAAACATTACCATAGTAACCAAATGGGATTACAATGGGAATTACATGTTGTATTATGTTCTAAGTAAAATGCAAGTATATAATATGACGTAATGTACCTACTGCTTGTTAGTAGGTAGATGCGATGTAAAAAATAATATACAAAATATATCTGATCTATAAATATTGTTTTATACTTAATTATATTAGTTAAAATTTAAATACTTACACGATAAAATATATAATTGTAATTAATGTAAAGAACAGTAATATTTAACATTAATATGGAAGAATATAAATTAAGAGACAATGAACAATCACAATCATTAGGAATTCATAGTGAAGTTAAACATTTTAATATAGACAATACGCTTATTGAAAAACCTGATGAATTTGCATCATACCAATATGAACAAGGTAACATTTTTATATAGTTATATTAAATTTAATATGTAAAATAAAAATAATAGACAATGTAGATATGAACCATGTAGGTATCCATACTTATAGCGACTATAGTCAACTAATATTATAGGTAAAGCTAGTGGGGATTTGGGGAGGCTAAGACCTCCCAAGTTTTCTATTAGCTCCCCAAATACGTACCGTATTTATGTACCTAAAATTTTGTATAATTATTGATTATTCACAAATATGTACTACTTAAAGGACATCAAAACACTATTTATTTTTTTTTTTTAATTAATTATTTTAAATGTTTTATAATAGAAATCAAAATAATAATAAAAAAAATATAGAGTTAAAAAAATGATTATTCAACAAGATAATAAGAGTTGATAAATATCCACATGACATCATACATCTTTCTATGTTTTACGTGTTAAAGTAAAGTAGCTTGATTTACACAATGATTTTAATACCTATCATAATATAGTATTTCAGACTTTTTTTTCTTAATCTGAAGTATATTAATGTGTTTAAGACAATAGTGTGATTTAAAATTTAATATATTTTGCACAAATTATAATTGTACAAATAATATAAATTATAATTTATAAAATTATTAAACGTGTCGTGTTGTCCCGTTGTGCCACTCATATATGTTGCTGCTGCTAGCGGCGGTTAACTAGGTTTTCTGTTGGTTTTTCATAAAGTAATCTGGGACTTTAGCCCCGAACTAAATTTATCAAGCCCCTCATCCATTGATTAATATATCAACTTATCTAATTATTATTCAAAATTAGCAAGGTAAACATTAGTAAATTCATCACCTAATGGCTAGTAATAATTGCCTTGAATATTATGAAGAACTAATAAAGAAAAAATTAATATAAGATAATGTAAGATGTATAAAATAATTTAAAAGATATATCGATATACTTTAAAGTATATATTATATCGTATGATCAGTATTTCATGTACTTATTTATTACAAAAATGGTTGGAATTATTGTATAAGAATATTTTAAATATGTTATCTCCATTATTATTGTAATATAAGTGCCTATTATTTTAATACTCTGATTAAAAAAGATTCTGAAACTTCTAATTAAATTATAATTTACTTATACTTTAATTTTTTAAGGTTAATAGCCAAAGTAGTTGAAGCCTTAATATAATACTAAAAGAAAAAAAAATACTCTTATTTAGTGATCATTCTCAAAGTCTCAATTATTGGTGTGTAATATAGAACCTATATTAATAATAATTAATAATATAATAATAAAATACTGTTATTATACTCAAATACTTTATTATTAATTATCAGCAGTAGCGTATTTGGGATGGGGAGGGGGGTGTCCTGGGGCAGTTTTAACTCCAATTTTTTTTTTTTTTATTTGTTAGATATATGTGGCTCATTTCAAATCGTACTAAAAGTTTATGATATTATATATTTATATCTATTGTTAATAATTTATATAGTTTAAACAAATTCAAACATAAGGTTGTACCATAAACCAAAGGTTAATACCTATTCACATAAATATATAATATATATCCAATTATTAGGTAATTGTGTCATATGAATTATAAAATATTGTTAAAAATAATTCTTCACGTGTTATAGAAACGGAATGCATAAATAGTTCCGAAGAAATGTCCAAGTGTTTTGGAAGTGACAATACTAGTATCACATCTATAGCTTCTCGATCAATAAATAAAGAAATAATGAATAACGAACTAATAGTACTCGAACCAAATAATCCAGTCATGGCTAGATTTCAAAATACATTGAAACAATATTTATTGAAACAACGGAATGATATCAAGCAAGAATTAATAACACTTGTATGTTTATTAATTATAACTTAAAAGTATAATGAATATGCCTATGAATTATAATTAGATAAATGTAATTGTAGTACCTAATCCTAAGATTTCAAATTTTCATAAACTAAGAATTAGGATAATTATTATTTTTTAATACGGAAATTCAATATATTGGTACCTTCAACAAATTTTAAGTACCTATTTTATATACTTATTAATAGTACGTCAATTTCTACATTTTATTTTAAATATATATTTATTAGGAAGCAGCTATTAAATCAAAACAAAATGAAAAATGTACATTTATAAATGAAATAAATAATATTGCTGGACGAGTTGAAACACAGCATAATTTATTGATTGAATTTCATAAAATGCAAATGGAATTGAAAATGGCAAAAGAACAGATTGATGCGTATATTAGCTTAGGGAAACAACGTTATACTGAAATTTCAATGAAAACTACAGTTCAAACAAAACAAAGTAGGTACCCACCCATATACTTACCTAGACTTTATAGTAATGTAATTACTAAGTTTATAATCGTAAGCCTTAATATTTTATAATTTTATAGTTTCAGTATTAAAAAGACAGCTAGATTGTAGTCAAGGTCTTTTAAAAGAACTTGTAAAGTATGAAAAAGAACAAGAAATCACGTTTAATATGTGTAATCAAAAAAAATCTCAAGCAAAACTATATAAGAAAAAGTTATTAAATGAACAACAAAAACAAGTAATTTTGACTAATATTTTTGTCATCTAAAAAATATTTAATAGTTAATTAAAATATATTAATATATATATATTTGATATTACTGTATATAGGATTTGTTGTTATTGTCTTTAACCCAAGAAATTCTTCGATTAGAAGATCGTATGAAACAATTGGGTGAACAAGCAGAGACAAAGTATAATGAAAGAGAATTGCTGAAACAAAAAGTTATGGACATTTCAACAGATCTCGATGCTATTAATGGGGATAACTCTAAAATAACATTATTGTGGAATGATGTTTTAATTACTATTCAACAACGCGATAAATCGTTTCAAAAGATAAAAAATGATTTTCAGTAATTAATTATTTATTTCTTATATATATATGTATATTGGTATTTGTTATATAAAGAATATATAGTTAGAAATTCAGGAATTATACTTATAAAATAACAAATTATTAATTACTCATTCAAAAAATATAAATTTAATATAAGAATACTTATATAATTTAGTATTTAGATACATCGGTAAGTATATATGTTATTTCTGGACTATTCTGATTACGTTTTAAACAAATAATTCAGTGGAATAATTGATTAAGCTAATGACAAGTCATTATATAAAGAGGACTAGGACTTAAACATATTATAGATTATAAACAACTGTAGACTGTTGACCAATATAAGCAATAATTTCTGATTCTTGTAGAAAACGTTTTATTATTGTATATAATTACCGACTTTACTTATTCCAGACAAAGTCTATTAGCACATTCATTTTTAAACAAATATATATAATTTATATTATATCATAAAATTAATAAATAAACAGATAAAAATGATAAAAATAATGTGATATTTTAGTTATTTTATATACCTATAATATATTGTTACACATTTTGACAAATAACTGGCACAAAACATATTATTACAATATAATTTTTTAGTTTACATATTTCTGAATTTTCTGTTATATTTTAAATCTATATAATATATACTTGCCTATGGTACTATACTACATACTATACTACATATGTCTACCAAAGTAATCAGAGATACCCGGATAAATATTAAATGGGTAGGCAAAAAGGCAGTTGTTTACTGGCCGAAAAAAATTTGACCCATAATAAATAAAGAGTGCATTTTTTAATACTATTTTTAAAATAAAAAAATATATTTATTTTCATATTTATGATTTTATGAAATAGATTAATAGAATATTATTTTTTTAAGTTTGTTGTGGCTATACGATGCTTATATCAATTATTTTGTTAATTCAAATCTAACTAATGTTTCTAAAACTATTCTACAGAGTATAAACACTTAGCTTTATATTAATTTATACAATTATGATAGTTTTCGTATATTGTGTTCATTACTATCAAGACTTATGTTGTTCTGGAAAATATTTTGGATATAATTAAGTTCTTAAATGGGTGAATACGATGTGTAAACAATTTATATCAATATGCTTTTTCTTTTTTTGGTCTTCAATCGTTTGATTGGTTTGCTGCAGTTTTCCATGCGTCCCTATCGTTACTCAGTTCCTTTAATTCTTTATAACTATTTTTCCCCATGTCAATTATGATTTGCTTCATGTACTCTATCCTTGGTCTTCCGATATGGCCTTCTATGACACTTTTCGATAGACTATCATAACGTAGTAGGTGTCTTATCATTTTAGCTCTAAAGCATAAATATGCTTATGGCCCTAAAAACAATTATCCGGTTCTGAACGTAATTGTATGTATATTTTTAGAGAAGTGAAAAATAAATACCATACATTATTAATGGAAGCAAATAGCTACAAACGTAGTGCTCAAGAAGAATTTCATAAAAATAATGATCTTGTCAAACTTTTATATAAATTGAAACAAGATCAAAATAATTTACAAAATAGATTTAAAACATGTTTGGATAAACTAAATTATATGAAAGATGAATATTCTAAGTTAATACAAATAACAGAATTCCAACACCAAAATTTGAATCAAGTTATAATTGTGTGTACCTTTATTTCATTCCTAAAGATTAATTAATAATATAAACAATTTTAATTACTATAATTTCAGGAACAAAAATTTTTAAAAAATGAAATTAATATGTTATTACATTCATTAGATAGAAAAATTATTCAAAAATTAAAATATGAAGAAGACAATTTAGATGAATTGAGAAAACAACTATTTAAAAATAAATATTGTGTTCAGATAAATAATAAAATATCCGAACTTAAAGTTCAAAATAATGAGCATGTATTATTTTTCTTTATAAAAATTTTGTAGTATTAGTATAACAGCATTAATTTATTTAATGTTATTTCTAGGAGTTAATATTAGTTGGTATTGAGAACAATTTATCTCAAACTTTGTTAAAGTTAGAACAATATCGCACTACCAGTTCTAATTTAGAAAAAGATGTAGAAGAAAACACCAAATATTTGAATAATCAAGGATTTAACTTATCAACATTGGAATCTGAATTAAAGAAATTATACAATGAAATTCAAAATAAGTCAAACCAAATTGATTTAGAAAATAAAAAATTAGAAAATGTGAAGAAACAACAGAATGCAAGTCTAAAAACCAATTAAATTTTTTATTTAAATAATGTACATTATATTTTAATTCGTTTTTAGGATGGTTATATTGTCACCCCACAAATGCAAATTAATGAAGTCAGATATAAGATTGATGAAGTAGGTCAAGAAATTGAATTTATAAAACAATCTTGGGTTCAAAAACAAAACAAAAATATGCAATTATTAAATCAATATAATAAACAACTTAATGAATTAAATAAAGTAAGAAAATGTAAGTACTTATACTCAATTGTATACTATAATATATTTTGTTATTTTAAATACATGTATTTCTTATTCAACGAATTATAAAAATAATAATTTGATTAAACTGCTAGAAAATATAGTGTTTTATCCGCATCGTTTTAAATCAGTAGGTAAATAATTTGACAATGCCTCGTATATCAAACGATATATAAGTATATCATTTTATGTACTTACATATAATTTATGTAAATAATAATAGCTAAGCTCAGATATTAGCTTATACGTTTCTATTTAAATTAGGATAAGTGTTTATTAAATACTTACTAAATGAAGGTATACGTATTATTTTATATTTTATATTTTTCATTCTTATAACTAATATTACCTATAGTCTATAGGTATACATATTAAAATGTATTGTATATATGTACAATTTATTTTATAGGTGCATTAGTGATGGAAGCCAAGAATACAAAACAAGAACAAGAAATTATTTCTATAACTAAAGAAATTAATCAATATAAACGAGCAAATACAAATATAAGAAACACAATTTCAAAACTTAATGCAAATTTTAGTCAAAATAAAGGAAAAAGTAGTCAACTCTTGAATGAAAATGAATGGATTCAATGTTCTTATTTATCTGAATTAAAGGTAAATATTTTCATAAGACTAGTTTTTAATATGCTACCAAGTATAAAAAGGCATCTAATTTATAATAATCAATAATTAATTATCAATAAAATTTAATATTTATTATTCATTTTAATATTGGATTATGCACAAGTCATGTTATATTTCTATAAGTAAATTATAGATTACTTTAAAGTTTAATACAATGTGAATTTTCACATAAATGTACAGCAATATTGTAAATATAATTAAATTGTATAATAATAATATAAATAGTAATTAAGTTTAATACGCTTATATTTATCAACAGATATATTTATGAGTTATATAATGTTATATAGGAAAATGAAAAACAGTGTTTAGAATATGTAGATCGATTAAAATTAATAAAAAATGAATTGAATGAAATGAAAAATATATACATTGAAAAACAGCGTGAGAGTAAATCATGGGATACTAAAGTTCAGTTACTTATTGAAATGAAAAAAGAAATGAAAAAAAAAGATGGCGATTTAGGTGATATTGATACTATGAAAAAAGAAATTCATAGAATGCAGGTAAAATATTATCATTTATTATTTAATATATAGTTAGGTACATATTATCCAGTATAATATCTATCCATTTAAACGAGACATTAAAAAAGTATTCTTCATCTCCTTATATTATGTTATATTTTAATAAATAGCTATAGGTATAGTTATTAACTAATTATAGTAATAAATAATTAGTAATTAATTATTTATCATTATTTTCATTTTAGATAAGAGAAAGTCAATTAAAAAAAATATTGGAAAAAATAATGATTGACTTAGAAGTATGCGTATCAAGGCGTGAAATGATTTACAATAAAGTTGCGGCTAAGGACATTCGATTAAAAGGAAAAAATGAAACCAAACAAAAGATTTTAAAGAAGCTGGATGATTTACGAATAAATATTAAAAAAATTAAAATTGTGATTATACATTATAATTATTATTATTATTATAATTCAAATTTAATTAAAATATATATTTTTGCAAGTGGCGCAGGAAATATTTTTCACGTGAAAGATAAGATGTGCAAACAGTTTAATAGCTATATATAATTTTAATATTCTATATTATTTTAATTAGGAAAATTGATAAATGTATATATATATGGACATTATTGTTACATACATATTATTATAAATTATTTCACCCCTCCCCCCCCCGAATTATATATGGAGAAAATAGCCCCCTCTACCGTTCTTATCAAGCTCCACTTCAATATATTGTTTATTATAATATATTTTTAACATAAGACCTAAGTATACGGTATATCCTAAAAATAATTAGTTATCTAAAAGTAGGTCTCAAATTAAAAACTAAAATTTAAATTTAAAAAAAAACATTAAAAACTAAAATAAAGAGCTAAAACCACTACAATATATCGTTTATAACTATATTCTTTTTACACTTATAGATACAAAACTTAAATTTGATAAGGACATAATTATTAAAACAATATTTGAGTCTATAAATCATTTAAATCTTTTGGCAATGGTAAAGCATAGCTTTAACAAGACTGAAATTTCTGAAATTTTTTTAAAAATTAATTTCGTGTTGACAAATCAACATAACAACTATACTACACATGCAACAATGTTAAATTTGTATTTTTAAAGTTTTAATCAACAATTATAAATCTATAGAACATTAACTATTTAAAACATTAGAAGTTATATTTATGTAAATATATAATACATCTCGTTTTTTTTTATGGGGGAGACAAAATTTGTCTAAGTAATATTAAATAATAAGAATATATATAGATAATAATAACAAAAACCTGTATTTTGTATATCACAGATAAAATTATTTGATTCGAGTCGATTATTATTATATTTTATTATTTATATAATACATTGACAATTAGAAACCCACATTTTTGTTAAGAATTAGAAATACAAAGTATAAAGTAGATTATACCTTATAGATTTATAACTAATTAAATATTATTTTAAATGTATTATACCTATATAAATAAAAATGATTAAAAACAAAGTAATTAATTATTAACTTAAGCCCACGAGAACCCCTGTGACACCCCTTAAATCCGTCTATGATTGCTTTATAATTTAAAATATTTAAAATTGTATGTACCCTTTAAAAGCAAACTATATTTTGCAGTTATTTACTATTTTAGGTTATCAAAAACTATATGTATATAATATATATATATATATCAGTTTGATAGTAGTAGAATTGTTATAAAGACGTTTAAATTTCTTTAAACTAGAAATAAAACCAAGACATTAGAACGCCATTTTTATCGTAGTAAATATCTTTATATATATGATAATTATTTGATTTCTCATCAGAATTTTTTCTTATATAAGAATTGTATATTAAAATATTTATATGTTATATACCCAATAGAAAATAATTTTAAAAAATAATTGTATAAAAACGTTATGTTAATTAGAATAATAAATAGGTACCTATTATATTTATAATTATCTTACAGGAATGTAAGACAATTGATAGAAATATAAATGATTTACAACATGAGAAAATGGAATTAGAAAGTAAACTTACGAATTTAAATGATAGATTGATCCAACTTCAAACTAATATTAATGATTTAATTAGAAATATTGAAGATATTGGTGCCGCAAAACTTAAAGTTTGTATATTTTATTTTTTATTATTATGTGTTATTAATTATAAAAATATGAGTACTTATTATTGTTAGTTAACACTATTACAAGATACCTATATTTTATTAAATTCATTTAAATATCTAACAAATAATAATACAATATATAATTTATTAAAATATTGTAGAAACCGAATAATATACAACTAGTAATAGGAAGTTTTACTACACTATATTTTTATAAATATAATTGTTTTATAAGACTTAATATTAAATTGTGTTTAAACATACTAAATTTTGACAATCCTAAATATAATATTTTATAAAAAAAAAAAAAACAATGTCAAAATTTAGATAATAACAATATTCATAGGCGAAACTACGGGTCAGGCCAGTCAGGTCATGGTCTGACCTAATATTGACTGTGTCTGTATATAATATATATATATATAAATAATATTAGGAAATATGTACTATAAATAAAATAGTTATACATTAAATATTATATACATTTTATTTGGACTATACGTAGGTATAACATAATGAAATGACTTTTTTTTCAAATATTTAATATAATTTGTATTAAAAACTAAATTTCTGGATTTAAAATGCGTATCATGTTCCTTTTAAAAGTATACGTAACACATGGGCAATACCACTCGTACTGTCATACATTCTGAGTAGTTTTAGTGTAAAACTAAAACTTTGATTATAGGTTTGATTTTAATAATTCCTTAAAATTTATTAATCGTATTTACTGCCCACCAATATTTCTTCATATATTTAAGGGTGCTGCTCCACGTGACGGTCAAACCGCCTACTTATCATGCCACAAATATACGGTTTTGAACTGCGTAGTTCTTCCAAATTATTTTTAATGTCTTCAGGAAAAGTGCTTAAATACCTATTTATATTACGAGTATCTATTTATGTATATGTAATAATCTAGTTTTATTTAAAATCTAATTACTAAATACAATTATATTAATCGTACATAACACTTATAAATCAAAAATATCAAATATTCATTTTCTTTAAGTTTGTAACGATCAGTAAAAATAATCTGAGATTGTAAAATTATAAGTTATAATTGTTCCTACTTTAGTAATTTATTGTATTTTACTTAAATTCTTATTTTATGTGTTTCTAGAATATTTATAATTTAATCTACAAACAAGATCACGCAAAATTCTTAGATGATGTTAAAAAAGGAAAATACCGTTTGTTAATTAAAAATGAATCCAAAATGAACGAAGAATTTGCTGCTGAGTGGAAGAAAAATTCAGATTTAATATGTGTTGTAGAAGCTTTAAAAAACGATTTTCCCTATTTGGATTTCCAAATAACACGTTTGTTCAATATTCTAAAATCGATTAACAATTGATAACAATATATTTTAATAAAAAATAGTCAAAATATAATATACTTATAGTTATAATTAATTTAACAATATCCATTCAATATTTTATACGTTAATTAAAAACTTAATTTATTTAGAACTTTCTGTGTTTTAGTGTTTATATAGTACACATAGGAAACTGGTATTTTTATATGCTATTCAGAATTCACAATATCGCACATCAGTGGCGGTTCCAGCCCTTGACAACGGGAAGGGGGAGGGAACTATAATTAATTTATATGAATACATTCAGTAAAATGTCCATATGTGAAATTCAATATTTCTGATGGAACGGGTACACACGTTGTGACGCTACATAGCTATATGATCCGTATAGTCGTATGGCCATTATCATTAGTGAATAGATATAATAAAATTACATCACGAGTTCGTGATGGCAGTGGCGTAGCCAGAAAAATATTTTGGGGGGTTTTTAATTTGGAGTTCTCTCTCTTATATAAATTTCTTTAATTTTAATAAGTCGATTAAATATAATTTTTTTAAATTAGAAAACATTTTGGTAGGGAGACCCGTTAACCCCCTCCCTGGCTATGCCACTGCCAAATAAATATGTATTGAGTAAATATTATTCTATTTTTCATTTCTGTTGGGGGTGCGACTGCACATATGCATGAGCTGCCACTGAGTATTACTAGGTATGCTTAATTATCAAGGTATGGCCTTGATAATTAAGTGTACATAAAAACCTTAAGAATGCAAATATAATGCAGGTATAATATCCGAAATTTATGTTAAAAAACTACGTTTTTTTGTCTTATAATTTATACTTTTAAAATAAGTATTTCCAGACAGCAGGCATTGTATTATGAACTTTAAATTGTCCATTATCACAAAATATAGTCTATCTGTTTATTGTAGAAAACAAATTTATTAAGTTTATTCATTGCCATAAAATAACAAATAAATGTTTAATTTAAAACAGAATAACAAAATTATGCAATATATGAATATATATGATATTATTCATAATAATAAATATAGGGAAATTTGAAACATTATGTCAATAATAAAAAAAAAAAATAATTAAAAATATGAACAAAAAATAAAAACAAAATACATCAATAAAAGAGTCAAGATTGTTTTGCAACTTCCCTCAATTATGAACTTCCTGTAGGATTTATATTTGAAATAGTAATTTGTTACCGATCGTCATTTGTTAAACAATTAGCATAAATCTTTATAACATATCACAAAATAATGAAAAACTCTTGGCAGAATTTAAAAAAATTAATTGTTTTATTATTAACCAACTATCAAATATTGGTAGAAAAAAATTATATTTAGGTACTCATTAGTTGTTGGTCTTATACATATATGAATTATACATAACATTGCATACAAATTAAACAAAATTAATTTTAATATTTATTATGATGTAACGTATCAAAATTAAATAAATACGAAATTTTATTTGTCTACATTCTCTCCCACCGTGATATACTAAATATGCAGTTACAAGATGTATAACTGTCCTTCATAACATTTATAATTTGAAACATTATCAAATTGTGCATGATTAGTTATTTCACTAACAATTCAATTTGTTAATGAATAACTAAAATATCAATCTTTTATACAGTATCAAAGAATTTAAATTACGTAAAGTTGAAAAAAACAATGAGCACAATGCAATATTATGATTTTAAAATAATTTATAATTTAAAACAACAAAAACATATCATATTAATAATATCAAACAAAATGTATAACTTGTTTCTAAAATTAGACAGAAAAAAGTATAACTATAGGTGAAATCATTTTAAAAAATACAATTAATCATCAATCTTATTATCTTATGTATGTTATCTTATAAATTTGATAGAAAAATTATACATACAGTAATACTAGACAACCATTTGGAGTTCTTTGGCAGTAATGAATCCAAAAACTTTTTCCACATATGTAAAATAATTCTTTTAGAATAGTTTATGTACAATATAAGTTTGTCTAATAAAGAGAATTTACTAAAATAAAAACAAGTCATATTAAAATTCACACAATTTAAAAATTAGTCCCATAACAAGACAACAATATTTATGTGGCATACATTACATCCTAATTGTTATTTACAATATTACTATACAGACTTGTTCATAGTGCAAATTAATTATTTAATTACACCAATAATTTTTGAGTCTGCTATTTCTAAAGTAATCAGTTTTAAACAAATAAATAAATATAATCAACAAAACTTTTTATGTAAATATATAAATATGTATGTTTATTTGTGATAATGTATATGTATTGATTAATTAAACTATGTTATAAGTTCTTGTAACTTTCTCACTGTGGTTTCATTCAAAGCACAGAGATCAAAATCAAAAGTTTTTGTAGTTATTTCATAATGTCCTGTTTCGGCTATTACTGTAACTACTCTTTGCAGGTCTTCATCTTCTAACATCATTATTTTATGCTGTAAATGTTTTAAAGAATTTATATATTCATCTGTGAATTTATTACTCGGAGAAGGTGATGGTGATCTGGAAATATCTGAACATGCTTCACGCAATTGTTCTGCAATCTCAGGTCTACTGGTTTTTAACTTTGGTTCTTCAATATCACGTTCCTTCTTTTTCCGTTTTTTCTTTTTTATAAAACTATTTTCAGGAGAAAGCTTCTTTTTAGGTGGTTCTGGTACTTTAGGCTTGGGTGGTTCTGGTTGTTGATAAGGTTGTTCACTATCTTCAGATAAAAATTCTTCTTCGGACTCAGGTTCATGAATTCTAGAAGAATTCGCTTTAGGTGGTGGTGAAGACTCTGGTATGTCATCTTTAACTTTAGAAAACTCTTCAATTGAAGTAATCGTTTGAGGCATATCAAGGTGTTTGAATGAAGTTTCTTGTTCATTAAAATTAGATTTTTCCTCTTTTTTAATTAATTTTTCTTCTTTATCTCTCTTATCTCTTTTTTTATGTTCCTTATGACTTTTATGGGGTTTAGATGTTTTTTCAGATTTTTCTAATTTTTTGTCAGACTTAATTTTATTTGTTTCTGATGAACTTTTATGTTTCTTTTTTTCTTGATCATTAAAATCAGTTTTATTAATTTTAGTTTCGTGGTATGATTGAATTTCTTTATGAGACTTTTCTTTACTTTTTTCCTTAACTTTATCATCACGTTTACTTTTATCTTTTTTTTCAATTTTACTATCATTTGATTTTTCTTTTATCTTTTCATTATGAGTAGATTCCTTTTTCTCACTTTTAGAACTACTTTGTTTGAGAAGCTTTATTTTATCAGAGCTTTCTTTAGTTTTTTCTTTTTCTTTTTTATCTTTATCTTTTTTCACTTTGTCTACAGATGGATCTTTAGACTTTTTCTTTTCTTTATCCCTTTCCTTATCTTTATCTTTCTTTTCTTCTTTATGCAGGCTACTTTTTATTTTCAATTGAGATTTGTCCGAGGAAGACAATTTCTGAGATGTTGATTTTGATGTAGTCAATGGTAACTTAGAAGGCTGTATTGGTGACCCAAAAAGGTTAGCAAATGTATTATTTAGTTTTATGTCTTCTTTTTTATTTTTTTTTGGTGGTGGTGGTGATGGCAATCGATTAGAATTTGTAATTGATTTTTGTTTTGATATGGCAGAACTTGAAGAGGCAGTTTTTGCTTCAGCACCATCATGAGTTAAAACACTTATCTAAAACATTAATACATATAGGGTAAGTTTTTTTAAACATAAATATTTAAATTAAATATAGCTAGTTAACCTATGAAGTTAATTTAAAAAATAAAATAATATAATTTATAGGTTTTACAAAATAATATAACCTAGTTATATTTTAAAACATTTATTAACAAGTTAAGCGCTATGTAGAGTCATTAGAACCACCATATGAATAGTCAATTATAATTATACTATTTTAAATACATTTGTTTATTACTGTTTTAATATTATTTAATAAATAAAGATAAATACATATTAAATCTATTAATTTTTCGTAAACATTTCATTATAACATCATACTATTTTAGCATTTTGTTCTATGAGCCACTTGGAATATAAATTACATTAGAAAATAGAGAAAATAAAGGTTCTTGATATCCTACGTGGCATCAAAAAAAGTATTGACTGTAGGGTCAAGAAATCCTACGTGGCATTCAAGACAAATTATATTGAAGGGCTAATAAACCCTACATGGCGTTATATGCAAAACTAAATTTTATATTATGGCGTAAAACCTATTAAGTGAATTCAGAAAACTAGTGAAAACATAAATTTTTGCCAATGTATATTATGAAATGTTTTTGGATTAATAATAATTTGTAATGACTCTGTAATTGTAATATTAACATTTTTATTAATAAAAACAAATGTACAATTAATATATAGATTATTTATATACCTCTTAGTATAGTACATTTTATAATATTATATGAATGTACAATAATATAATTATTGTAAACAATTTAAAAAATAAGTACTTTAATAATGAACCAATTAGGTATAGCATAATAATTAATATTATGTGGTATTAAATTATTTCGATAATAACATTAACATTTCTTTTACATTATTTAAAGACCTTGAGTAATATGATATTAGCTGGTTAATGTTCATATTATTTAATCCTTTTAAATATATTATCCGGTTAATGTTGACAATATTTACTTGTAAACATTACCTATAACTTATTTATTATTATAATGATTTAATCTTGTATACAAGTTATACTATTTCCTAACATAATTTTCTTTTAAATATTTTGTTGGTTTGAATAAAATACAGATTATAAATTATTATTTATATACCCGTTTAGGGGTATATATCATTCAGTTATCAAATTTAAATGAAAATGTAATGCCTTAATATTTTAAATATTAAATTAAGTAAATTTAAATTATAATTGATATAAAATATTAATTATATAAGTAGTGAAATATATTATATTACATTATAAAATTGCCTAAATTAGTAAGAGACAATACTTACACCTCCTCCTTTGATAAGCTTCCGCCTGAAGTCTTCTGAAGGGCTAAATACATATGTTTCTCTAATACATTTAGATATCGGTGGACTACCAGGATCTTGAAGATTCAAGTCATAAATAAATCTAATTTTTCTTGGTTCATCTTTATTTCGTACATGTATGTCAATAGGTAATGGAAAACCAGCATATCCTGATTCTTTCACAACATATGGTGGTACTTTAAGCACTAAAAATTATTTGCAATAAATTAATTATAAATATTTGTTTATTATTTAATTAAAACTAAGCTAAATATAATATAATACAATTAATCTAATAACTAATGTGATTCTTCTATCCTCTATTTAGTTTAATGACACATAAATGTTTAGAATAATTAATCATTATTGATATTTGAAAATAACTACTATTATATACTATTATATAATTAATTATTAATATTAATAATTTAAAATATATGCACAATGATGTGAAGCCGGAAATGTTAAAATCTTGTCTGGCAAAAAAATAAGTATATATTATATAACATAAAAAATATCCAATTTTCTAGTAATTAAAAATTAATAAATAAATTATGAATCAATTTATAAAGAAAAAATATGTTTTCAACAATTTTCTGTCATAGGTATAGATAGGTAACATGTAGACAGAAGTTTGTCAGAAAGTTAAGATCATTTATATTGAAAAAACTAGACAGGGTGCAGTGGAGCAGATCGTCTTGTTTCGGTTAGGTTAGTATGATTTTACAGTCGGGGGAAGATGCTAAACCAAGCAATTGTCATATTTTAAAATAATAAAATTCTTATTAAGTTATTTAAGATTTTATATAAATACTATTTTGGGAACTTAACATAAAATAACAATATACATCACTGAATATATTATATATCAAACAAACTTAATATTCTCAATAGTATTAAACTTAGGATATTCAATAGTTTTGAAATATTACTCTTATAGATACAAGTTTAGTAAATATTAAATACCATTTTATTTTTAAAAATATTTATCAGTAGTCATAATAAATTATTACTTTAATAATTTCATATTAAAATCAATTAATCATTTCTAATTAACAATATGTTAAAAATTAAAAAAAATCTATTTCAATTTATTAGTAGATTATAGTGTATTTCAATAAGAAAAATTAGATAAATACCAATAAGAAAATTCTATCATTTTTTTGATAATATATTATTGTTATAGGAAGTCTATTAATTTTGATTTTTATAAATAATTATGAAGGAGATAAATCTAATTATGTACATTTTTTTATAACTAACAGGTATGTAAGTTACATGAATATTATTTAATTACAGACAAGTACTTGTCGAAAATAATATAATGTTAGGTTTTATATGGATATTAATAAATATATTAAATAATTGATTAACACTTGCCTCTTATTGGATTTGGAAACGTGTCATGTAAATTGAATACAACTTTGTCAATAAAAAAATGTATGTCCGTGTTGTCAGCACCACGAACAAACAATTCCCAGTCATGTGTAAACCCTTCTGGCGTCCGTTTATTTCTAACAGATGCCTCATGGCCAATTTCAAATATCACTTTAACATACTGTAAAAAAAAAAAAAAAATTAGTAACAAAACAATAAATAAATTTTTCATAATTTATAAGACTGAAACGGCAGAAACATAATGGTTGTACGTTTTACTATGACCAAGCAAGTAGTCTAGGATGATATTTTTAACATGTATAATATATTTTATAGTGTTCCGGTGTAAACACATATAAATACGCTACTTTGGAAGACAGTTAGACACGTTTATCACAAACCTAATGTAATTTTAGTTAATTAGCTGACCACATGCGCCGCACATCAAATTGAAGATACAAGTGATGAAGAAGGAAAATTTATACTTACGGGAAATGCCATTTTCATGGAATCATTGTAACCGTTAAGCGGAAATTTATTTCAAAACTTCAGTGACGATTACCACACGTGGACATCCACGAAATCGGATCAGAGGCTAGGTTCGACGGTGTATCGTTGTCAAACAATATTTAATAAATTATTTTTGTAAAACGTTATACACTAAAACAGAGCGAAAATCCAAATGACAGACGAAACGAGCGTGTATAAGATAACAGTCGTAATATTATCTACTTTCCAAATAAAAACACTCGTCTTGCACGCACGCACATAAATAAAACATAAATGAAAACACCAAACAGCTGTATATCCAGTTGAGCCACAACTTGCACAATAATATTATTACAAGCGTAACGGCGCGTCGCGTGTGGCATCTATGGGTTCAGTCTTCAGTGAATAGAAGAGACATCAATGGATCAGTCATCAGTGGTCATTTATTTCCACAAACGTTGTTTATTTGATATCATTTTTTTCGTTGTAGTTGTGTACTATAACTAATTAATATAGTAAAATATAAAATTATTATTATTAATAATTACAATAATAGCACAGACTATATGAAAATATATACACTACTACGTAGTATAGTTATAAATAGAGATCGGATTATTGGAATTAAAGTTTAAAATTCGATGCAATAAAAATATATAATATACACTACCAAAATCTTAAAACGTTTCATTAAAAATTAGGGAAATATGCTCAAATCTTAAATTTATGCCTTAATATTCAAAATAAATTTTACTGAAAAATTCTGTGATCAATTGCTTTTACTTCTTGCTCTTAGATTAAACAGCACAGAAACAATGAATATATTATGTGAAAACATTAAAATCCACCTTCTTTATTATAAAAATTAATATAATAAAAAAATATAAAGTTGTTAAATTATTCAATGAATATAATAAGGGAAATTTTATTTTAACAACGAAAAATAATATATAAATATTATAATCGCTATGAGATTAAAAATTAAAATATCAATATCTATATTATATTAAATTTAGAATACGCGCAATCCATATCTTTATACTTTATAGGTCTATAGACTATAATCAAAACTTTTCGTTCAAAGTATATCTATAATACTGTAATACCTATATTACTACTGTCTACTGGGAAGAAAGTGACAAACATAACAAATTAAATTTAAATTTATTTGATATATATATTTTTTTAAATCAAACTTTCTTTAATTTTCATTATAATTTTTTTTTTTTATATATATAGTAATAAATGTGCAAAATGCTCATTATATTCTAATTTATACAAAATATTATAAATATTCTTTAAGCTCCAAAATATACATTTAGATGCAAAATAAATATTTTCGTATAAATTCTACAATCGACAAATCGTTCACATTTTTTATTCCCGTTGAAATGCATAAAACCAATAAAAAGATGTTAAAATTTAAAAATTTTCTCTCTAGTTATAAATTAAAAAATTTATAATTTATTAATTATAAATTTTTTCGTGGTTGCTATATTTAAAATTATTATGTCTATATAATATTTGCTACCATGATTATTATAATATATTAAACATATTATTATTTATTTTAATAATATCATTTAAACGATGGTTACTTTACATTACTACTCGACTCATAACTAACTAATGAATCAATCATATAGTGTAGTACTGAACATGACAAAATAAATTTATATAAATAAAATATAAATATTAAAAATTAATTTAATTAGAATTTTAACAATTTATTTTGTCATGGCACTGAATACATATATATAGTGGTGACCAAAGATAAAGAATAAATTAAACTGCGAAACCTTAGAAACAAATAAACTGTTTGAGTGATAACATTGATTATAGAATAGAATAGTCTACTCTATATATATATGTAATCAATGGTGATATTTAATTTTTATTGACCACCACGCTACCATTTTTAAAATTCAATGGACTGCCATCGAAAATTGTAAAGTGGGATTAAAAAGTAACAATAAACCGATGGGAACTCACGATTGGGATATCTAATGGTTTTGAGGCCATTTATGATAAACTATCTATTTGCATTAAAATAACAACGTACAAATATGATAACAATTTCAAATTTTCAAATAATAACCGCTTTATTTATCTGATCAGAGAGCACACTAAAAATAATAGATCTTCATTTAACATTGAGGCTGGAATTAATATAAGCTAGTTTCATTCTACTGTCTACTACTGTCGTACACTGTAGCTTATAGCCTGTAGGTACCTACAGTTAAAATGTCAAGCACTATATTAAAGAAAAATAATTAACTATATAGTATTTGGTAGTTGGTACGTCACGGTCACGATTCACAACAATAGTATAAAAATTATAAAGTACATTAGTATTTAATATTTACAGTGGTAGTGCAGTAATATTGGTGTAGACCAACAAATTACTCGTTTTCCATTAGGGTTATTTCAGAAGGAGGGAAACACTGGGTTACCCACTGCCAATGGACTATATTAGTAGCAGCTCAATGTATTTTTAACAATAACTTTTTACTGATGACATCGATCACCGGCCGAATATTTATCTAGGCTCTCTACTAGTATTATAGTAATATATGTTCATGGGTAAATGCCATATTTAGGGTCAGACATCCTACACCTCCTTATATCGGTCTCCTACCATAGATTATTAAGGATAATTAATAATTATTTTATTATCTATATTTAAACCAGATATCTTCATATCAGTCTCTACTTATTTTATCTATCCACCTGTTCTTCGGTCTTCTTCTTCCACTTTTACTTTCTGGCTTCTACATTCATTTTCATAACAACTCTCACTGCTTCTAAATCATGTCTCCTCAGAAAAATTACAAGTAAAAATCAAAAACTTTATCAATCATCGAAGGAAAATAATGATGAAAAACAAAAAATAAAATAAAATCAAACAAGGTCTATACTCTAGTTTAAAAAAAAAAAAAGTTGTTTGTATATAAACATAGAGATAAATAGCAATATATTATTAATAGTATTTATAGTATTTATATTATTTATATATTTATAGTATTTATAGTATTTATTATATCTATATTATTTTATCTCGATGTATATAAACTAATAAAAGAAAAGATAAAAATTAATGATGGCTCTGTGCAGTAATTAAAGTCTCTCAATTCTGAAACATAATTATTATTTATTGGCAAAGTAGTTCTAAAACCATTGGCATTATTTATATTTATATTCTTTAAATTGAATACACAAAAACCATAAATAAAAAAGCGGGAAGGTCGATTCTAGACGTTCCTCCTTTGTCCTGTCGGTCCTTGGAGAAATTAATGGTTTATTTTAATTAAGATTTGAATATAAAATATTCGAAAATATGATTCTGAGTAAAACTCAATATAAACCGTTCCAAAATTTTACCGTGTGTAAACTACCTATGAGTAAAAAAAATTCAAAAATATTTACAAGTTCCTACCTTCAAAATTGCAATCATTATTATGTAAAATCTAAACCACTTTGGTCAAAACAATGGAAACCGAAATTTTGCCGATTTTCCGTACTTTTTTCTCTCGCAAGAAAAGTTTTGGGAAATTCGAAAAATTAGCTAAATAAAGTACCAACTTCATACAATTTGCAACCGAAAGCATACCATACCCTATTCGTGGTAATCGGACATTTATTTCCATCCAAAATCGTACTTTCAGTCATAAAATAGAAAACATTGTAAAACGAATACATTCTTTACTTCGCTCAGAAGTTAGAATCTAATGATATACGTTTCTGGTTTATGTATTTTGTCATCACACGTAACGAAGTAAATAAACAATGTTTTCACATAAAAGTTTTCAATGGTATTGGTACTACTGTAATATACTCTGAGCATTAATTGATAATTTGTATCTCGCGTCCACGCTATAGAAATAAAATATTAAACAACTAACAAGTATTACAAGTGTTTACAATTTGCTATTTAATCTTAACCACAGAGGCACAGGATGGATGAAATTAAATTAAATTCCATTCTGTGTTTATATTGTGACTATAGACTGTAGCAGTAAATCTTAAATAAATATTATTATACTTATCCCAAATTACCAAGTTTTTATAGTGAAGTACTATGAAACTATGATTTATTATTTCAATACTTGAAATGAGTGAACTGTGAACTGTATGTCATTATTTTATCTGATATCATCGTCATATTGAATTTATCTGATATCTTTAAGGCCGTCGGCTGAACTCATAAACTCAATAATTGAAGAGGAAATCGTTTGAAGTTTGGAACTCGTTTCCTGATATTTATGCTGTTTCAATTTAAGTCAACAATTTTACATTTAAATTTTATAAACATTTACAACACTTGTTACAACAGTTTGCTGTTTTATTTTTATAATTTATAATATATATAATTATGTTTTTATGCATTAATTCAATACATCAGTATTTAGTGACAACTGAAAGTCATTCTTAATAATTTTATATTATTAATAAATAGTTAATAGTTTTATAGTACTATTCGGCATTATCGTTCATAAAGTCAATAACATAAATTTAATTTGGTTTCAAATAATAAAAAAAACCAACAGTTTACACTATTAATTTGTAACATTTAGTCTGTGGTGGTGTCGTTACATCGTGCGTCAACTATTGTTGGTACTGTGCAAAATTGTTAATATCGCAGCTAATCTTAGTTTACGTTCTGTTGTATTGACTTCGCTTCTACACACCCTGATGCCTTTATAATTTGTATACTAAACTGTTTGTTGAACTTCTAAAATTCGCAATTTATAATTTGACAAACTCATATTTATTGTATGAATAGTTGAATATATGTATACATACGCTCGTTAAGTTTAGTTTATATGGTCAATGTTCTCTTGTCAACCAAAAATGTCTGAACAAAATGTATCCAATTTACAAGCTGTTGAAGAAAATTCACATTCTGAAGTCAAGTTGAATACTAGTGATCAGAATCAGGTATAATATTTATTGATTATTGCTTTGTATGGTGTTAACAATAGTGTAGCAAGGATTTTACTGGGGCGTTAAGGTTAGGTTAAAATTGTATGTTAATAAAATATATTTAATCAAAAGACCATGGGTGTGAACCTTCAAAACTCATTCTTTGCTATATCACTGGTTGTAGGATTAATTGAATACAAAATATTATTATAATTAAATTTTAATCTTTATTATTCATGTTATTTAGACTAAAAATTGTATTGATGACAAGACAGTAAATCAAGAATATCAAGAAGTTGAAGCTACAGTTATTGATGGTATACTTTAAATTGACATTTTTATATATAATAACTAATACTTATATATATTTTTAGAGTTGGATGAACATTTGTTTAATGATGAAGAATTACCTGAAGGGTGGAAAAGATATAATCATGAAAGTGGTATACCAGTTTACTTAAACGAAGAAATTAAAGTTTGTTCATTTTCTAAACCCTACTTTCTGGGAGTTCACAGTCTCAAGGTAAGTACCATTAGTTAATATTTTTTTATAATCATAATATATAATAAGCTCATTAATTTTTCTAGAACCATGAAATTCCAGTTGCAAGTATTCCTTGTTTAAATTATAAACTAAAATTGCAAAAACTCAATGGCAATTTAAATGGTAATAATATTAATTTTATTATAATCCTATTATTTAATGAATTGTTTTAATATTAAATTGTTTTTATAGAATGTCCTGAAAAACTAAGCCATGATCAGTATCGAGAATATTGTAAAAAATTATTTAAATTTAAAAATATAAAGTTTATGAGATTCAGGTAGACAAATTTTGTCAATTTTATTTTATTAAAAATGTTAGATTATTAATAAAAAAATTATTATAGTTCTTGGGATAAACGTCGAGAATATATTCGTATGATAAAAGCTGATCGAAGGCATAAAGATCTTCCAAAATTAAAAGATAAATCTCAATTGATGTCATTTCCAGTTCAACAACCTGCTGGTAAAAAAAATATCTATATATATAATATTTTTATCTTACTTTAAATAATATATAACCATAATTTAATAGATTTCATCTATTTAATGTATTATAATTTATATTAATTGCATATTATATATTATATATATCATTACTCAAATAATAATTAATAATTAATTTTATTATCTTCTAAATGAGAGAGGGAAATTTCAGAAACTCATTTTAAAAATTACATTTATATCTGTTAACACTATATGTCGAATTTCTTTAAATGAGCTATAGTATGGGTAATACAATAAAAGCCAATGGGGATTTACCAGTATGTGTCAACAATAATAACTATAATTTATTTCTTTAACTAGAATTGAGATTATTTGTCAATTGTTTCTTTATATTTTGAGAACAAACATTTAATAGTATTATAGTTTTTCGATGTTGATCAAGAATTTAGAAAAGTCGTAGTTAAATGTTTGGTGCACAATTTGTTCTTGCAGCTTTCATACAACAAAGTAATAAGATTTAGGTAATTCCTCTAAATAATTGTCGCCAGCTTTTACTATTTCATTCTGAGCTTTGATTACCATGATAACTTGCTGTAGTGGTAATTTAATTAATTTTATTAATGTATCTTTTTTTATTGTTAAGTTAAAATTATATTTATATACATTTATGACATTATAATGTAATTATTTTTAGTTAAAAGCAATTGTAATTCATCTAAACCTGAAGATCAATGGACAATTAATTTAAATGGTAAAAGTTACGTTAGCATATTACATGAATATATTCAACGAGTACTAAAAACACAGCCTTCATATAAATTTAAAGAACTTGGTTGGTATAAAAATAAATAAATAACACAATTTACATTTATAAAATTAATTGTATATAATTCTTATTTAAGAAAATGCAAGGTATCCTTATTTAGCTACAGTTATCCTAGATAACATGCAATATGGTGTTGGTATTGGTTCAAGTAAAAAGCAAGCTAAACTTGATGCTGCTAGAGCTACACTTGAAATATTATTACCTTCTGTTAAAAACCACATACAAATTAATCGTAGACATGCAATGAATGAACGTCAAGGTAGTAATAATTTTGAGGGAGACACAGTAAGTAATTTTAGAACTAATGACTTGTGATTAATTTAACAATATAACATTAATTTTTAGCTTTTTGACAAATTGAAAATAAAAGATTCTAGAATACCAGAATTTTGTACTCAAGCTGCTGAATCAATGCCATATGACATGTTGCAAATTTGTGTAAAAAGGTATTTATATATATATATTAAATATGCATTTATTTTTAATTTGTTTTTATTTTGTAGAAATTTTGGTGAAGAAGTAAATGTAAAATGTGACATGCAAAGTATGCAAAGTGGGTCTGATTCTGATATTTTTTATCGCTGTACCATGACTGTCAAAGAACATTCTGCTACTGTTATTTGTAAAAATAAACGTGAAGGTCGGCAAAAAGGAGCCCAAGCCCTATTAAAAGTATAAAAATAATATTAATTTTGTTAAAATGTATTTCACATGAATATTTATTTCTAATTTAGGTACTACATCCTCATATTAGTTATTTTGGTTCATTATTAAGATTATACAGTCATCAAAATTTTGGAAGTGGTGGTGAAAAAAAACTAGATGAACCTGGAAATCAAAGCCCAAAATCTACAAATGGAATAAATTATGGAATACTTAAAAAGTTAAGAGTTGAAATGAGAAAATTGGAAAAGAATAAATAAACAAATTGGGTAAATCTACCATTTCTAACTCGCTAAATATTTTTAATTTTTAATTATTTGCTTTACATATTTGTTTTGATTAATTAAAATATTTTTTTAAAAACATAAAAACACCTATTACTGATTGGCAGATGGTGTTTTATTTTATTAATAGTTGCATTATTAAGTTGCAAATAACAAGGGAGGCAATATTTAAATCGATCAACACATCTCAATACTTTCAAGGAGTCTTCCAAATAATTTAATATCCAAAATAACATTTTTTATTTTTGTAATTTTCTATTAAATGCTTTATTTGTATTAAAATACTATTCTGAATATAATTAATTAATATTGTTTTTCAGTTTTAGAATTTTTTTTATATTTTACATCCATTACAATTTATTTATACTTATATTATTGTAATTTATATATCAACACACTAAAAATGTCTAAATTGATATGAAAAATCATATATTTATTTTATATTGAAAAATGATTTATATATTTTAAGTGTTTCTAATATTGTTATAGCCAAAGCTCATAATTCAACGATAATTATAATTAAAATTTGTTTAATAGTTTTTTATTCAAATAAATATTTTGAATATAATTATAGAGAAGTATTTTAATGCTCATTCTGAATTATTTCTTATACATTTACTTGAATATGTATTGTAAATACAAACCATAAGGCCTTAAATTTTTTTTAAATTAGTGATATTTTTCATATAGGGTATTTTTTAAGTAACAATTTAATTAATATGTTTGTATTTTGTTTCTTAATTTAAAATTAACTTTCAAAAAATCACATTAGCATAGTATTAGTATCTAGTATTATGTTTAAAAAAGTAGTGACAAATTTTTGTTTTAAATGTTAATAACAGTAAATACTAAATATGTATTAATATAAATAGTATTATATGTAATATTATGCATCAATAATTGTTAATTATTGTTTTATATATAAAAAAAATGTAATTTGAGATTATTTATAAAAAAAAATTTCAGAGGTAAAAGTCACCTTTAGTTTTATTTAATTTAGCATTAATAACTCCTTGTTAACCTCCATTCAATACAATTTCCAAAGTCATTTCTACTAAAATACATTTCAATCTGTGAAAGCCTAATGAAAAGTAATAAATAAATACATTATATTTCTAGTAATTTGTAATTTGACCACTTTGTGTACCTAACCAACAAATGTGTAATTTAGAGAGATATGTTAGGTAAGAGATTGAGATCTATGGACAGTGGTGTATTTATATGTAGACACTATATGCATTTGCCTACAGCGGCAAATTTTTCAAGGGATTTTTTTTTCGATATCGCATATTGACTTGATGAGACTTTTTATATTCGTTTTCTATTATTGTAGAATATTCTAATAATCATTACATCCAGCAAGATTATTTTTATTTATTGAAAACAATGGCATTAGTTGTTAATAAAATTCAAATTTATTTATATTTAAAGTTCCTTATTGCCGTCCATCAGGGATATTCAAACCGAAGACGTAAAAAAATTGATCTGTGAGCTATCTATAGTACATAAATTTATTATATATGACAATAATAACATAATCTAATAATAACAACACTTGGCGCAGCAGTTCTATGAATATTTTGTTGACCGATTTTTTATCCCATTACTTGAGAAGTAATAATTTATTATGATTCAGTCTGTGGCCTGTGTGTTCTGGTCGTGCTGCAAAGTGTCGAGTGTGTAACTGTGTCGTCGTTTTTCGTAAATTTTCAATTTATTTTGTGACGTGAGTACGAATAGAAAACGGTTAAGTGATGACCAATACATTAAAATTACCAAATTAAAAAGTGATAAGCTGCAAAATGTTTAAGTAAAACACAAAATTTGACTGATTTTGTTAAAAATCCAGCTTCTACTTCTGGTGGTAGTAGTAGTAATAGTAACACTGTAAAAAACTATTTCAAGTCCACCTAAACTGATGATAAATTGAATAATTTAGCACTATTCTCGATAGAAAATGAACTGTTAAACAAATTGAATTGCGAATATTTAATTGACACATTTGTAAGAATCAAATGTCGACGTAAATCGATCTAATAAGTTAATAAGTAATTTATTATGTATTAAATTTAGAATGTTCCTATACCCTTATTATTTTCTGTTTTTCAACTCCAATTATGTTTTTGTATTTAAAATATAAATTAAATTTGTTTTGCATACCTATCTAATTAAAGTTTATTTTATCGTAATTAATGGCGGCAATTTTCTACAGGCCTACAATCAGTAAATATATAAATACGCTTCTGTCTATAGAGGTGTAGAACAAACTATCGAATCCCCATTTATTTGAGAGTGTAAGCGAGTTAAAAGATGTTTAAATAAAAAAGTATATAGCATAACATTAAATAAATATATTACAATAAAATAAGGAGCTACCTTTTGATGACCACATTAATGATATTGTTTTTTAAAAATATTCATTGTGGTGTGATGTTTTGGAATTCGTTGCAGGTTTCACCTTCAGAGCGTAAATATTATGTATAGCCAATAAACAGTAATATCAATATATATACAAAACAATATTACTTTAATCCTTGTAAGTTTTAACAAATTTATGAATCTCTATATACTTATTTGTTAAGTTATGAAATTTTTTTAAATTGAATTAACTAATGTGTATCATTGGATGAATCATTGCACCATAACCATTTAAAGTGATAAAACATAATAAAACTATAAATGGATGTAATTTAGATTTATGCCTAATGCGTATATCATTATTATTTACTTATTATTATTAATTAAACTAACTCTTGTTATAAAGGTTAAAACTTTACATGGAGGTCAAATTGTAATATCCATATAAATTATATAATGTGCGACTGATGTATGTAAGTAAATAGGTGATTTAACTACAATGTGTATCTTCGGTCAAATAGTTACATTTTGTTGTAATCCTTAATTTAATGTTAGCAAATATGTGTCAAAGAAGTATAAATTAATATTTATAGCCTATCTTTGTCCCACTTTGGATAAAAATGATATTTGTTGATATCATTTGGAATCGATTGCGCTTATAACAATAGTGATATTGTATGACTTTAAAAAAACATTTTTAAGTGTAAGCACCATTATAAACTATTTTATCTTTATTGTAAGTGACTCAAATTATGACGCTTATACCACAGAATAAATTAAATATTTATGCTTATAGTTTATACCACAGATTAAATAAAAACAAAAAAAGAACATTAACTTTGCTCAAAATGTAAATAAAAAAATTCAACCTTACGTCATAGTGACAACATTCATAAAATGAAATTATTGTACAATCATTTTACCATAATATTGTTCTATAAAATATATTATTATCCTATAAGTTTTGTATATCAATATTTTATTAATATTATAGTATAACAATTATTATAGTATACTAATATTTTATTTAATCTGTGCTAAATATTTATTATTTTGCTCATATGTATTATAGGTCGTATTATTTATGGTTGAAAAAAATAAACTAATTCGATGTCTTTATATAATTAACGTACTTTTTAAATTATTTTAACTTGCAACTAATAAATACTATAATGAATAAATAAATATTTTTGTACATCTTTAAATTTTCCTAAAATCAAAAGTTTTAATTTTACACTTTACATAAGTATTTTAGATGTTAAAATATCAAGTACTTTAATTGCATCCATATTACAGATACTATTATGAGAGAATATAATAAAATATGTAAAAGTGCTTTATTCAAAAGCGTGTTAATGATTTAGGTGAAGAAATTTTTTTTTTTAAAAATTTTCATTAATTTGAAAAAAGTGTTCATTATTATATGACAAATTAAAGAGAGGGGAGAAAACTATTTGTTTATTTGGAAGGACCTTAAAAATTCCGAAAAAAAATTTGCGAGGGGGGTAGTACATAAATACATTTTTATAATTTGGGTGATGACAAAATAAAAATTTCAAATTTTCTTTAATTTTAAAATAATATTTATTATTTGATGGAAATATTATGGGAAGGGAGATTAATGTTTATTTATTATTTTGAACGATCCTAAATAATCCGAAAAAAATTTTGCGAAAGGGGTATTACGTAAAAACGTTTTAATGATTTGGATGAAGGGAATACATTTTTTTTTTAAATTTTCATTAATTTTAAAATAATTTAGATTATTATATTGAAAAATTAAAGTAGGGGAGTGAAATTTTATGTTTTTTTAATCGAAACCAATAATGCAAAGAAAAAAATTTGCGAGGGTGTACGTAAAAACCTTTTATGATTTGAGTAAAGACAACAAATTTTTTTTTTTAATTTTCATTAATTTTAAAATACTATATATTATAAAATGATTAAATTATGGGAGGGATGTAAATTATCTGTTTATTTTGAAGAACCCTAAAATTTCCAAACAAAATTTTACGAGGGGTTACGTAAATACATTTTTACGATTTGGATGATGAAAAAAAGTTTTTAAGAATTTTCATTCATTTAAAAAAAGTGTTTATTATTAAATAGAAGATAAAAATTAATATTTTTTATTTGTTTATTTTATTTTGAAGGATTTTAAATTTCCAAAAAAATTTTTGCGAGGGTGGTAGTACGTAAAAACGTTTTTTTTTGTTTTGGCTGAAGACAAGAAAAAAAAATTAAAATTTTAATTGATTTTTAAATCGTATATATTATTTTATGGAAATATTATGGGAAGTTAGATAAATGTTTATATTTTATTTTGAAGGTCTCCGAAAAATCCGAAAAAAATATTTGGAGGGGGGTAGTACATAAAAACGTTATTATGATTTGGGTGAGACAAAAAAAAAAATATTATACATTTTAAAAGCATTTTAGATTCTAAGCGGAACGAGGAATATATTGTTTCTACAAAGATTTTTTTTTTTTATTGTTTGTATGAAAACATTTTCTTGGATAGAAATAATTGTCCGATTACCACAAGTGGGATATGCTTTCAATAGTAAATCGTGTCCTCTTGGTACTTAATTAAGCTCATTTTTCGAGGTTCTCTAAAGTTTTTCTCTAGGAGAAGAAAAACTACCAAAAAATTGGCAAAATTACGATTTTTGTAATTTTTGTATTTTTTATTTCGTGAAAACTAATTGAGTTTTGATCATAGGGACTTAAAAATTTTTATATTATAATATATTGCAATATATTGAGATTAGTTCAGAATCGCATTTTCTAATGCAATATCATTGCATTCAAATCTTAATAATTTCTCTCTTTCCATTAATTTCTCCAAGGACCGAAGGGACGAAGGAGGAACGTCCACCATCGGCATTCCCACTTTTTTAATTTTTAAATAATGTTTATTATATGGGAAGTTAGATAAATGTTTATATTATATTTTGAAGGTCCCCGAAAATTCCGAAAAAAAATTGTGAGGGGGTAGTACCTACCAGTGCTGGTGCTAGGTTTTGCGAGGTCCGGGGCAAATCACATTAGATTGGACCCTAAGCCCCAATCTCAATATGTTAAGTACTTATTCTTTATTACATATACATTAATTTTTCAAGTAACTATACATATAAAATTTTATTTCTAGTTATCATAAAATATTTAAAATCAGTTTCCGTAAATTTTTCTCAGTAGAGAAATATAGGTTCTTATGCCAGTGAAAAAATTTTGAGAAATTCTAAAAATGACTTATAAAAAGTACCAAGTAAATACAATTTACTTCCAAAAGCATACCCTATTCGTGGCAATCGGATCATTATTTCTTCCCGAAAAAATATCTTGAGGCTTTTTAACATATACAAATTAAACATCAATATAAAATGTTAAAGTTTGAAAGCATATAAAAAAAAGTTGAATAACGATTTTCGATATTTTTTATATATGGTTATTCAAGAGTATGTTATTAAACACGTCGTATCAAATTTTTATCTTAAAGAAAAAAAAATTCATTGTAAAACCAATACATTTTTCGATTAGCTCAGAATCTAAAATTTGATCATTTCATTTTGATTCAAATAAACATATTACTTATATTATAGCAAATATAAAAATTATTTATTTATTTTTGAACTTAAATAAGAAATAAATCAAATAAATAAAACTATGTAATGTTCAATAATTTATCATATGTATTTTGCAATGTTTCTGAATTCTGGCCTTAAAATAATAATGTTAAAATCATAAAGTACTAAAAAATATGAATATGAATAGATACATAATATATACTGGTTACTGGTATGTATATATATATTATAATATATAAATTATAATATTTAAAGTATATAAAATAATAACTGCGTTAAACTATCTTGTTACATTCTATCAATAGTCAATAATTTAACTTTATTTGGTTTGAAAATTAGAAAATTTTAAAAGATGGTAACCTCATAAATTTGTGTCTATCTTTTAGATTGAAGCAAAGAATGTATTAGTTTTACAATTTTTTTTTTTTAATGTCTAAAGACATAAAAGAAGAAAATTGCATCTAATTGGTAGATACTTTATTTAATTCATTTTTCGAGTTTTTCAAACGTTTATTCTTGGGAGAATAAATTCTGTAAAAATAAGTTTTCGTTATTGTGGTATATAATAGTTTGATCTATATATGACTTATATACTAGGTATTTTTTGGTTTTTATTTTAACAATAATATTTTGCCAATATAATATACAATAATACGCAAATAGTACAATTATATACTCTTGATTTACGACTTTACATGAGATTTTTTAATAATATAACGTAATATTCCTTAGCTAGTCGCGGGGCACGTGTCCCGTTCGCCCCGCCCTTGAGCCGGCACTGGTACCTACATAAAAACGTTTTTATGATTTGGGAAAAGACAAAAAAAAAATTTCATTAATTTGAAAAAGTGTTAATTACTTTATTCGTATATAGTTTCGATACTATTGAGGAGTTATGACCATTGTATATATATATATATATATACCGGAGGCCAGATGCATATTGCATTATAAAATATGATTCTGAGCGAAACTCAATATAATTTATTGATAAAGCGTTCCAAAAGTAAACTACCTATGAGGATACTCAAAAAAATTCAAATATCTACGTTCAAGATTGCATTAGTTATCATGAAAAATCTAAAATCAATTTCATCAAAATCGCGATAATTGTCAATATTTTAATATGTTATTTATAATTTTAATATTTAGTATTATTATTATCAGCAATTTAATGTTACATATGCATACAAGTTTATAGAGGTAAATACTATTTAGGTACTTTTCCCTTTGTGTACACAAAAATAGGTAGGATAGGATTAAACATTGTGTTTTAACATATTATTTCAGTATAGCCATTTAGGTACGTCATATATATCGGTGTTTGGGAAGGGTCCAGAATCTATAATCCCCTCCACTGACAAGAACCATTTAATACATTATTTATTTTCTACAGCTTGTGAGACACTTGCACAGTATTAAAATCACATTTGAATTTGATTTAATTAGTATTAATTTTCGATAGATAATATGTTTATCAATTATCGGCAAAACTGGACCTACCCCATAAATAACAATCAAATATTCAACTTATCTTATATTCTGCCGCCAGGTTGAATTTTGGTTTGTTTACATTTTTGAGAATTACATTGCTTTAATAGGAAGTGTCCTAGGCATGTTTATACCATAATATGATTATCATGGTTATTTTTTTGGTTACAGCATTTATTTTCATTTTAACATGTCGTAAGTGACTCAATCTTTTAAACTTTTATAACTAGCTTATTAATTTTATGTTAAATAAGTTGTTTTAAACATAGATTTTTGAATATTAATAATTTTCTCTAACAATTATATAATTATATCATAATCAAAATTATTGATTATACATACTATATAGAATATATAGTTAATGTTAAAATTACAACATGACAAGACTATTTTTTAATTAAAAAATTTATTTAATTGATCATCCTGTAAAATTTCACATTTGGTATTTATACTTGAATCCATCAATTTTATCAAATACAAATAATTTCTACAAAATGCAGACCTATTTATGATAAATAATAAAAATTTATTTTTGAAACTTCAAAGGATTACATTGTTTTATCTGTATAAAATACAGAAATACATTACAATGACAAAGTTTGAAAGTTATTTCAATCAACCTATGTTAACCACTACAATAACACCAAATATAATATAATACTACAAAAATCTCAATTTGGTAACATTAGTTGAGTTTAAAATAATTTTTTTACATATTTATATAGTCATGAAAGTCACTGAGTTTTAAGACTTTGATTACTTAACAATATTTACAGTTTAATAAAAATATGTAACATTAATTTTAAAAAAATATGTTGAAAATTTCTTTAACAGTTAGATAGTTATTGCTTATTTGTTTTATAATAAACTTCATGGAATCTATAGACTATAATTCCGCTACAGATTTTAATTCATGACTATAAATTGATGTTTTTCTTATTGCTAAAGTTATACCACTTTTATAATTTGCTGGTATTACAATGTGATTAGTGAATTGGACATCTTCTTTTTCTTCTCTTAGTAGGTTAACTATTTGTCCTGAAACAGTATAATTATTGACTATATATTTATTTTATAATAAAAAAAAAGTGTATAACAAGTATATACCTAACACATTATATTTATGCCAATATTGGCTAGGATGTGTGGCCAAAGACATGAGATCTGTTTGAGGGGTCCATCTGGATAATACATCAGCTCTTTTAATCATCAGTGTAGATGGAGCAATCAGTTGTGGTCTTAATACTTCCATAGATGATTGGCTCAGGGGATTAGTAAGATAAATTTGAGCACACTCTGGATATAAAGGATTATATTCTACACCATATATCATTTGATGATGCCAACTATCTGGCACAATATGCGATTGTGATGGAACACATTGCAGATTTAATGTTAATATGGGAACAGCACCTATAATACCACTATATATTAATATAATTTATTTAAATTAAAGTAATGATAACATACAATTATGTATTCTTGATTAATATAATTACCTTTTTTTATCCATCCAGCTAGCCAAGGAGCAATAGGTAATTCTAAATTTTGGCGTGTAGCAAAAAACCTAGCACTAACAGGTGAATCTGTTGCCGTTTCTAAAGTCCTAACTAAGTCCTGAGGCATGCAACCAGCCACACCACGAGATTCCAAATAGGAAATAAGTGGAGCAGTTTCATCACGCAAACGGGTACCTATTGTCTTTGTTATACGGTCTATACTGAATGGTATCCTTAAAGCCAACTAAACAAATTAATTCACATAAGTATAATAATAAATAATATAAATATATCTGGTGTCATTTTTCATCATTTAGTATCTAAAAAAAAGTGGCTAATAAACTTAAAAGTTATTTTGTATGTCAAAGTATAACAAGTTAGTTGTTATTTAAAAATAGTTTGTATTACCACAGGAATATAAGATTATATTTTAAGTAACATTATAGTATTAGATAATATAAGTATTAAATACTTTAATTTTCAATATGTATTTTTAAATATCCATATTTATGGATAAAAATTAAAGTGCAATTTTTATAGTTAGTGTGTTACTAATTATACAGTAATATAAACACTGAACTATATAGAACTATTTTAAAGGAAAGAATGGTATATTTTAGCAAATATTTTTTATTTGTTTAAAAGTTAGATAAAACCTACTAAAGTATTTATAACAGCAGTTGCACCACATGCTGATACATCAATTTGGCTTATTTGAAGTTGAGCTGCATCACTCTCTGACCAAACCATTTCTTTGACCCAATTCAAATCATGGACGCGCATTCTTTTCATCTTATGACAAACTTCCTAATAATACATAATTGACATTGATATAAATATTTCATTTATTTATTTGTATTATTTTACTGTAGTATCAGCATTGCGTCTTAAACATCCATTACTACGTTCTTCTTTAGAGTTAGTATAGCCGTTTTGTGAAGCACAGGGTAAATTTAAATTAATTGGAGACATTTCAATAATTGGTTCCTTTGCTCTATTAATTCCACCATTTTCAACAATGGTCTGAACTTCTTGTTTGTTAGAATCTATAATAGAACAACTAGGTTTCGATATTTCAACATTTACTAATGGCTCACTCCTGAAAATAAAGACAAAATCATATTGGTTTTTTTTTCTGCTACTTAAATAATACCTAATAAAACATATTTTTTATATATTAATATTAATTTACTTGTGATTATTAGTTATGGCTGGTGTAATATCTTCTCCATCAGACTCAATGCCAATTATTGGTTCAGGATCAAAGTCCATTTCTAAGTAATCCATCAAAGGCGATGCACTCCTGTTATCCGTGGGCAAAATATCTACCATACCTTGTTCTTGTCGATCACCACGATATGTGTATATACAACAATCATCATCAGAATCATTGTTATCTTCCTGGTCGCAATACACCAAACTAGCAGCAATCATGTGGTCGTGTTGAGCAGCTGTATCACAATCAGCACAACACTCAGAATCATTATAGCCAATTTCAATATTGTTATTTAATCTACATTAAAATTATGAGACTTAAAACATTGACACCAATAAATACAAAATCAACATATGTTAAATTTTTTAAATCATCAAATCAGTTACCTGGATGATTGTTTCTGACATTCTGACGTTTTTTTACCAGACAGTTCAACACTGCTGGTGCTGGGTTGGTGTAGTTCGTCATCATCGTTGTCCATGTTCTCTTGGTAAGATGTTTTTTGGACTATGGCACTGTATTAGTTATGATAGCAAACAGGAATCCGCACATTATTGTACAACGCAAGTCACAAATAATTCGACGTTACTTTACAGACATTATTACTCAACACTTATTAGTTATCAAAATTCCATCCCCGAAGTGTTTTATATGGGTGACCATGAATTTTTAACGCACGGTAAGTATACATTAAAATATTCAATAATGAAAAATACTACAACAGAAGAGATAGACTATAGGGATTGACTGTCTGGAATTGAACATGAACATCGAAGACTGAACCGCTGTGCGAAAAAAACGAAAATATATGATAAATATAATAAATAAACAAAACATTGATAACGCAAATGTGGTACCTCCCAAGACCTAGATCTTGCAACAAAACACGACTATTATTATTGTGATATTGCGTATCTTCTATTGGTGATTCCAAAGAACAAGGTTGCGCTCTAGTGTAATTGATAAGAACTAATGAAATGTAGGCACTGCATAATAATTAATAAATAATATTGTTTACGTTCTACCCAACAAGGTAACGACAAAGACCAACATTAAAGAGCCTATTTCCTATATAATGCCCACAATTTTACATGTTCCAAGTGTAAGCTATTCTATATTTATTTTATGAAATAAAAATATTATTAATAATATTTATAATAAAACATATATAAAAGAATTTAAGAATGTTTATTTTTTGATTTACCAATAAATTGAACTCAAATTCCTTCTTTAAATAACGTCAATATCTTAAATTAAGATAGTATCCATGACAAAATAGATTTATTCCTATATTTAAATCCCTATTTTCATGATATAATAAACAATAAATAATAAATACATAATTTAATGGTTTAATATATCATACCCTTTTCCATGACACGGAACACCATGTACCTACTACCATTGATTATAGAATTAGACTATTCTTTCTATTCTATAATCAATGCTACTACCTACATTTTATCATCAGTTTGATAAGAGAGTAGCCGCTACCTTACCTAAAGTTACTTGGAATTGCCCAATACCATGGTCGATCGTCAGTGTCACGCGTACAGAGAATAAAAATACAACGATAATTCTTTACATTGGCAGCACTGCAATTCAACGACCAATTTCGAGTAGGAGACCCGCTAAAACGGACGAGAATTGAATTTTCCGGTTCACATCACGCGGGTTCCCGGCTCGTCGACAAGTTCACTGTATTCTTCCGTTCTTCGTACCGACTACCGACAGTTTCAGTAGTATCGCTGATACGTAGGATATAGTTCGTCTGTTGTTCATTTTGCAAATTATGATATTTTTTCAGTGTACTGACAATTGGTTTATTAGTTTTCTGTGTTTGTGCGGTTGTCTTTGAAGTAGTTGTAACTCTTTTATTTGCATGTACCATTAGCAGTTTGCTGCTCATCGAGTTGTTTGAAAATTTGGAAAAATAAGAATATTTATTGGATTTAATTGGAAAATCTTCGGGTAAGTTTACAATGTGTATTATTTATTATATCAATGTATTCTATTTATTATAAGTTAAATCAGTTTATTACTTAATAGCTATAATATTCCTATTCTAAATCATTATTAAACTTGTTTTTGAACAATAAATTAAGAAAATGGTTTAAACTAAAACTTTGTTTTCTAAAATGTGTTTGTTTTGTCCTAATTTCTGTTTATATTGCATGATTAATATTTTACGAACCTATAATAGGCTGTATCATTATATATTAAGATTAATACTATAGAAATATTACTTATAAATAGTAAGATAGAGCAATAATTCAATATAAACATATTTTAAAATAAATTCTATATAGCCATATAGGTATATAGACATTAAAAATCTATAATAATCTATAATATTTATTATAAATAATAAATTAAGATTTAGGTAATTATTATTTTGAATGTCTGTGTGAATTTATAATATTATATATTATAAATTTGTATTAAATATTATACATTATAAAATATTATATTAATATTATAATCGTATATAGGTTCCAATAGCCGTATATAGCCTCTAGAGGAAGTAATGCGAAAGCAGACCCCTTCGGGTTGTCGATTCAAACACGGAAAAAGGGCTTTATTTTGTATAACACGACAAATATACGCAGGTGTAGCATTATTATTAGTTACTACAGTCTATTTAAAATTAATATTATTAATGTAAATTTATCTATTTCATCATATATAAAATTTGTAAAAAATATGAACTGTGCTCTAGCCTTTAGCGTTGATTTTTTTAAAATATATTTTTATTTTTAAACAAATTATAAGTATTTATCTAGTGTAATAACTTTTTTTGAAATGCACATAACTAGTTTTTAATACTAATTTTTGAAAAACTCGTCAGTAGAGCACACATTTCATAAGAAATAAATTTACTGGAATATTAATTATAAATAAACTGTATTAAGTAGATTTGCTACGTTATGCATGTGTAAGGTAAATATAACAAACTTGTGGGTAGCGTCCTCTGAAGTATGGAGTGTTCTACTATATTACTATATAGTATATATAGGTCTATATATACTATATTACTATATACCTACAGTGACACTATGTTAATGATTTGTAGGTACTAAGTATTGTCTATTTCTAGGAAGATGAATAAGTAATTAAATAATAATATTAAAGTAATTAAATATATTTTTATTTAGGTAATTCTAAAAATATATATAATTACTAATTGGTATATACGGTTTAAGGGGGAGTGATAGACTGATAGGGATAATCGTCCTCCCTTGGGCTTCGTCTAACATAGAAATTTCAAATTGAAGCTTAGATAGTTAAAAATGTATTTCTTATTTTCATTATGGGTAAATTAGTAACTTAAAAATGATTATTTTGTAACTTTTTGTATTATATAGTGATTATGATAATTTACCATTAAAGTCAAGGGAGGAAGGCAGTTGCTCTTATTGCCCTCCCCCTGCGGACGCTCTTACTACTATGTACTACTGTTATTATATCGTATAGTGTTTACCAACATCTTAATCGGAATCAATGAAAGTTGTTTTTGTTTGGCCAATCTGACTGTATCAAACTTTTCAGATAATTATCAAAGTCCAACTGTACCAGATGTATAGAATTATAATTTACAATATCTTATAAATTCTTATATTTTCCATTTGTCGTTTTTAAATTTATACATTATTGTAATTCGTATGCGTAACATTCGTAACATATTAAAATACTAACGATAAAACTTCGGGTTTTTTAATAATTAAATTATTATGTATACAGTTCATTATTATGTATTATTGTAATTACCCACAAATAATAAAAAAATAGTCAATATTTTAAAATTTAATCATACATTATTTATTTTTAAAAATGATTTTTTGTGAACTTGGCGTTAAATATTATTAAATTAGTTTAGTATATTCAACATAGTTGTTAATTTAATTTTTAAACTCAATAACTAACCAAACCTATTAACCTTTAAAACACAGACAATAAACTTATTATAATAATAATGTTATTGTTAATATTTTTAAATAAAACTATTTAACTATTAATCGTAGTCAGGGCCGGTACAGACATTTTGCGCCTCGGAACAAACCTACCTTCTAAAAATTGTTCAACCTATGTTCATCTATACTTCATTAGATTAATAATTAGTTTTTTAATGATCACGCATTTTATTAAAAGGTATATAAAATATAACGAAATAATATGTTGTTAATCTTCAATGTTTATCTCTAGTTGTTTAAATTCATTAATTACAGCTTGATGTAAATCTGCACCTTTATGGCCGACAGATGGCAAAAATTTTAAAAAAATAGGTGGTTCCATTTGGAAGAATATACCGAACAATCATCGTTAATTGATCTATTTTGAACACATCCGGAGTAGAATTGAATAATATTTGGATAATTTTAATTCATCAACAATTCTTTTAATTATTTCGTTACCCATAATCAAAAATAAATTCATCGCAGATAATAGACGATAAATACGAAAAATGCTCTCGTCTTTTATTTCAATGGGTTTCTATATGTTTAGCTAATAACTGATCAAGTTTAGCGAAAAGTTCTAATGAATCTAAAAAATCACCATTGTGATTAGAGCCAAAAAGTTTATTTTCGCCCTTCAATGAAAGACATCCTCTTGATGACAAAAACTTAACAGCTACAACTCTATTGAGAATAGCCAATATTGTAATTCTGATTCAACTTGTATCTTAAGTGTATGTCTTTACCAAGTTTATCAGATCTTACAACCCAATCACGAACGGCATTTAAATGGGAAATACTCTTTTCGTGTTTAGATACATTTGAATGAGCATTTTTTACAATTGTTAAAACCTGTTTCGCTAAATTACGAACGTATACAAGAAAAAATTCTACATGGGCCACAAAATAAACTAATCTATATTATATAGTCGTTTAATAATTATTATTATTACATGGACACTGTGACTATAGTTATTACGTTTGTAATTCGGATATGGGTAAATTCGTAGAAACGCGTATGTGAGTTCGCGCGCCGAGTACACTATCGTTATCGTTATTTTCTACTCTAAAGAGTACCTATACATTATTTAAAAACTTTGCGCCTTTAAAATCTTACACCCGGGGGCAGATGTGCTCCTTTAATCCGGCTCTGATTCTAGTACATTGTACATTAATATAAAATATTATTTATTAATAATTATTACTACTTATGAATAGCCCATCATAACCTACCCTCTAATTTTTCTAATTAATAATAATAGTAGTATAAGATTTAGTATTACTTTATAAGTACACAAGTGAGAATTTTAAATTATTATTTAGTGTTGTTATACCTATTTGTAAGGAAATATAATAATTTATATTAGCATTTATATTTCGTTTCGGACAATTTAAATTATCATTGACTATTAACCCTACATTTAAGAATAATATTTGGTAACAAAAAATTGCTATTATACATATACAGTTAGGTAGGCAGGTATTTCGTTATTAAGTCGAATATATAAAAAAGTGTATCTAGTTGTTATTTCATATTCTGGAAATAAAATTTTAAATTTGACATGCCCTGTAAACTAAGTATGTATAAATTATGCTTATAGTATCCAATGTCTATAGTCTAACGTTATACCAGAATATAAACATCAGTTGGCCTAGCTTACAGACCATGAATGGTCAGCGTTTCCACTTGGTTGGGTTCATTTGCTCAGTGTATATATATTCTAAAAAACGTTAATGATTTTCCACTTAAAACACCCACGTATATGTTTAAGAAATATAAACCGGGTTACTGTTACATCGAAAAAACGAATGTCAATTTAAGCACATGTTATAGTATTATATTTTCAATAAATTCGTATTTATTAACCCATGCTACGGTCAGATGATTTGTAATTAACACTTTGCGGAATATTTCTGAAACAGCTATTTTAATAACGTACACGTACATTCAATATATTTTTTCTTTTAATCGTAAAATATAATTAAAAACTAGTTCCGTTAGTTCAATTCGTCACAACAGTAAACTTAGAGGGGCGACATCTCATTTTAAAATAGTGACATGACGAGTATGTTTTGTGTTATTATAAAATATGAAATAATTTTAAGAAATATTTATTATATTTTTTTTATCGATTTATTTTCACTTTTAATAAAAAAAGTTATATAGTTGTCTAATGTATTGATTATTGAATAATATTATTATTAATTTTTAATATGTACTCTGATGTATCCTTAAAATATAATATAATTTATATAATAAAATTTGAGTTACTACCTATTTAATAATGTTGAATTAATTATATTATATAGGTTTTAATTAATTATTAAAATTTAAGAGTATCAAACATGTAAATTGACTATTATTAAAATAAATTATTAGTAAATTCTTATATACACTACAAAATAATAATACTAATTCGATTTATGACTATAGGATACTAAATAGTACCTATCTAAATACTAGATTCTATAGATACCTACATATTCTTATAAATTATAATCGATGATATTGATATATTATTTAAAAAATACTATTTATTAACTTTTATTTATAAAAATGTTTTGAAGATATTTTGAGTACATTAAGTAATTTATTAAATTAATATAATATATAAATTATTATTTATTATTTACATAATATCAATTTGCTTATAAATTTTTATAATTTGTAATTTATACTAAACTAATTAACCTAATCTAACTAAACTGACAAAATTGTCGAATAGTGAAAACACTTATGTAGATTTATATTATATTTTAGTGTTTTATTTGAACATTTTATACTTATAATGATATTATCAATTTCAAGGGCTATATCTCACAACAGCGCCTGTCAACCGTAATATGCAAAACTGTTTAAAAATATTCATCTTCGTTTCCACATTCTTTAACATATTTATATGTATTAATTAATTATTACTGGCTTAAAGAAAATATGGGGTTATTATTTGCTGTCTGCATTAGGTGTGTGCTTTTCTAGACGATATAGTTGCAAAGATCGAGTGATGAACTCTAGAACTATAATTATTACCTTATAACATATCTCTTCTATATGTTTGTTTGGGCACAGGCTTTACAAAGACAGCGTGAATCCTCAGTTACTTATAGAATTGTACGTTCCTTCTTCGTCTTTTCGGTCCTCGGATAAATGAGTGGTTTATTATACTTAAGATTTGAATGCAATGATATTGCATTAGAAAATACGATTCTGAGTGAATAACAAATAACAATATATTATAATATACTATACTGATAAAGTGATAATCCATTCCAAAATTTTACCACGTGTGTAAATTACGAATGTAAATATTTAAAACAAATTTCAAGTTCTTACGATCTAAACTTAATTAGTTATTAAGAATTAAAATAATGAAACCGTAATTTTACCGATTTTCAAGAACTTTTATTTTAAATGCTTATAAAAAAAATTGTCAGTCACAATTATCAAAATATTTTTTAAAAAGATTAAGTTGTATATATCTACATACAAGTAGTGATAAAAGTTAGTTATTATGTACCCATATATTTCATAATGTTAAATAAAAGTATTGTTCTAAGATTATAGATTATATTTATAGATTAAATAGTATTATAGTACTATTTTATAGTATATAAATGAAGGGTATGGGGAAACAACATTCAGTGTAGGTTAACCTGTTAAGTACAAAGCTTCAAACGTTATTTAATTTTGTTCACTATTACGTCTCAGACTTCTACGTTTGATTTAAAATACGTTTTCCTTAGACCACGAAAAAAAAAGTGACTTATTTTTATTATTTTATATTTTATAATATATGATATTTTCCTTGTGTTCTGTTATTTATGATATAAGTTAGATACATATTGATATTTATTTATTTCATATATTCATATATTTAAATTAATTATATTATATTTATTTTGAATCCGACCTTTTACATTAAAATGTAATATAATACGATTTTATATAGGTATTTGCATGTTTATAGCTCTATAAACAAATAAATTACCTATAATATTTATAAAAAATCTCAAATGATATTATAAAATAATAGAGTATAAGGTAAAAGAAGTTTTACAAAATTCAATGTCCAATAATAATTAATAAAGTTTTGAATATATAAAATATTACATCTTGCAATGATCTTATGTTTTACAATATGAGTTTTATCTGTAACTATTAATCGGTTTACTTTAATGGATTACAAAATATTTCATAAATTCATGAATCGTACATAAATTTTGATTTTAATATTTTACTATGTAATAATAATTTTACTATATAATAATAATGATATAACATAATATGTTATTGTAATTTTTAATGGAGAGAAAAGAAAAATGTATTCATAATAATTATAAAGAAATGTGCTCTTTGTTGCTAATCCGTTACACACGTTTTCGCTTATACATTTTTAAATTTGTGTTGAACAATTATTATTTTTTGGCAATAGTATTCTATTCTACTGCGTAATATTTCACTGAATTAGGAATTGAGTTTAGCTTTGTGGTGAAAACTGTTATTTAATTTCGTATATATATATAAATAAACTTTTAATTCAATTGTATATATAACAATATAATAATATATGCAATATATTATTTTTAATAACGCATGAACCACAAACATTTTCCTACATGAAGCTATTTTTTTCTTTTACACCTACGTTGTATACGTTTAATATTGATAATAATTATATATGTGTATATATCTCGTTTATATATAATATAATCTGTGGCTCTTACTTTCGCTATAATCGATCATTTACATTTTACACATCTCGTTATGTCCACTGAGCTGCAATAGAAGTGGGTTGATTAAACTCATATTTTTTATATTTGGTATAAGATATATACTATTTATCTATTGATGATGTATATATTGTTCACTTGCGCGCTCTGCTTTCCAAAAACCAACCGGCCGTAAACTGTATGTAAAAGAAGTAGCACTGTAGAAGACGAGACTAAGGAGGCATTATGATTAATTACAAACCGTATCCTTATTTTCGAACACGTGTCGGTCATTAGCATTTCATTCGTATCCTAGTTCTTATAAAATTTGTATACATAATTTTAACGTAATAACTAATAGTGAGTATGATGTTTTAAATTATAATAGACAACATATTATATCGTAGGTTAAATTTAGAGTACAATGTCACAATTTAATTATATCATTTACGTAAAATATTAAATGAAGCATAATTAACGTTATCTTATTATATTTATATAAAATAGATATAAAATATCGCAGAAAAAAATGAGAATAGACATTTGGATGGTTTAGAGCTTTGATAGTTTAGAGTTGGTTGACGTGCCATTAGTATCAACTTTCTGAGTATAAATATTCCTAGTTTTGTTGGTTTTACCATTAAAACCACTACACCTTATTTTTTTTAGGGGTTTGATAGATCTTTCTTGTAAATATAGATATAAATGTAGCTGTGTAAGTTTTATAATACCTATACCGACACTCCTGACGTTTAATAATGTTTATTTAGTATATATATATATATACATTTATTTATACTTTCATAGACAAACCTATGGTTTTATAGAGAATTTTCGTTGTCAAATAACTCTAGCCGTACGTGGATGCCATTATCATCTATTTAATTCTGCAGTTCATTATTGCAGTACTATTTATATAGGTTAATAAATAATACAAGGTAGTAGAGATATAACATAGTAAAGATGTGATCATATTTCATTGATATCTCAATATTTTTATAACATAAAAGGCTATTAATTTTCATCTGACTAATTTATTAATAATTTATTACTATATTATAAGTAGATAAATAAAAGTTACTACCACAAAACATTTTAAACAAAATCAAATATAGATATACAAAATATGAAAGATTTATATATTTATGGTTAATAGTTCATTTTGATTCTTTACGTCGTTTAATTTTGTTATGGATATTTACAAAAGATCACCCTGAACTGCTGTGACCTGTAAGGATAATCAGACAAGATTCGATCATCTATTCACCTAATATTTTAAGCATCGCTTTATTTATAAGAGTTTACTATACGTTTATTTCTCTGGAAAATGTTTGTAATTATATTTTATAGTTGGTATAGTTATAATTTTAACTATTTATAATAATATAAGGCAAACTTGTAAATATTTATATCTACATTTTCTTGAATTTTTGCCTATAGAATTGGTACCCTGGTATAAAATAAAATGTTTTAATTATGACAGCTATAGTTGTAGACTTGTAGTTTAAACGAGTGCACGTAACATAATGACGTGTAAGTGCCGCGTGAAGACTGGCACGAATAGCATGTTTCACATCAACGTCTGTCTTATTTTATTTTATAAAATACGTGTCTTCTGTTGGACATCTAATTGAAAGACCATATAGTATATTCGGCAAATTAATATATTATTATAAATATAATAAATTATAAGTTGATGAAGACAGTAAGATGATCGAGAACTCGGCGTCGACAGAAACACAATCGATTCGTCATTGTCTCAGTTGGGTGATGGAGTCTGTCAAGGGAGGAATAAGTTTTTCGAGCAAAATACATAGGTATTATATTATAATACTATATAATATACTATACATCTTATAATATATAATGTATGCGCGTTGATATTTGATACCATTGTTATCATATTTTATTTGTTATTTATTTATACGTATATTTTAATGTTAGATATTTAATATTTATATAATATAGGTATTTTCTATATTCAATCTCGTGTCTTATTATTATAATATATAATTATATTATTATTCTCGTATACGGTGGCATTGGCTTTTCATGGTTGGCGGCCCAAATGAAACGACGCGCGGCGGATGATCTCTTTTGTGTTGCCCGCGGTGTACAAGGTCGTGTTTTGGAAAAACAAGCGCGTAATACTTAGGCTGCGGATTTTTCGCGTGACGACCCTGGCGGCTAGAATTCTTTATGGATCCCCTGCATATAAATGTGTAGAGATGGAGAGAAAAAGATAAAGAGTTGAGAAATATTATTATAAGGTTCAGTGTTTAGCTATGTGTGTGTTAGAATCTCGAGACACGATCGGATGAATATAATATATCGCGAGACCCACGCGCGCGCGACCGAATTATGGGAACGCGCTCCACGACGCGGAAATATTTTTTTGGTCGCGTTGAGGCATATGGTAAAGGAAATGTATTTCCGCTCGCGATGAGAACACAGCCGCAGACGACCGATACCTAGGCGATCACTGCGCAGCTAGTGCATCTTTTTTGCCACCGCAGCTGACGGAAATATACAATAATATACCAACGTATATAATAATATGAGCAAGTCCGTGTCCGCGATATTTCTTTTGCTCGTGGTCTACTTGTACGTTATACTACATCTATGAATGCTTACGCGATATACATATTTGCGTCCTGTAACAATATAATATTATTTCACACTCACTGTTATTATTTTGGTGAACATGTCATTATTATTATTATTATTATTATTATTATAGCATTATCGTAGTAGATATCTCTCGTCTTCTCCAGCGTGGTGCAGTTATAAATCGGTATTTTCATCTCCGCAAAATAAGCGTTTAAAAAGCAGTGTTTGTTTACAACGCGGTCATTCGTGATATTATATTATAACAGTCTTGGCAATTATTGCTATACTATAGGTATCTAATAGCTGCGTACATGGTTTTCAGGCGAAATTATGTAGAGAAAATTATATAGCGTTTCGTTTTTATTGTTCGTATTATCGACTATCGTCTTCGTATATTAAATATGGTGGCGGAGAGATCCGTTTGTTATTTCTATACTGTCTATAAACCTCACCTATTTAATTTATTATTATACGTATTCGTGAGCACCCACACAATATTAAATAGGTACATATAATCTAATTATTTCGAATACGTAGTATATTGTATTACTGTAATAGTGTAAAGAATAAATATAGTAATGGCCATAATAATATTATTTAGTGAACAAGAATATGATCCGCATATAAAGGTTCATGTACCTATTCATTAACAGAGAAACAAAGGAAAAGAAAATCGATTATATTGAATTTCCTGCCATGCTTATACTAAAATATGAAACATCTAAATACTATAAGAGCCATTGTTATTTACTTGCCGGCAATCAACGAATATTTTTGTATTTTTATTGCCATTACTTCGATGTTTCAATAGGTACACATAATATCGGAGAAAATATAGCTATAAAATAAAGTTACACGATTTAGGTATCATTAATGTACTTATATATTTTCAGTGTGATAATAATCGTTTGTTCTGCGTTGTGTATTTCAATAATATTTTGATAGAAATTGTTAGTTTCACCGATCACTTTTTCTGTATAGAATCCAAATAAAAATAAAAATAGAATATAAAATAGGTGGTCACTTGTTTAGTATACGGACATATGGTAAATATAATGTATAATAATATCGTTACTGCACATCGACATTGGTTACGGTCGGATACACATTATACAGTGTGTTGACTTTTTATAAGGTAACACTAGCTAAATATTATAACGGACAAAGTACAGAAGACCTCAAAATACGTATTTGTATATAGTACTCGTATAATAATGTTATGTACTTACTCTATCTACATTCTAAAGTTGATAAAACCCGCGAATCATATATAATTTGATAATATAATATGGAGTCTGTTCGAAATATTTTATACTAGGGGCATACGCAGGGTTAGGGTTAATTTGGGTGTTTATAAATATCCTCTGAAATATTGCCAGACTATTTTTTAAAATTATTATTGCAAATAGTTGGTGATTAGAATGTTTATGAATACCTTGATATACTATAATAACATTTTTTATATAACCATTATCTATAGACATTCGACTTTTATCTGGAATAATAAAGACGAGCTATAAAATAAAAATGCATTATTAATTAATAAGTAATTATATTACTTTTGATAATAAATAGTACAGTATATTATATTATTGTATTTAGTTCGATTTTTTAAAAAAAGTAATAATTTAAACATTTTTTTTTTTTTAAAAACACCCCGCAAATTGTTTTTTTGCATATATCTTTGCTTTACATTACAATTTAAATCGACTCTATTGAAATTTAATTCTCTGTAAATACAAATAAAGGAATAGTAAAAGAAAAGTAAAGTAAAAGAAAAGTAAAGTAAAATAAAAAAAGATAAAAAAAGAAAAGTATTCTTCTATATTTAATAAAAAATAGACTAATTAAAAGAAAAAATGAATTTAAGTAAATTGTTTATGTGTAGGAATCAGTGGGTACAATACATAGAATTGTGTAAAATATTTATATAATATGATGTATATTGTATACGTTGTGTAACGTATTTGATTTGAAAATATATTTAAATCAAATGTTTAAGAATTTTCTAAAAATTATTAAACAATTTATTGTCTTCTAAAATGAGATTAGTACTTTACGGACTTCTTAGTTATTTACATTTTCTTCTAATAAATATTTTTATTTTAATACGGTGTATGTTGTCATTATGATGGTCTTTCAATATATACATTTCTAAGTCTGGTTAATTTTATGATATGCCAATTTATTCTTTGTAACATTCATTGACGTGCGACAAGTCTATATTACCTGCAAAACATCAGTTATAAATTAATATTATATAGTTTATGGATTTTCATAACAATTATTTCTCTATTGTCTATGTTTATGTAGAATTGTGTTATTTTTATTTTTCTGTTATAAAGTATCTTTGAGTTACAAACAACGATATAGATATTAATATCTATAAAACTTACTTGCAAGTTACAATAGACACAGTCAAAATAGGTTTCATTAACCTCCATTTTAGTTTTGGTAAACGGGTTTTTATAGCATTATATTAGTATTATAAAAATGTAAACGAGTAAGCTGTTGAAGTTTTCATAACCTCATTTTAATTGACGAAAATTGTATACTAACAGAAAAATATTATAATGATCTATTTATGACATATGGTATATTATTTACACGTTTGGTAAAATTGTTCAAATCGAAGTTTAAATTTTACTCTAAATTAATCTATCTAATAATATCAGAGTATTTTAAAAGTATGTGTGTAATAAAATACCGCGTTTCTACAACAAAAAATTCGAAAATTGTCATTTTAATTTTTACATTTTAAATTAAATTATATTATAAGTAGATATCAAAATTAAATAAATATTTGTTTCATAACTATTAGTTAATAAAATAAAAATCAGATACCACAGTAGAAAATATAATATACCTATACTTTTTATAAAACATATACTTTCTCATATACACATTATGATTTGACCACATAATGTAGTATATCAATAAAATACCGCAAATGATACTATACTATTTATATATTTATTATTACACATGTCTATTATATATATATATATATATATATAATATTATATATTTTTAGTTTATATATATTGTATGTCTTTAAAATTAAAGTATAATATTATAGTGATTAGTGGTTGTTATAAAATTAAAGTTCGATTAGTTGATTTTCTTTTTGTATATCAATATTATATATAATTAATATCCTCCACCTAATGGGGAATTTTGAATCCAGACTCCCTACAATAGTAATCCTATAGTACAAATACTTTAAATTTAATTAATTATAATTTATATGATATTATAATCTAATATGTATTATATATTAATGTATAATTATAACAATTAATATTAGTATTATATTTAATTAAGTATTTTTTAATTTTTTAATTCTCTCCCGTTCATATAAAATTCGTGGATATGCCAATGACCAATGTAATATATATGTCACATCCACTTAGTGTAACCGATCTTTTTATGAAGTGGACATAAACTTCATGAAATGTATCCATATTGTAAAAACGACGATTTTTTACTGATATGTTTACTAAATTATTGGTCGGTGATTTATTTCTAATGATACTATATTAAGAACACGTAGACGTAATTACGTATTATATATTTTAAATTACCTTTTGCATAGATACCTATCAAAGATTAAAAGGTGATTCAATTTTGTAAAGTACTGAATAAATATAAATTTGATATCAAACTAATATGAAAAATTAAATTGATATATTAGGGACAATTGTTTTATTCTAAATTTATAGGTATCTCTAATATACTTTTGGTTTTTTAATAGTTTCAAATATTGTTATACTATCTCTTATTTATTATAATTTATATAGCATTTTTACATTTACATTTATAATAATAATAAGAAGAAGAATAAAAATAATATAATATGATGTCTACACGATTTTAAGTGTATTTTATGATGCATATAATATTTCCAAACTAGAATTATTGTGCAATTTCAAAATCGATGCTACGCATATGGTATATTATTATATCTATAGATGTATTCAAAAATATCATATTAATTTGTCTGTAAATATATATGAGATATTACGTCGGTACTAAGCAAAAGTTTAAATACTTTAAATTACTAAATAACTCACTATAGATCCTCAGAATTAGATTTAGGTAGATAAAGACATTTATCGTATACCTATTAAATAAATAAATTATAAGGTGTAGAAATTATATTAGAATCAACTAAATGTTTTAATCACAATTAGTTCTCTGTCTTCCTAAAATGCTATATCTATGTTCAGTTTTAGAGTTCCTCGTAGTTATATTAATATTGATGTTTAATATTATTAATCTGTAATCATTTTTAAAAAAGATTTTTATTACGAAATAAAATATAAATTTATAAAATCTTTATTCAATAGTTTTTGTTACAGAGATGCATAAATATTTCAATTGTATGGAAAAAAATACAATTTATATACTTATTAAGCATGTTTTTGATGCCATCGGGAGTAAATAATACCATCGTGAACTAAAGTGATGGGCGATGGTCAAAAATAAAATGCGTTATCTCTTATAGACTGTAGCTGTATAATAAATAGTAATGTAATATTTTGGTTTACTTATTAGAAATATTTCATAATTTGTTAAAATATTTGTGTTAAATAATATAATGTTTCTTAAGGAAATATATAAACTATTATCTGCTCTCCCGCATATAGACTTTAATAAACATGCGGAGACCTCTAGGTATGACTGTTTCTCACGTCATTTACCATTGACGTATTTACCCTATATTACTCTGATTATCTTTTCGTGTCTATGGATGAGAAAAAACTAAAAACGTGTCTGCCACGACAATTCGTTGTTCGCGCCGTCTCATTTCTTAACCTATCGTTTATTATTGTTACGTTATCATAGCAGACAGCAATATTTCATTTGTAAATGTTTCATTTCAATACGTATAATATATCTATATAGAACTTAATTGCTCCACGATTTATCCGATCCGCATGCAATGGGTCACGTACAAAATATGGCCGCGGGTCGTCGATTTATTGAAGGATGATCGGAGAAATTATTAGATTCTCGCGTAAACTATCTAGTCGATATAATCCATAGTAGGTATATTACACGCGCACATTAACGCAGGCTGCACTCGTTGTCTCGTTGGATGGTTAAACATTTTATTTTATTCGCAGGTATTTCGATCAACATAAACGTTCAAACGGTCTTCTACTCTTTTATTAAAAAAAAGAAAATGTAATTTCTATAACTATATGACTATATGTAATATAATTATAGACATACTACGCCATTCGTCGAATTTAATCTGCGATTGGGTTCACCGAACAAACTATATAAACGTCGTTTCACATATTATGTGCAATCATCGTCGTGACGAAAGTACCACCTAACTATTTTTTATTTTTAAAATGTTATTTTTTTGGTAAAATAACGCAATTATGAGCATTGTATGATAATAGTGTACGATATTATAATATATATTTGCTTATATTATAGCTGGCCCTTATCGGTGTATATTATGATTCAAGTCATAATTACATAAGTACATGTACATATTATTATAATTTGTACTCTATGGTTTAAGTGATCACTCCATCACTTCATCCTGCCGGATTTAACCTAACTTTAAAGTTTATATTAGGACGAGACTGTTACTGCAAATATGTAAACTGAAACCAAAACTTATGGTGATTAAATGTTATTAGTACCACAATTTGCGATACATTATATACAAATCAAATTTTATTGATTGTGTTTGTTAACATTTTAAAAGTAATTTATTAATCTAAATGTAATGTATGTTTAATACATAATAATACATGTTAAATCCTGTTAAACATTAGTAATGGATGATATTAAATAAACATACTATAATATGTCAGGTTTCCTGGCTACTGTATAGAATATACATATTATTATTGTATAAGTATGCCAAGATCATTTATAGTAAGAACAATCATTAAACATAAAAATAATACAAAATGACCTCTGGCATATTGGCTTTATTGTGATTATTTAAAATTATGCGAATTTTTGAATTATGACAAACCGTCTAATTACAATGATTATAAATAATATTTCAGCTATAGACACATGTACATTATGTAATAGGTAATTGAAAATAAAAAATATGTTATATTATTGTATAGCAAGTAATTATTATTTCTGAAAAATAAGATATAATCTAATAAATGAATATAGGGGCGGATGAGCAATACAACAGGCTTTCGGATTTATCCTCGGGTCAACTTTTATTATGTTCCTACCTAGAAAACTTACAGTTAACGCTTAGAACACAATATTTATATAGATTCAACACAAATCACAAGCCAATATTGTCATAGATTCAAATATTTAACCATGGACGTTTAATATCAGTTCGTTTAATGTTAGATATAAGATTTTGATATCTAAGGGTATAGTGCAAAATAAATTTGTGTCCCAGATTCCATTAATCTCATAAATTTTCGTCCTTGATTTATTTTATAATGAATTGAACTGTGTATTAATTTCAATATTGAAGTTAATAAGGTATAATATTATATATAGAAACATAGTAAAATTCATTATTTATTAACAATTTGTCAATTTATATACCTATTCTTATAAATAATTGTTGTCATAAATTTTTATTAACACTATATTACACCACCACATACAAAATAATAGAAATATTTTAAAATTCTAAAATCTATATTTGTTTGTGATTATCTATTAAAATTAATTAATTAAAGATTTTTAGTTTTTACTAATATAATAAATAATTAAATAATGTTAATGTTATTTTAAATTCCGATGGCCACAAAAGCCGAAATTTTTTTAATAATAATATTATGTTTAATTATCATTAGTTATAGAATTAGTAGACATAACAAAACATGTCTCTAATTTGTATAATGACATCACGAATCATAAATCTGTAAAAATAATAAATATTGTATAATTCTGTTAACAAATTTATGCCCATAATTCGCAAAAGACGGCGATATCAAATGATAACCAGTCATATTCAATGAACCAATACTTTGGTTTGTAATTTTTAAATTGTTTTTTCTTTATAGGATGTGCGCCACTCCAGAATTTTAATTTTCATCGTTATTTTTTTCACAAAACAAATTATCAATTATATTGAACGAATATAATATCGTATCATAAAATAAAAAAATAAAAAACGTTTTTTTCTCACCGCATAATACCTATATTTTTTTAAATATACACATAAAGACATACATATAATCTTTATTCTTTGAATATACATAAGAGGTATTAGGTACTTTCTCTGCGTTAACGTTTTACATGACATTTATACGTATTTTAGTTTTTATTCTATTTTTCTATTTTATCTTTAAACGTCCGATATAACACAATAACGTCTGAAATCGGGGTTAAGTTTGGCGAAGTGACTGCCTCACGGCGGAGCACACAATAATAATAATATAATAACCCCATCCGTGTAAACCGTATGCGGGAATCGGATGGCGTGACCGGACAGCGAGTAGGAAATAATAATAATAATAATAATAATAATAATAATAAAAGAGACGGGATATATATATATATATATTATATACGTTCTGCTTTTGCGTAGGAGGAAGAAGGAAGAACAACCGACTAAACAATAATAATTATCAAAAGCCCCAAGGCGTGTGCACGTTATGACACACTGACTTTATACGACGCACGCCGAATCGACTGACTGTAAACGTGACTAGGTCGGCAATAGTTTAGTCGGCCCAGGATTTAACTGTTTAACGCAGTCCATACGTATTTTGTTCAATAAAATGTTTATCCGTTACACGTCAGATCCTAAAAATATATGACGAAAATTAATATATATTAAATATATTATTAAATTAATGTTAATACGAGTTTTCTTGGTTGACCAATTTTAATTGTCATAATGTATAATAGGTTAGTATTGTAATAGTTGTAAATTCCAATAAAATCTACATGATCGCGTTAAAATACATTTTCGTCTATAAATCCTAAAACTTAATTATATTTAGAGTTCAGATTTCATTATCAATTATAACCTAAAATTAAAATCTTATTTTTGTTTAGCTTTATGCTTTATCACAATAATTGAATCAAACTCAAATTGATCTAAATTAAATATTTAATTTAAAACATTGCATTGATTCAAAATGTATTTAAAAAAAATCACAACTACAGAATTATTGTTAAATATTACAATAAAAAATTTATAATTCATGTAATTTAAATAAATACCTATTAAATATTTTAATTAAAAGGAATAGAATATAAACAAAATATGAAATCTACAAAAAAATTAATATTATTTAAACAAAATTAATTTTTCTTGCTTTCGCCTCTGAAAATTTTACCATTAAATGATTATAATCTAAATTTTCACAAATTTCATTTTCAATATATATAATAGTTGAGTCAAAAAATCTTTTTTGAGCCATTGTAGCCCGTAAATAATTTTTAATTTTGAAAAAATTATTTCTGCGCTTGCAGTTGTAATTTGCATTGTAAGCATAATTCTTAAAGCTATTGAAATGTTTGGATTACAGGTCTTTTTTAAAATATCAAAACATTCTAATGAAGTTTTACTTTCGTTTAAGGTTTGACAAAATATTTTTAATTCATTAAATAAATCAATACTATTTATGTTATTGATCTCATGAGTATTACTACATTCCACACTATTATTTACAGAATTTGTGTTATCTACAAAACTATTATTTTTACAAGAATTACTATTTTCACTTGCGTGACATTATTATAAATATATTCGTTTTCGTTAGTTGTATCTGTTTTAAAATATTTGTTTAAAGAACCATGTTGTATTAAAATTAATATTTTGTTATTTTTTTTTGAGCGCGAGGCCCTTTTAATTCGCGAGACCCAGGGCATGGGCCCGGCAAGCCCTCCCTAAGAGTGGCCCTGACTTTAATTATATAACAAAATACCAATTTACGAAAAAACAACAGCAAATAAATCGTTATCAAACGATCATAATATGATTTTATATTCGTATAGGTACTTTCTCGATTTCCTTCTGTATCCGCTTACGATTATAATATGTATAATATAATGTTACTATTATTATAGCTGTAGTCGGTATTGTTTGGTTAATTGGATATAAGTCAATAGTGAAAACCAATAGTCACGAGACAATAATTGTATACGTAGGTAGATTATATTTCTATATAGTATACAAACTAATTTCGTATTAACATTGTTAACGACTGCAAATACGATGTCTTTAATAAGATTATAAAAATGCGAATACTCACGCGGTGTCATAGTTTGGTAATAAATTGATTTATTATTATGCTACTTAATAAACCTTATAAACAATATATTACTTTCAACGTATTAAACGTTCTTTTTAAACAATTATTTTTTAGATTTAACTCATATATTACACGATTACTATATTATAAAGAAGAAAGTTAAAATCATTGGTAATAACAAAAAATTAATAGGCACTTTACGATAATAATAATTAATTGAAATCAGTAATTTTTGACAGAAAAACAAAACAAAAAAAACAGAAAAACGAAAGGAATAACGTATTCCCATAATTATTTCCATAGTGTTAGGTATTAATTTATATTCATTCATCAACACAATATTAATTTTAAGTGGAGGTTATACCTGCGGGGAATATAGTAATATCACAGCAACGTAGAACTTAAATAGTGATTGAATACTTTTACGGATAGAAATAATGGTCCGATTATCACAAGTAGGATATGCTTTCGGTAGAAAATTGTATCTAGTAAATATTTTGAAATTCGTAAGTTGCAACTTTATTTTATAAGCTTCTAAAATTTGAATAATTTTAGTAGAAATGAATATTATGATATTTTTTTTTTTTGATTGTAGGAATTTGAAATTTTTTTTGAATATATACATGTGTAATTTACACTCGTGGTAAAACTTGGAATGGATTATTAGTATAATATATATTAATATATTGAGATTCGCTCAGAATCGTATTTTCTAATGCAATATAATTGCATTCAAATCTTAATAATTATAATAAACCACTAATTTCTCCGATGACTGAAGGGGTGAAGGAGGAAGATCCTAAATTGACGTTCCTACTTTTTTTATTTTGACTTAAAATAATTGAAAGTTACTTTTATAGAATATTTTTATTTTAGCTATAATTCATTATTAATTTAATATGTTTATTTAAATGTGTATTGTATATATAAAGTTATTGACATTACCATGAAATGACAGAAATTAGTTTAGTATTAGTTATTAAATTTCACGCGATTGGATCACTTTTATAAACTTAATGTTAGATTAAATCATAATTGAACTTGATAATATCTTTGTTTTTTATGAAATTATATTTTTATCCTTTGATAGTGAACACATTCGTTTCAAACGACCTCTTACTTAAAGTAGCTATATTAGTCTATGTTTACGTTTAGATGTTTAGTTCATTTTAAAAAATCAAATACTTATTTTCTAATAAAATACTTATTTTACTTATTTTAACTTATATAATTTATTGAAATAAAATAAAATTGTTCTTATTGTAGTTCTTTATTTGTTTAAATATGAAAACGTGTCAAAGAACGATACATCTAGGGCAAAATATTTATGAAGAAGATATTTTTTAACCATTACTTTAATTCCTAGCTATGGAGTAAATCTTGATTTACCATAGCGACATATTTTTATTTCATAAATCATATAAGAAAATATCGGTATTATTATCCTAGTATCGTGTTCGTGATGCACGGCGCTGAGTGAGTTCATCGTTATCGAATTGCTTTAGTTATGTGATATTACGACACAATAACCCTGCAGTGGATTACTCTTACATTTCTGGAAGAAAAATAAACGCAATAAGATAAATATCGGCTAAATGTTCAGCTTGCGCAAAATCAATGCAATTTTATAGTGTGAAAACTGATTGTATATAGAAACATGAAATCTTGAAAATAAAATGTATATTTAATAACAATTTTGTAATGAATTATAAATTTTATAATGTGTAGATATTGAAAATTTTAGTTTTATTATGTATTATATATAAAAGTAATAAGCATTTTTTTAATTATATATTTTGTATATAGGTACTCATAAATATATAATTATATATATATATGCTTATATGTATTATAGGTGATAGGATTGCATAAATAAATAATTTCGTACTTATATTATAATTATAATATTGTTATATTAATGATTGTATTTGTATATTTTCATTAGTTTAAAAATAACTAATTTTACAATAATTTTAAATTTTAATACTTTTTTCGTTTAGTTATATTAATTTACTTAGATACTTAAATTAGGGATAGTTATACAAATTTTATATTTATTTTTTATTTTGTAACCAATATATTAAATACATGTTAACTTATATGGTTTTAATATAATATTTAACAAATCTTAAATCTCTAGGTAATAAATAATCTTAATGGTTAAATTTAATATTTACTTTTTAATTTATTTTAATTATATTTTATATAAAGATAATTTTTAATCATATTTTAGTTAGTTTAAGTAGTGTGTTTTTAACGCATGTTTTTCAGATTATACTATAACTTATTTTATATTATATTTTAATTTATAGATGTGTATAAAATAGTTTAACAATATCAAAATTAAAAAATTGAAACCAACCTAACCTAACTTTAATTTTTTAACGTTTTATAAATTGTTTACTGTTGTATTATCTGAACATTACAATAGATTAATATTTTTAATTTTACAATATTTGGTAACCTTAATAATCAATATCTGAGTATTATAATGCAAACTAATAATAAGGAATAAGGATATAGAAAGTTTATTATAATATTTATAATTTGTATAGACTCAAAGTATTATATTATTTTAAATGCAGTTTTGTAAACACTTTTATGATGAGCAACTACTTTTATCTTTTTATATAAAACATAGTCCTTAGAATTAATTATTGTCAAAAAATAATCAATCATAATACTTGATATTCTTAACTAAACCCGCACAAAACCATTTGTTCTGTATATGTTTAAGTAATCGTAATACTGTGTGTTTTCTTTATAATTTTACACCCATGCATTCTCGAAAAGTAACGTGAATGATCCTCTTCAATGAGTCTCATCAGTGACAAAGCCAAATTACGTATGAACAGAAAAAAATGACGCATCATAACATCTGTTTTTCTAATTATTATTTATTATTGATGGATAAATACAGGTATTCATACAAAATGTCAAATTAATAATTAAACCGAATCTTTAATTGGATAGAATTTTAGATGTTTGTCCGTAGTTTTTTTAATTTATTGATTGACGAAACTTTAAAGCAGATGTTCTACCTCATCAAATCCTACATAGGTACTAGATATTTCGTTTATCCTCTTGATGGCTACTGTATGAGTATAGTATATATATATTACTATGAACGAATATTTTTCACAGTCACCGTGATTCGTCATCATTTATGTTATAAATCATTCAACCGTTGCAGACATCTCGTTGTTAACCTATATTTTTTACTACATTATCATTCATTTATACCATCTATAAGTCTATCACATTCTCGTTCATAATATTTGTTTATCAATTTACTAAGCCTTATTACTCTGGCCTCGATTTTATTTTGTCGCATATAACTGTTTATGAAAAAATAATGAAAGTATACACGGATAGTCGGCGACAATATTTCACATGAATGTCATTTCTTCTCGACATTATAGACAACCATATATGATTGAAATTGATAGAAGAATGAACCATGAAAATCAATTCAATAGACATTTTTATTTACGTTTAAATGTCATCATATATCTCCCGTGGTGTGCCTAGATGATAGAAAAATAACTTTATTCTATTTTCTGTACAAAAAGAGTAATTTTTCAATTTTTTTTTTTTCAGATATAAGACCAATAAGATCCAATTGTAATAATATGCAAAGTTGAAAAACAGAAAATAATGTCATCGACCGAGGACGAAATATGGTCATCAATGGGAATGGTTGGAAAATCTGTTGGTTGACAATTGTGATCTTAGTGCAATTTTCTGCTGCCAACAAGCCCCCACAATTTTTAACTGACTGGCAAACTGAAATCATTGTTCGGCTAAAAGAAGGACCTGATACTCCTACAGGTATGTATATTTTATTATTATTTTATATTTATAATTAAATAATTAGAATGTAATATACAGCATTGGCTTTCTATTTCCAGGAAGTCTCATATATCGGGTTCGTGGTATTGATCCTGATGGAGACAGATTAATTTTTGGTGTAAGAGAACCTGGTGATAAAGTTATTAGAGTTGAAAATTTTGGTAAAAGCGAAGCTAACATTTATCTGAAAATTGAACTAGATCGTGAAGTGATTAAACATTTAACATATTATATTGTTTTTAAAAATGGTATTTAATTTAATTTTAATATTGTAGACAAAAGATGAATATTCCCTTGTACTGACCTTGACGGATGGTCACTTAGGAGATGGAAATTTTATCACTCAGAGTTTCCTATTGATTGTGGACGATATAAATGATAATGCACCCATATTTAAGCCATATCAAAATACAATATTTGTACCAGAGGACAGTTCGCCCATAGTAATTGCAACGGTTGAGGCCACCGATGCAGATGAAGGCCCATACGGACAGGTAACATAGCAACTAATTAGAGTTTTATGGTCTGTTGATCATCACCCTCGTTCAAGTTCGTTTACACTGTATATTTTAAAATTATGCCGTGTTCATTAAACCATTGTATAACAAAGGTCAACATTATATTTCTCATTTACTCAACGAATCCCTCTATTTTGGGTGACTACATAAAATTACTATTTTATAGAAGTTATTGAATTTTACAATATTTAATAACAATTTTTAAATGTATAATAATTTAATTAATTATAATTGGTATTTATGTAGGTGGTTTATCATCTGCAAGATACGGATTCAATAGAAAGTGGACTATTTTCTATATCTACAGTAAATGGACAAGGCGTAATTCGTCTTGTGGGGAGTTTAGATTACGAAAAAACATCACTCCATCAACTTAAAATCTTAGCCGTAGACCGTGCAACTATTGAAAAGGTATGAAATGATTATTGTTTTATGAATTCATGATTATTATTGATATTTTCATAACAAACAGACAACAGTTAAATAATAAAAGTTATTTGCTTAATAAATGAACACCTTTATTTATATACAAAATACAATATTATAGAGGAATACTGGTACAGCTGCTATATTTGTGAAAGTTCAAGATGTCGAAGACCAACCACCTGAGTTCGTTGTTGTTACACCGGTGGTTAGAGTTAGTGAAGATGCACCACCGGGAACTTCAATTCTTCAAGGTTTTTTGTTATATTTTATTTTAGTAAAATATTAAAAAGTAGTATATATTTAATATGCAATAATATTATAAATGATGTTGAATATTTTAAGTGAAAGCAATTGATGGAGATCATGGTATAGATAATCGTATTGTGTATTCAATTACACGTGGAGGCAATGGAATGTTACAAGTTGAACCTAATTCGGGTATTATATACACCACAAATGTTTTGGATCGAGAGGATCCACTTATTATTAAAACTGGTGCTATTATTATAGAGATAATGGTACGCTAAAAGAGTTATTTATAATGTATCTACCTATATCTAATTGAATTTTATTATTATTATTTTGAAACATTATAGGCTACTGAAGACTCAAAGAATGTCGTTCCTAATCCTATGACGAAAACTGAAGTTACTGTAATTGTGACAGACGTAAATGATGAAACACCAACGTTCCGTAGTCTTCAATATATTGCTGAAGTTAACGAAAACGCGCAGCAAAATACTCCCATAAATTTCATTGGAGACTCAATACCTCAAGTTTATGATTACGACCAAGGCAAAAATGGTACGTTTCGCTTACGAATCCAACAAGGAAGAATTAGTTATTTTGATATTACACCATCTGAAGGTATAAATGAAGCGTCGTTTCTCATACGTGTAAATAGGACTATTGATTTGGACTATGAACTTGTTAAAGGTATAATGGAACTTAAAACTTATATATATATATGACAATATTATTAAAAAATTGTTTTAGTGATTAATTTTACAATTGTCGCCATTGAAACAATAGCTATAAACCCAAAGTATAGTGTCGTACCTGTTACCGTTTATATTCGTGATGTCAATGATAATTATCCAGAGTTTTCACGATCAATATATGAAGTTTTTGTTTCTGAAAATTCCGTATCCGGTAAAATTATTGCAAAAGTTGAAGCTACTGATAAAGATTCGGGAGTCTTTGGAACAAGTGGTATACGATATACAAGTATTAGAGGAAGTTGTTCTGATTTGTAAGTAGTAATTTACTCTATTACCTAAACATTTTTTCAATAATTTAAGATAAAATAAATATATGCAAACTAATTTTTAAATTTTAGTCTTAAATTAAATTCAGAAACCGGAGAAATCATAATAAAATCGGATAGACCTGTATTCGATCGGGAACAGATATCTAAGCACTTTTTAACAATCGAAGCACGAGATGATTTAGGTTTTGGAAATAGGAATACAGTTCAGCTGGTCATCAACGTGGAAGATGTCAATGATAACTCACCACGATTTCTATCTTCTAAATATGAAACACGATTAAAAGAAAATCATCTAATTTTTGAATCTCCAGTCATCGTAGAAGCAAGAGATTTAGATTTAAACGGTTTGTTTGTAAAATAAACAACATTGTATTATTAATTTTGTTTCATACTTTATAAATATTTAGGTACTAAAAATTCGAAAATATCGTATCGCATATTACATTCGGACTATCAGGTTGATAGTTTTTCAATTGATTCCGTTACGGGTGTATTAAAACCGATAAAACCAATAGACTTTGAGAAACTTCAAAATCGTAAGACCACTAATAGCATTAGTGGAAATCTTAGACCGATTAATATAATTATTCAAGCACAAGATCATGGTGTTCCACCACTTTCCGATGAGTCCCACATTATTATATACGTAGAAGATGTTAATGACTTTGGACCAAAATTTGAAAATATAAACTATGAAACAAGTATTTCTGAAGATTTAGTCGACGACAGTATTGTTTTACAAGTAACTTTTAATTTGTATTTATTTGATTAATGTTCTTTAGTTTTAATTATAGAGTTCAATATTTTATACATTAGTGTATTTGTATTGTACAAATATAAGATATTTGAAGTTTAATTAGACTCAAGTACATTTCATAATTACTCATATAAAAATAAAATAAAATTTCATATTTTAGGTTAATACCTATGATAATGTTCTATATAATAGGACAATTTTAGAATCTGAGTGAAGCGAAGAATGTATTGATTTTACAATGTTGTTTTTTTATTTCTAAAAGCACTTTTTCGGGTAGAAATAATGGTCCGATTATCACAAGTATATTGCATATAGTTGGTACTTTATATAGTTAATTTTACCAATTTTTCCTTGGGAGAAAAAAAACTACCAACAAATAATGGGAAAACGACCAAATTAATGAAAATCGTAACTTGTTGAGTACTCATAAGTTGTTTACGCACGTGGTAAAATTTTGGAAGGATTATCAGTATAATTTATATTGTAATATATTGGAGTTTCGTTCAGAATTGTATTGTCGAATGCAATATTATTGGAATATTATATTTATAATAAACCACTAATTTCTTCAAGGACTGGAGGAACGTCCAAAATCGACCTTCCTGTTTTTTATTTTTATTTCTATCATTTAGTAGTAGTTAATTGATATATTAATTTATTAATTTAAATATAAATATATTACTATATTTATATTTATAATATATCTGAAGTATGAAGATTTTTCATGTATTCAATATTTATCTATATTTATTTTATATTTAAAGTATACATTAATATCTAATTAAATTGTATAGGTAAATGCTTGGGATGAGGATGGATCAGCACCAAATAATATTGTAGTGTATAGACTTAATAGTGGTGCAGAAGATAAATTTGTGATTGATGCATATACAGGTGTAATTAAAGTTGCACATGGTGCATCGTTGGACCCAGATAAAACTCAACCAAAAACTTATGTATATTATTTAGAAGTAGTAGCAATTGACGGAGGAATTGGTGATCAACAACTCAGCTCTATTGTTAACGTAACAATAAAAATTCAAGATGTAAATAATAAACCTCCATTTTTCAAAAAGATTGAGCCTGTACATGTTAAAGAAAATGAAGTGGTAACTGTTATTACTAGTTTACTAAAGTTATAGAATATTTTTTAACTTTATTTTATTATTAAATAGGTCGGTAGCGTAATTACAAAAATTGAAGCAGAAGATCCGGATGCTAAACCAGTATTGAGATATAAAATCGATGTGAATGCTTCAGAAGCTAAAAATGAAGACGGAGTAGTTATTAGATCAACAGAATACGACTGGCCATCGACGTTTGATCTAAATCCAGTAGACGGTTATCTTAGGGTAGGTAAACTGCTAGACAGAGAAAAAGTTGAAACTATCCGGTTAGCACTAATTGTCGAAGATATTGCTGCAGTAAACGGAACTCAAATTGTTCAAAGTAAGTATATACATTTTATGTATAATATATTATATAAATTATTTCATACAATATTATTTTAGTTATAAATGTATGTTGTAATTTGTTGATAAATATAATTCATTTCTAGCTATTTTAATTGTTCATGTGGATGATAAAAATGATAATGATCCAGTATTTCGTCAAAAATCCTATAAAAGAACAGTGATGGAAAACAGTCAACCTGGTATTCCGATTATTACCGTAATGGCAGACGATGCCGATAAAAATCGAACAATCTATTATTCAATAGAAGGTGATTTTAATTAAGCTGTGTATTAGAATTTATGTTTTAATACTACATTTGTATTTTTTAGATTCATCCACGGATGTTACAGATTTAATTAGACTAGATTCCGAGTCTGGAGAAATTGTTGTTGCTGGTCGCATCGATCATGAACAAATACATTGGATAAATATTAGTGTAAGAGCATCTGATAATGGCAATCCGATTCGATTTTCATTTGCCGACGTTATTTTGCGCGTAATTGATGAAAACGACAATAATCCATACTTTACCGAAGATACACCCATTAACATGACGATTCCAGAAAACACTCCAATCGGTACAATTGTTTTAACTGATTTTTTTATACAAAACCAATAATAGAAGTTAATTAATATTTATAAATGATTATCTATAATTACAATTATGTTTATACATTTTAGGATCTTCAGTGGCTACAATTAAGGCAATGGACGCAGATTCTGGTGATTTTGGTAAAATTACATATCTTCTAGATCATCTCTCGTCTCAGGTAATTTTAAATTAATAATTTAATAACTATTCGTATTATTTATAATTTTCGTTTAGGGTAAATTTACAATAGACACAAATAGTGGAGTATTAAAAGTAGCTGATATGTTAGATAGAGAACAAGCAAATACATATAATCTAATTGTGGAGGCATGGGATAATTATCAGTTTGGATACATTTCTGGCGAAAGTCGAAACGCCTTCAAACAAATTATGTGAGTAACAATCGTGCGACACATTTAATACTTTAAATAATCTATGATCTTAATAAAATTGATCAAATTAGGGTAACTATTTCCGACATAAATGATAATGCTCCGCTGTTTGACCACTTACCTTCTGAATGTGTTATCGTTACTGAATTCCATGCAATTGGAGATATGGTTTTATTAATAAAAGCTACTGATGCAGACGATCCGAATACAGCTAATGGCCGAATAATGTTTTCTATAGAAGACGGGAATGAAAGAGGTATGTTTTTAGTAATAAATAAATAAGAACATATTATTATGTATGATTGTTATTGTTTTTAGAGTTATTCGATTTGCATAGCGTTGATTACTGGTCAGGTCGTTTATATACGACTTCATCATTAAAAAACCTTTATGGAAATTACAGTATTCTTATTCGAGCTCAGGATGGTGGTGATCCTCAGAAATCAAGTTTAGGAACCGTAAACATTTGTGTTACAGATGTTAATGATAATGCACCACGTTTCATATCACCACCATACAATGTAACTGTCAAGTTGCTTCAAGTATGAATTTGAAATATAATTTTGAAGTAAATAAATAAGTTCAAACGATTATAATTTAAATTTAGAATATGACTATTGGGAGTTCAGTAATTTCTGTGAAAGCTATTGATGACGACGTTGGCCAAAACGCAGAAGTTCGGTATCGATTTAAACAGGATTTAATGGGTGATTGGAAATCATTTTCGGTGGATGATGTGACTGGATTAATTACATTGAAGAAACCACTAAATAAAGAAATCCAAAAAATATATCAGGTACAATTACGAAACAGTATTGAGGAATAAAGTATTATTAAAGTAGCTAGTTAACTAATTTATTTATTTTTATCACTTCTAAATGTTAATATGATTATTTATCAATTGTTTGTAGATTCGTGTAGAAGCTTATGATCTTGGTGTACCAACATCACTATCGTCTGATTTAGAACTCACAATTCACGTAAGGAGTAGTAATGATTTTCAACCCAGATTTTTAATTGAAGAGATCACTGTAAATTTTACTGGTAAGTGAACATTTCTAGAATCAAATCAATTAATAATAATAAAAATAAAAAAAATACATGATAAATATAATTTTGTTTTATCCGTAGAACATCGCGAGCCTGGATCTGAATATTGGCAACTTATCGATACAGTTGATCGAGAAGAGTTAAACGATTTAGATAAGCCACAACCACCGGTTTGTTACTACATAATTTCTGGAAATGAAGATAATCGATTTATTGTTGAACCTCTTAATCATAGAATTTCTGTAAGAATGATAAATCAAATATAATATAATATATATCATATTTTATTTTATTTATATAAGTAAATGTTCAGGTTGCTTATGAACTCGATCGTGAAATCAAAGAAACTTATGAACTAGTAGTAAAAGCTAGCGAAGATTGTTTACACTCTTCATCTTCAAGTCAGGATTTTAGTCAAGATGATGACAGTTTACTAAAAATATTAGTTTTTGTGAATGATATAAATGATCATCCTCCAAAGTTTACAAAAAGAATATTTACAGGCGGTGTAACTACAGAAGCTGATTTTGGTACAGAGTTTATGAAAATTAAGGTAAAACTATACAAATTTAATCAATAGTCATTTTCCTTATTATTTGATTTTTATGTTATTATTTCATTGTAGGCGATTGATGCTGATATAGGAAAAAACGCTGAATTATCTTATTACATAGTTCCTGATTCTTTAGAAGTATCTCTATCAGAAGGCTTGGACAGTATACAATATCCGCCTTTTTTGGTAGACATAGCAACAGGAGTGATTTATTTAAATTTTGATCCTCAAAAGGGGATGAAAGGTTACTTTGATTTCCAAGTATTGGTTAATGACACAGGCGGGTTATACGATACATCGCGAGTACTGATTTATTTATTGCGTGAAGACCAAAGGGTCCGGTTTGTTGTGCGACAAAATCCTTCGCAGTTGCGAGAAAAGGTTGAAATATTCAGAGAGTAAGTCTTATTGTGTATAGATTGTAGATTTAATACTATTCAAATTTTATTTATATTTTATAATAGTACTTAATAATAATATTGTTTTATTATTTAATAGAATATTAGGCAATGTAACTGGAGCCATTGTAAACGTTGACGAATATAAAGTTCACGAAACACATGATGGCAGAGTAGATAAAACGAGATCGGATATGTATTTACATTTTGTGGATCATCGTGATAATTCAATCATGGAAGTTCCACATGTATTACGAATTATAGACGAAAACATCGAACATTTAGATTCATTATTTAAAGTAATTTAAAACTGTTATATTTGTATAATAATTAAATAATTTAAGATTATTTGTTTATAATATCATTAAATACGACAATTACAGGAGTTCAACGTTCTTGATACACAGGCAGCTGATCCAGAACCATTGCGTCGAGCTTCATTGAAAGATGACAATGTGATTTGGATGTGGTTGGTTGGTACTACGTTTTTTTTAGGTTTACTATTAATAGTCGTTGTATCCATTTGCCTGTCACAACGTTCAAATTATCGAAGACAAATAAAAGCAGCTACTATAAGTGCATTTGGTATGTTAATTTTGTATTTTCTAAATATACAATTTGAGAATTCATAATATTTAATCAGTCTTTGTTGTGATTGTATAGACCCAAGAACGCCTGATCATATTAATTCTGTTGTTATTGGTGGTCGTGTACCAAACACAAATATGCATAGTGTTGCTGGATCAAATCCTATGTGGATGCAATCATACGAAAATGAATGGTACAAGGATAGAGAAACTTTAAGGTAAAAGAAACATAGATTTTTACCACAGTTGAGTGTCGATTTCTAGTGTCTAGGTCCTAGGACCTAGTATAAAATAAAATATGACTACTTATTATACTATTAATATGATTATTTTTTAACTTGCTTGTTTTTAACAATTTGTAGTCAAACGTCTGAACGCGATTCTTTGGATGACAATACAACTACCAGTACTACGTCACCTCAGCCAATAGAGCGTTCAACAACCACTTTATTTATTAAAAGGTTTTTATATTTATTATTGGTCGTTATTATTACTTATTTTTTATTATAATATAGTTTTTGAATTTTAGTGACGAGTGCAATGTTCATACCAACAGTACTAACGACTACTATGAACGCACAAGGATCACGGTTAAGGACTTAGAAACTACAGAATTATGACATTCAACTTAACTAGCAATAATTGAGAAGTCCTTTAACATTCATTAATGCCAATACACAATAATTTGACCGAAAATTACAACGATAATTTTTTTTTTTAATTTGTATTATAATTACTTACATATATACTTATGTATACTTACATAAGTATTGTATTACTTTATACTTATACATATAATATGTGGTATTCCTGTATTATAGGTTAGTTATATCAATACCATAATATTTATGACATATTAAATTATTAAGTAGATTTTATAAAATTATTCATGTATAATTGTTTATATTATTGGATAAATTACATTTGTGTTATTAGTTGATAAAAATTATCTTTACATAATAGTATTTAGCATGGATTACTTTTCTAAATATGAATGAAATTCCAGCTTATAAAAATGTTTATGAATAGAGCTGATAATTTTTGTGTTATTTTATGTTAGTTTAACGATTTTTAAATTAATTTTTTTATACGTTTTATTATTATTATTATTAGTACCTACATATTTAATATTTATTATAAATAATTTTATTAAATGATAAATACGATATAAAATTATTATTAATCAGTTTTTAAATTTGTTATGTTGACATTCCGCCGAATGACATAAAATTGTAGTTAAAACTATTTGAAGCCATAAATACAAAAGTATTTTATAAACACGTTTGTCACAAATTTAACTATTAATTAACTTTACTATTACATAAGATTAATCTTAAGAAATAATTATAGGCAACATTTTAAATTATAATAGGCAGATAAGCAGTTTATTTTTTTAAATTGATGCAAACGATATAATTAATTAAACAATTTATGCCAAAACATGAGTATCTACACAAAGTCACAAAGTATATATATATATATATATATATATATAAGGTGACCAATATATATATGTCTATATTAAAATATTTTGAACATGTTAACGTTAAGAATATTGTTATTATTTATATAATGTTTATATTATATTTATATAACATAATTAATTTATTATTAATTTTTTTTTTATTATTGTAATGTTTATACGCCTGTTTTTTTAGTATATACCATATGTACAAAATTTACGAATCAAAATAAAAAACCTATTACATTATATTTTTGTGTGTTATACTTTCATTACCTTAACATGGAGACTGATTTTTAAATTAATAACAACACTATTCAAGTCAACAAAAATCGTTCGGTTGATCAAAGGTTTTTTAGCATGACGTATCAAATCTAGTACAATTAAGTATATTGTTTTTAATCGAAATTTTGCCCATTCGTACATCAGTGTATTGTAGTCATTATGAGGATATTGAGCTCTCATGTGAGGGTCACATGCTAATTATGTAATTGCAACTCACGCACGAATAACTCTTATTTCCTCTTTACCAAATAAGTATTTACATATTACCTATTTATGTGTGAGCAGAGCCGTATTTATTCTAAGTGCCGTCATAGACCCCACAAAAAATTGCCATTCCTTCCCCTAAAAAAATATTAATAAGTAATACAATTTTTAAAATTTTATATTATATATTTGCTCTCTATAAATTTGTCGCCTTAGGCTTGGGCCACACAAGCTTATGTCTAAATTCGCCCCTATGTGTGCCATAGCTGTAGCATACGGTTAATCAGCACTCTTAGTAAGTCAATAATTTTGCGCAACTATAATTTACATTCAATCATACCATACTCAAATACATTAATGGTAAATTATAGGTAAAAAATAAAAATTAGAATATTGTAAAAACGTATAATTTTTTCTATAAATTTTGTAAATAAATAGCTAACTAAATACTTCAAAGAAATTTATAATATTTTGGTAACTATTGAAATTTTCATAAAAATAAAAACTAAAACTTGGCTATCTCTTAAATTTTAATTAAAATAAAACCAAAAAATCTTCGAGTTATTTTAAGCTAATTTTTTTATGACAACGAAAAATATAACTTATTTATACATAAATAAGATTGCTAAAAATCAGATTTTAAAAATATTTACCTAATAGATCATAAAATATTGATAGGAATAAACATAACTAGACACTCTATATAAAATAACTTATTATTACAAGAATAAGTTTCGCATCTTAACACCTTTTGATTTTGTATTCATACTGTTAAAATAACTTAAAATATTTTTACCTTTGGAGCTCGGGAGTTATCCTGCACGCGGGCCACCAAAAATGTAGTTTTGACATTGATTGACGTGTTTTTATAGTTTGATCAAGTACACAATTTAATAACAATGAATTACGTTTTTTACACTTATTGATATTCGTTGTCGATCGTAATTAATACATGTTAATTTTTATATTGCATCAACCGAATACCCAATAACAATAGATCAAAAAACTAGAACAGTACCACAAATTGATTACACTAATAGTTTATAATATATAATATTGCTATGTATATTGTATAATGTTACGTACTCAAGGATACCATAAAATATATATTATATAATATTGATGAGTGACGACGAATAGAGCAACCACGTTATATGTCATATATATATATATACACTAGGAATTATAATTGCTACGAATGATAGATACAATTCAACGACAACATGAAGACAAATTGCTTATAAAAAGGATAACTAGATCAGGACAAAGTAGACGACTGGCAGACGACACCACAGACGATCATTGTAATTTTTGACGAATCACATTGATCTGTATAGCACGCATTCACGCAACAATAAAATAATCTTCGTAGTCATTAAAATAATGTCGTCGTTTATCTAATGGGAAAACCTGCTAGGAATACGAAAATGGGACGCTTTCCAAAAAAATGTCTTTGTCAATTTATTTAGTCAATATAGGTAGTAGGTAAATATTTCAATTTTATTTTAAACTATTAAATAGCTCAATGAATATATACTTCTACAGTGGCAATGTAGCACTATTTATCCACTGAGTGGCACTAGTGCCACCTATTTTGTTTGTTAAAATATGTTCTCCAATGAACTTATATTTTTTATTTATTTAAAACTTGAAATAAATTAAAACACTTATTAGTAGTTGTTACTTCGTTGTAGTATGATATTTTACAGTAAGCCCACGAGTAATTCTTAAAAATGTTGCATTCTTTAAATTTAGTAACATCTAAGTGTTTAATCTGTACGTATAGGCAAGGTTTAACTCAAAAACTATAATTTAAGTTTTATGTGGCTGTGATTTTGTAATATTTACCGTTCGATAGATGGAGATAGCTGTAATACAGCATAATATGCAAGTATACATTAAAAATTAAAATAATAAACTAGTTCCATTTTTATAATAAAATTTGTATTTGATTAATGATTTCATTATAAATATTTAAATGTCAAAAGGATAATATGGGTAGCTGGGTGATGTACTGAGAGAGTGAACAATAATATTACATTCACATAACAACGAAACACAAATTAAACAATAAATTGCTTATACATGACTCCTATGAAACTGCCGATATCCAAAAGCTTTAACGTAATAATATAAATTCTCTATTCTAATAATTAATATAAATAATAAAAAAATAATTAATAATCATTAATTGCATGTGAAGTACATCGTTTAAAATATTTTTAATTTTGTTTAGTTTAAAGTTTTAAATTATAACATAACAATTTTTTGAACCTGGAAGGACCAGTTAATATAATAATTCACAATAAAAAAAAATATATATACATAGAACAAATGTAAAAATTAAATGATTTCAAGGGTTTAATATTGGCTAACTTAACAATTCTACATTAAGGGTAATTTGAAATTAATTTAATTCAAAGAAATGAAAACTGTTTTATTGACTATGGTAGGGCGCGATATATATGATATGTGATAATTTCAGACGTCATACATCTCCACCAAATTTGAAAAAATTAGTTTAACATTTGAACTCTTCTATGAAGAGTGTACCAGATGTTAAGCTAATTAGAACAGAGTTTATTCATAAATGTTTTATGGTGGCTTATAAATTATGGGTTTTACATAGTAGAGGGGATATATAACTGAGGATTCAAAATATTTGATAAATAAACTATGTACAATTGTACAATATACTAACAAAAACAAACTACACAGTAAGAATTATTTCAGGTAAATATAATAATGATGAAAATAAATCATAAACTTTACGCATTGATAGTACAACTGGTCTTAATTTAACTGAAGAATAAAAATATCAACTTAATGAACTTGGTTTAGATTTAAAAGACTGTCGGGGCCAAGCATACGACAATGGAGCAAACGTGATAGGACAACATAAAGGGGTACAATCTAGAATAATTTCAGAGAATTCAAAAGCTTTTTTTGTCCTGTGTACAGCTCATAGCTTAAATTTACTTCTTGGAGATATGGCAACGTTCGTACCACGTGCAATGACGTTCTTTGGTGTTATTCAGAGAATGTACACTATATTTTCCACATCAACAGAAAGATAGAATATTTTACTTAAAACCATAACTAATTTAACACTAAAACCTCTATCTACCACAAGATGGGAAAGTAGAATTGAATCTGTAAAACCAATTCGTTTCCAATTAATTCAAGTATATAATATATTATTAAAAAAAAGTGATTCTACAAAGGCTCCAAAAATAAAAAGCGAAGCTATATCATTAGCAAATAAAGAATTTACCTTTGAGTTTGTGTTAAGTGTTGTTATTTGGTATGAACTTCTATTTTCCATAAATAAAGTCAGTAAAAGCTTACAAATTGAAAGTATAGATTTAAGTAATGCAGTTGAATTTGTGAGTGGCCTGAAAACATTTCTTGAAAATTTTAGAAATAAAGGGTTTGAAACATCAAAACAAATTTCAGAAGAATTGTGTAAAGAAAATGAAATATCGATTGAATTTAAAATTATTAGGCACTCAAAAAAAAAAAAAAAACGTTTTTATGAATACGAAGCAAATGATACAGGGACTGAAGATGCAGATAAAAAATTCTATTTAGAATATTTTCTTAGAATTTCTTAGAATATTTTCTATTATTGACCAAGCCATTGTTTCCATAAATGAAAGATTTCAACAATTAGTTTACCATAGAGATAATTTTGGTTTTTTATATGATATACATAAGATTAAATTAGTTGATGATAAAGAATTGCGGAAACATTGTATGGATTTACAATTGTTACTAACAGATAAGGATAGTCAGGACTTAGATGGTATTGATTTATTTAATGAATTAAAAATATTTTGTCAAACCCTAAACGAAAGAAAAACATCATTAGAATGTCTTGATATTTTAAAAAAAGACTTGTAATTCATTTCCAAATATTTCAATAGCTTTAAGAATTATGCTTACAATGCCAATTACAACTGCAAGTACAGAAAGAAGTTTTTCGAAATTAAAAATTATTAAAAATTATCTGCGGTCTACAATGGCTCAAGAAGGACTTTCCGACCTCGCTACTATATATATGGAAAATTAAATTTGTGAAAATTTAGATTATAATCATTTAATGGTAAAATTTTCATTGGCGAAAGCAAGAAAAATTAATTTTGTTTAAATTATATATATTTTTTTTTTTCGTAGATTTCATATTTTGTTTATATTCTAACCATTTTTAATTAAAAATTTTAATATTTATTTAAATTACGTGAATTACATATTAGTTTTTTCTATATTGTAATATTTAAAAATAATGCTGTAGTTATGATTTTTTTTTTAATACATTTTAAATCATACAATGTTTTAAACTAAATATTTAATTTAAATCAAATAATTTATTTGATCCAATTATTGTGATAAATCATGAAGCTAAATAAAAATGTAATTTAAACTTTAGGTTATCGAATAAGGTAGAAGGGCCTCGCAATAATATTTTGCCCGGGACCTCGCAAATCCTAAAAGCGGCCCTGTATGAAATGCATGTAAATGGTAACACGTTTTAAAATGTCAAGTTGGTTATTGAATCGCATCAAAATATAGATTTCGGTAGTCAAATGTTTTAAAAGTCAGATATTGTAGTCGGTACGAGCGAAAGCGTGATCTACCGGTCATCACAAATGAGATATCAATGCATGACTTTCTCTATATAAAATGTCAAACTTGTAAGTTTCGATACAAAACCGATGTTTCTTTATTGCCGAAACGTTTTCTAAACAATTGATTCATATAAAAAAAGTACACTTAAAATTTTCGTATCTATGTAATAATTTTGTATAACAATGTTACAGGTTTCTGCATTCTTCACAAAGTGTCAAATATATTGTCCGGTTTAATGTATAAACATTGTATTATGATATAATATCATTGTTATAATAATCATTGATTATAAATAATATATATAATATAATAATATATTATATAAAATTATAAATTTTAAAATTAAACAGAGAACCAAATTTTGTCTAAAAAAATTATACAAGTACAACATGGTACACATAACTGATACACTTAAACATTTATTTCAAAACTAATGTTCTGGCTTAAATACGTCATTTAATCATTTCTAACCGTTAATATATGCTGACTCAAATATAAAAATACGTTTGTCAACTATACCTAATGATTATTTACACTAAGCTCACAAATTTTATTGTGGAATAGTCTATTGTTTTAAAACTTTTTTATAATTAATTCTACCTAAACTTATTGAAATTTAAAAACTTACTTAGTAAACTTGAAAACTTACCTAAACTTACTTACCTCAATGGGTTGTCTTTGCAGTTGTAATACAAAATCCAAGGAATTCGATTTTAATAAAGATACTAAGGTTAAAAGTACAAAAAAATCTAATAGGAAAATATATAAAGCGCTCAAAACAAAGAGACAAAAAATACAAATAACGTATACATGGGTATACGAACAGAATTTGGAAGTCAATGATCCACCAACATACATTTGTCAGTGTAAATGTGTTGACACCTATGGTATGTTAATAGTTTAAAAATTTTAATTGTAATATTTCTAATCAAAATTAATCGTTTTATAGGCTATGGCAGAGGACCAACCAAATAAATTGCAAAGCGTAATGCAGCGGCCGATATCGTAGATCATTTAATTATTTAAATTTAAGTTATCATAGTCCTATCAACTCCTGTAATAATTTCTAAATTATTAAATTCCTTCGTAGTCATTTAGTAATATTGTAAATTATTTTTTTCATGGAATTATATAATAAAATATTATATTATTATATAGCTACAATGAAAAACAATTCACAATATTTCAAATAATAACAGAGAAAATTTTACTATCCAGAAGTTGGTACCTAAATACTAATTGTTATTACTTATTTTTATGCTATAAATACATATTTAGTTTAATATTATTCATAATATTTTTATTCATATTGATATACATTTTTTTATATTATATTATGTATTTATATCAAGAAATATATTATAATAAAAACGTTTGTCGTTCAAAATCTGTACAATTTATTTTCCTTGTTATTCTATATATATATATATTAATAACAAAAAAGCGGAAAGTCGGTTTTGGACGTTCCTTCTTTGTCTATTCGGTCCTTGGAGAAATTAGTTGTTTATTATAATTAAGATATAAATTCAATATTGCATTAGAAAATACGATTCTGAGCGAAACTCAATATAATAATTAATTAATAAATCGTTCCAAAAGTTTACCACGTGTGTATAATATCTATGAGAATAGTCAAAAAAATGTCAAGTATCTACGTTCAAAATTGCATTAGTTATCATGAAAAATCTAAAATCAATTTCGTCAAAATTACGATTTCCGTAAAATTGGCCTTTTTTTCATCATTTTTTGGTAGTTTTTTTTCTGAAAAACTTTTAAAAAATGTAAATAATGAGCTTAAGAAAACACCAACTAGATGCAATTTGCTACCGAAAGCATACCCTATTGGTGGTAATTGGACCATTATTTCTACCCGAAATCATGCTATCAGACTTTATAAAACGTAAAATATCATAATATTATAATATATATTCTACTAAATATTTAAACTTTAGAAGGTTATAAAAAAAAATTTTGAGTTACGATTTTTAAAATATTTTGTAAAAAGATTAAGTAATTAGATTTCTATAAAATTGTCAAACCGATAAACCCAAAATTGCAGGTAATATTAAATATTTTTGTAAAAAATTTCGTAGCTCTATACTTAGTCAGAAATACAACCAATGGGTTCCAAAACCTTACCACGAGTGTAAACTACCTATATAAATACTCAAAAATATTTTCCAGTCCCTGCGATCAAAATTGAATTAGAAAAAAAATTTAAATAACGGAAACCGTAATATTGCTGATTTTCCGCCATGTTTTAGTAGTTTTTCTTCTCCTAAGGGAAAACTTTTAAAAAATTCGAAAATTGAGCTAAATAAAATACCAACTAGATGCAATTTGGTACGGAGAGGATACCCTATTTGTGGTAATCAAACTATTAGTTGTTGTACCTACTGTGGAGATTTAATTATATTAGTTAAAACTCTATGTATAATATAAAAAAGATGCATTATTTTCATTCAACTAATCTATAAATTTTCATAATTACTAATTCGGTATATTGCTGTTGTTTTGTACCTATTAAAAAAAATATCTAGATACCTACTTAGCGATCAACAAAGAGTTATAAACTTATAGCCTATATCATGTCAATAATAATAATGTTATTTTTATATTTTCGTAAAACTATATAAATTATTAATTTATAATCGAATATCACTTTACACTTTGTTTATATATTATAAAATTTTATAGGTAATTATTACATTTATAATACAATAATTCTAATCATAATACAAATATAAAAGTAGACTTTATACTAATGATGTAATGAAAGGTTATCCTCATCTTCGTGTAATAATATTTATATTATAATACTTACTCGACTAATTAGCTAAAAAATAAAGATATTAATAAAATACGCAATAATATTATGTAAAATAATCAAATATCAAAGATCGTTAATAACACGCTTAATTTATATTATAATCATATAAATATTTTAACTGTTGAGATAACTATTATTATTATTTATATTGTAAAATACGCAACGGATTTGTTAAATTATATGTGTGGTGATTTAATGATTAAGTAGGTACCTTTATTTAAGTAGGTAGTGCAGTGTGTACCTAATACTTAATGGTGGGAACTTTGATTTAATAAAATAATTGGTAGAAAACTAGGAATAATGTATTAAATATTCATTAGTCATTAATCAGCAAACGTTTAATAACATATTAGTATAATATATTATATTATAATAGTTTCAAGTTCATTTCTGTTAATAATTTTATATCTATTTATATTCTAAAATAAAACACAAAAACGTGTATGCGATTTTAAAAAATTATACAAATATGTCTTTTAAATTACAATTACTATTATTTTTCATTTTAACAATGATTACCGTCATTCCTATTACAAGAACATCAGCAAGTTTCAATAAAAGTAATAAGTCCTCAAAATATTAATTATATTTTTTTAAATTATTCTTACATCTTTTTTTTCGACCGATTTAAAATATTAATTTTAAGTTATACCTATATAAAAATATAACGTAATTTATAATACACGATTTAGGTGTAACGTATATAATTATTTTTTATTATTTTTCAGGCGATTGTTTTTTACCGCCACTAGATGGTGATGGACACAAAAATTGTCACGGGTATTTTCCCAAATATTACTTTGATCCTGCAACTAAGTCTTGCCAAACGTTTATTTTTGGTGGTTGTGGTGGTAATGCCAATAATTTCGATAGCCAAAAGGACTGCCTTGATGCCTGTCTTTAAACTTAAGATACTAATTGCGGTCTACAATCTACAGATTACAGATATCGATATTATCGAATTCATTCAAATTAAACATTCATTTCGTCATCCGTGCTGTTTCATTCATATCCAACTAAACGAAAATGGGACCGAGCGTTATTGAAATAATGATATTGACAATTTTCTATACTAGTGTTTATAGTTTGAAGCTTATAAATGTTGACTAATTGCTTGTGTTGCATTTTTTTATAAACTTACTGTATACTTAGCTACAAATAATTTACATTGTTACGTTTAATTACTTAAATTACCGATTTTCGATTTTGAGTTTCACATTAGGTAATATTTTATGTTATAAATTTATAAGCTTTATAAATAATATAATTTTTTAGTTTTTACACATTGAGAATGTATGTAGAAAGTACTTATATGTTGTAATAAATACAGTACGTCAATAGTTCTATACTAAAATTCACATTTCACATTGAAATTATCTTGTTGACACTTGATATAAACAACAAGGAATATTGGTATTATTAGGTTTTATCTAACTTTATAGATACATGATATATCGTATATAGAAGTATTCAAAGTGTACATTGCGACTCCCTACAGGAGCGTCACGTAAGTTGTTCAAGGGAAGGGAGCTGTCGCAAAGTTAAAGAAAACAAGATGAATATAATAATGCAGGTAGTTGTAATAATTATGAAAGGATAATAAAAACGAAAATCACTAAAGTAACGCAAACAAACTCGTCCATTTTTCTGAATGTTAATTTATTATTTTATTGATATTTGATTAAGGACATTTAGGTCATGACTATTGACTTCTATAGATAATACACTACCGCTATATCATCTATATCATGATATATAATATTATACCTACATTAAAATATATCTCATGAATTTAAGTGATTTTTTGAAATTAATTAAAATATAATAGTTTTTTATTATTTAAAATATAAATGCTTAGTGTATCGTATATAAAATATTATATTTTCATTAACTTTGAAAAATCATTAAAAATAAATGAAAACACTTTTAGAAGAAATTTTAAAGGCAATTTTTTTTTTAAATATAAATCAAATTTTAAATTAAAAAATAGATAAAAAATAAAATTAAAATAATATAACCTAATTGTAGTGCCGGGGTATATTAATAATTAAATAAAAAAATTTAAACAAATATAGCATAAAAGTAACCAAGCATATAAGTAATAACCAAAGTTATTTCATTTATCAAATCCTGGAGACTTATAAGAAACTTATAGGAATAAATCGATAATTATAATATTATCGATAAAATAAATATCGGTATTCTACTATCATTTGAGCCCAACCTGTAAATGGATGTGAGCTTCTATATTTTCTTAATGGATTATAGGGAGTTAGCTATCTAGTTATTATCTATATTTATGATGTGGTCACACTGTGTAATAATGGTAATATTCTTATCTGTCTTTACGTATTACTTTTTACTTATAAATTGAACCAAAAAAATATATTAAGTAAATATTAATTATTAGTTATTACAATTATTGTATACGTAGTAGATATATTTTTTGTAATAATTTAAAAATGTCTAGTTGTTCCTTTATTATATAATTTTTATCTTTAACGTCATATAGTGGTTTACCAAATGCTTTTTTATTTTCTAATTTATATTTTATTTTGATTTATTTAAAATAATAGTATCAAACATATAGTTTATATAATATATTTCAAATTTCAATATGTTATTAAAATTCTTAATCAAGTTAAGTTGACAAATATTAAACCATCGTTATGATAAAGACGTTAAGTCTAATATCTTTAGTGGCATTTGCCACTGCTCATGACCAACCCTTTTCTGGTTCATTCATGAGCAAAGAAGAAAAACAAGTTTTAATGGAAAAATCAAAAGAGATGTTTTACCACGCATACAACAATTACATGGAGCATGCATATCCTGCTGATGAGCTCATGCCTTTAAGTTGTAAAGGACGATGGCGGACAAAAGAGAATAATCGCGGAGACATGGATGATGTGTTAGGTAACTACTCCTTGACCTTAATTGATACTATGGATACACTTGTTGTCCTTGGAGATCTACCTGAGTTTGACCGTGCTGTTTCAAAAGTGGTCGCAGATGTGACTTTTGATAGAGATGTGGTTGTATCAGTATTTGAAATAAATATTAGAGTTTTGGGGTAAGTGTAAAAGCTGTAATTTTGTATTTAAAACAGTATAAAAATAATTTCTAAAGACCTATTCTATTTAGTAATTACTATATTGCATTATTAATAACTAAATGATTAGTGGAAAAATATTGACTAAAATAATTTTAACTATAATTACCTTAATTTTGTTATTATTATAATTTTTTATATAGTTTATTTATTATTAAACTTATTATTTATTAATATTATTATAAAAGAGATAAAGTATTATTATATTTAATTTAATTATTTGTTATATTCATCTTTAGAGGGTTATTGTCTGGTCATATTTTTGCACAATATTTCAAAGAAAATTCAAATCATCTTCAATGGTATAATGGAGAACTTTTAGTAAAGGCCAAAGATTTAGGGTATAGATTGATGCCTGCTTTTAACACAACAACAGGAATACCATATTCTAGAGTATGATTTAAAATTATTTATTTCTATTTTGTGGGTATATTTTTAACATTATTTTATACAATTTATAGGTTAATTTGAAATATGGTATTAAAAAAGATCAACTACATTATTTTCAAGAAACATGTACAGCTTGTGCAGGAAGTATGATTTTAGAATTGGCCGCTTTATCACGTTTATCTGGTATACCTTTATTTGAGGTAAACTTAATACTCCATAAATATTTATATAAAAAAAGTTATTCTTTCATATAACAATGAATTAATATAATAATATAGGTAATCTTTAAATGTTATAAATTAATGTAAGTGTGTTTATAAGTATTGATTTCTTACTAACTTTTGTTTTGTTTTAAGAAACATATGCATTCACAAAACTATTTCTATGAAGTTATTCAAAATAAAAAAAATTTGTACAATTATGTATAAATATGAATAATGTTTTATTTTTCATAGGAAAAAGCTCATAAATCAATGGATAGTCTATGGAGCTTAAGACATAGGTCTTCAAATCTCATGGGCACTGTTTTAAATGTTGATTCAGGTGATTGGATTCGAAGGGATTCTGGGGTTGGTGCTGGTATAGACTCGTATTATGAATATTGCTTAAAAGCTTATGTTTTACTTGGAGAGAGTCGTTACTTATCCAGATTTAATAAGGTTAGTCATCAATTTAACAAATAGTGAATTTATATAATCATATATATATATACAGGGTGTTTCTGAAATGCATGAGGAGATTAATATAGACATATTCAGTAGGATGAGCAAAATTAAGATATTTTTGAAATTTTTGTCTAACTTCAACACCTGAATTTTATCGATATATCCTTAGAACGGTATCTTAAATGTAAAAATAAATA
>CM023357.1:39206432-39299831 GCA_013282895.1 Eriosoma lanigerum | reverse complement strand
AGACATTTTAGTGTCTATTAATACTTCGAACCCTACATACATTTGCCATTTAATAGAGAATATTTTAAATATAAAGTAATCCCCTCGCAACGTTTTTTTTCAAAATATTAAAGATTTAAATATTAAAATAATGGAAAACATTTTAAATATAATTTTTATTTTGTAACCTCGCAAACCATAAACACCTATTTATACACTACTCCATACATTATTTTAACATTTAAAATCCTAAAAATAAATAAATATATAATAAATTCGTTGTATCAACCCAAAAAATAAACACCTCATTACATACTACACCCCACGCAATTTTTTTAAAATAAAAAAACCTAAATATTAAAATAGTATAAAATATTTAAAATATAAAGTAAAATTCTTGTAATAACACAAATCATAAACACACATTTACGTACTACTCCCCACGCAAAATTTTTTTTAATTCCTTTGTACTTAGTATTAATATTTCACTCACTTCTTAATATTTTCATTTAATACAGAATATAGTAAATTTAAATTAAATTTTTTGTATCAACCATAATCATAAACACGTCATTTTGTGTTACTCCACACACAATTTTTGTATTAATTTAAAAACCTAAATATTAAAATAATATCAACCCAAATCATAAACACATCATTACGTACTACTCTCCACGCAAAATTTGTTTTCAAATTTAAAAACTCGTATATTAAAATAAAATATAAATATAAAGTAAATTTTTTGTATCAACCAAAATATTAAAATAAAATTTCGCTCCCCTGTCTAATTATATGTTATTTATTAATATAGAATATTTTAAATATAAACTTTTTTATTATAAAATTAATTTTTTGTATAGCCAAAAATCATAATCACTTTCAATTTATCAATCAAAACACTCAAAAACCATTACATACTACTCCCTTCTCAAATTCTTTTAAAATTTATAAACCTAAATTTTAAAATAGTATGAAATATTTTAAATTTAAAGTTAATTTTTGTATCAACCCAAATCGTAAACACGTCATTACCTACCATTCCCTACGCAAAATTTTTTTTTAATTTTATAGTCCTTAGTATTAATATTTCACTCCCTTCTTAATGCTCTTATTTAATATGGAATATTGTAAATTTTTTGTAAACCTAACCTGACCTAACCTTATAAATAAATTAATATAATGTATTTTAAATATAAAATTAATATTTTGTAACAACCCAAATCATAAATACGCATTTATGTACTAGTCCCCTCGCAAAATTTTTTCATATTTAAAAACTTATTTTTTAAAATAGTATAAAACTTTTTTAATTATAAAATTAATTTTTTGTATCACCCAAAAATCATAATTTCGTAATTATGAACTACTCCACAAGCAATTTTTTTATTAATTTAAATAATTAAATATTAAAATAATATAAAATATTTTAAGTATAAAGTAATTTTTTTGTATCAACCCAAATCATAAACACGTCATTACGTACAACTCCCCACCCAACTTTATTTAAATTTTAAAACCCATATATTAAAATAAAATTTAAGTATAATGTATATTTTTTGTATCAACTAAAATCCTAAATACGTTATAACGTACTACTCTCCACCCAATTTTTTTTTTTAAATATTAAAATAATGTAGAACATTTTAAATATATTTTTTTTTTTGTAACCACCCAAATCATAAACGCCAATTTATATACTACTCTCATCACATATTTTTGTTATTTAATCTCATGGTCCTAAGTACTTATATTTCAATCCCCCCTTAATATTGACATTTAATATAGAATATTTTAAATATATAGTAAATTGTTTGTATCAACCTTAATCATAAACACGTCATTACATACTACTACCCACTCAAAATTTTTTTTAATTTTATGGTCCTTAATATTAATATTTCACTCCCTTCTTAATTTTTTCATTTAATATAGAATATTGTAAATTTAAATTCAATTTTTGTATCAACCCAAATCATAAACACGTCATTATGAACTACTCCCCACGTAAATTTTTTTTAAATTTAAAAACCTAAATATTGAAATAATATAAAATATGAATATAAAGTACATTTTTAGAATCAACCCAAATCATAAACACATCATTACGTACTACTCCCTACGCAATTTTTTTTCTAAATAGTAAGGACCTAAATATTAAAATAAAATTTCGCTCCCCTGTCTAATTATATGTTATTTATTAATATAGATTATTTTAAATATAAAATTAATTTGAAGTATCAACTAAAATCATATACACGTCATTATACATACTACTCCTTACGCAAATTATTTTTAAATTTAAAAACCTAAATATTAAAATAATGTAGAACATTTTAAATATAATTTTTATTTTATAACCACGCAAACCATAAACACCTATTTATTTACTACTCCACACATTTTTTTAAAATTTAAAATTCTAAATAATAAATAAATATAAAATTAATTCGTTGTATCAACCCAAATCATAAACACCTCATTACATACTACTCCCTACGCAATTTTTTTTTAAATTTAAAAACCCATATATTAAAATTAAATATGAGTATAAAATTAATTCGTTGTATCTACCTAAATCATATACACGTCGTTAGATACTACTCCCCACGTAAAATTTTTTCATATTTAAAAAAGTATAAAACATTTTTAATATGAAATTAATTTTTTGTATCATTCAAAATTCATAATCATGTCATTAGATACTACTCTCTACGCAAATTCTTTTCAAACTTAAAAACCTATATATTAAAATAAAATTTAAGTATAAAGTAAATTTTATGCATCTACCCTAATCATATAAAAAAGGTCTTTGAAGACCTAAATATTAAAATAATGTAGAACATTTAAAATATAATTTTATTTTTGTAACCATGCAAATCATAAACACCTATTTATTTATTACTCCCCACGCATTTTTTTTTTAAAATTTATAAACCCATATATTAAAATAAAATAAAATATTTTAAGTACAAAGTAAATTTTTTGAATCAACCCAAATCATAAACACGACATTATGTACTACTCTTCACGAATTTTTTTTATAAAATTTACATACCTAAATATTAAAATGATGTAAAATATTTTAAATTTAAAGATACTTTTTTGATTAACTAAAATAATAAACACATTATTAGGAGTACCTAATACGCACCATACAAATTTTTTACAAAATATTAAAATAATATAGAATATTTTAAATATAAAGTAAATTTGTTGTATTAATTAAAATCATAAAAACCTCATTACATACTACTCCCCTCGCAAATTTTTTTTAACATTTTAGGGACTTATATATAATGTAAAGTTTTTGTATTAACTAAAATCATAAAAACGTTATTATTTACTACTCCCCAAGCAAATTTTTTTTTAAATTTTCTAATCTAAAAATTAAAATAATATTTCACTCTCTACCCTTACTTTTGTAAATTAATATAGACTATTTTATATATAATATAAATTTTTTGTATTCACCCAAATCATAAACATGTTATAACGTACTACTCCCTTCACATATTTGTTTTGTAATTTTTAAGTACCTATAAATATTAAAATAATAAAGATATTTTTGAATATAAAATACATTTTTGTATATCCAGCTTAATCATAAACTCTTCTTTTTTTTCCACGCAAATTTTTTTTTCTAATTATTAAGAACGTAAATATTAAATTAACATAGAATATTTTAAATATAAAGTAATTTTTTTGTAATAACTAAAAACCTAAACACGTTATTACATACTACTCCCTACACAAATATTTTTTTCAAAAAGTTCTAATCTAAAAATTTGCGTGAATTTATGATTTGGGTAGATACAAAAAATTTACTTTAAATTTAAAATATTCTATATAATTATTAAATGAAAAATTAAGAGAGGGAAAGGAATTGTTATGATTTTAATATTTAGGACCTGTAATTTTGATACAAAATTTGCGTGGGGAGTAGTACGTAATGACGTGTTTATGATTTAGGTAGATACATAAAATTTACTTTAAATTTAAAATATTTTATAATCAATGATTAAAAGTCTACATTTAATAAGATTGTTACTTATACGGTGATACTGTAAGTAGACCTTTAGTTCTTCATTTATTTAAATTTATTGTTACCCTGGCTTATTCAGTGGTTTATGCATCACAGAATGGATGAAAATTTTTTAGATATTTCTTAAATTGTGGTATGCATTGAACTCCAGTGATAAAATATGGTGATTTTATATTTTGTTTTGATTGTTCAGTTCATTATATTTGGTCAAACTGTATTTCAAGATAATGAATGTTTGTATTTTTTCATGGTTGTAACCTCAATGAAATGTTTACATTTTAAAATGTAGAAAAGTCGATCGTGTTTTGTGATTACTAAATAGTAAATTAATAATATATTAAATTAATTATAAATTTTAATATATATTTAATTGTAAATAGTATAATATATGATACTTTTGAATTTTGTTTATTTTATAATTTACATCTTACAAATTACAAACTACAATTTATAGTTTACATAATATTTATGTAAGTAATTATTTTTCAACAATTATTTGAATAATATAGAATTACGCATATTATTTGTTATATAATTTATTGCAATTTAAATTAGAAGTGAAATGGAGACATTAATAGAACAACAACGTCGGTATCATGAAGAACGAGAGCGTTTAGTTGATACTATGGTGAAAGAGATGCTGTGGAAAAAACCTACAACGAGAGATGTCATTAATTCCGAACACAGACTCAAATTGTTGCTTGATCAGTATATGGAAGGAACTAATAAGTTAAAAGAGTTTTATGAAGATAAAGATGGTTTACGCAAAGAAGAAATTGCATCTATATCAGGACCTAATGAATTTGCTGAATTTTATTTCCGTTTAAAAAGCATAAAAGAATTCCATAAAAAACATCCAAATGAAATTTCAGTGCCATTATCTGTTGAGTTTGAGGATCTAAATAATCTTCGTGAAAATCCATCAGAGGAAATTACCAATATGATAGATTTTACTGATGAAGAAGGATATGGGAGATATTTGGACTTACATGAATGTTATGAAAGGTATGTGAATTTAAAAGGGATTGAAAAAGTTGATTATATCACTTACCTATCCATATTCGATCATTTATTTGATATTCCTAAAGATCGTAAAAATTCAGAGTATAGAAAATATGTGGATACTTTGTTGGAATACTTACATAGCTATTATTTACGAATAAAACCTTTAGACGATATAGACAATGAAATGGAGAATGTCCATAATGATTTTATAAGTCAATGGGAAGAAGGGACTTTTCCAGGTTGGCCAAAAGATACTAGTAGTGCTCTAGCAAATGTCGGAGCACACTTGGATTTGTATGCCTTTTCGTCATGGGAAGAATTAGCATCTCTTGGACTTGATCGTTTGAAATCAGCATTGATGGCCTTAGGGTTAAAATGTGGTGGAACTCTAGAAGAAAGAGCTCAACGATTATTTTCAACTAAGGGAAAAACTTCATTGGATCCTTCTTTATTAGCCAAAGGTAAGCCAGGAAAAATTAATCGTACCAAGGAACAAGATAGACAAAAAGAGTTAGCAATGCTTGAGGCTCAAGTATACAAGTTTTGTGAACTACTGGCAGAACAGAGGTTAGCTACAAAAGAGAATGTCCAAAGAAGACAAGCTCGTACAGAAGGAGAACGTGACGATTCAGAAAATGATGCAAGTGCATCTGAGTCTGAAGATGAACATGGAGAAGATATACCTTATAATCCAAAAAATTTACCTCTTGGTTGGGATGGAAAGCCAATTCCATATTGGTTATATAAGTTGCATGGATTAAATATCAGCTATAACTGTGAGATTTGTGGTAATTTTACATATAAAGGTCCCAAAGCTTTCCAGCGACATTTTGCTGAATGGAGACATGCACATGGAATGAGATGTCTAGGTATACCAAATACAGCACATTTTGCCAACGTCACACAAATTGAAGATGCTCTTGCGCTCTGGGAGAAATTGAAAACCATGAAACATGATGAACGTTGGCAACCAGAGAATGAAGAAGAATTTGAAGATTCTCAAGGAAATGTAGTGACTAAAAAAACTTATGAAGATCTTAAGCGGCAAGGGCTATTGTAAAATTATAAAAGTTATATTTAGTTGTTTTATTTAAGTATACGGATTTGATTATGCTCTTTATATTATTTAAAATGTCAGCCTAAATAAAACAGTCATATATATTAAATTAAATGTGCTTGTTATAATATACATGTACTTCTGTAATTTTTTTTTTTTTTGCTCTTAAAATTTAATACTCAATTGAAATATTTTAATTATTTATTTTATAAAGTATTTGTATAAAGAACATTTTTATGTCAATGTCATTTATTTTAATATACTTGAAATAATTAGAACCACTATTTGAAATAATTCTGTACAAATTCAACAAAAATATAGTTTATTTCATTTTAATGCAAATTAATCAACATAGGAATATGATTTTAATATATGGTTATTGCTGAGGAAATTTTAACATTTACACTGAATACTTTATTGGCTTTTACTAAACAAATTTAATATTTTATAACTAATAAAAAATTAGAAAATAAATTCAGATTTGTATGCACATCTATGTTATTGTTATTTACTAAATGTTATAAATCACTATAATTTTCTTACATCATATAATTAGTATATAATATAATTATGCATATATAATTTTTTAAATTTTTAATATATGATAATGAGTAATAAATGTGTTACATATAACTATAAATTTTGATAATATTATATTTAATTATTGTAAATATTTTTACCAGTTTAGTTTAAATTATGATATAGGTACCATATATTCCTCAGACATCAGTTTTGCGCAGTTTGTATATCTATTATGTAATATTACTTCCATAACTACACTCGTCGCTACTGTAGCTTGTTGAGTGATGCGTTAAAAGAAAATTGGGCATTGCATGATGTCTTTACTCTTGGAACATAGTATAGATATTTTTATGGTTATAATGTAAAAATACTGATATTTAAAGACAATTCCAATATATAGACTGATGTCTGATATAATTATATTCAGAATTAATATATTAGAAAAGCGATAATTAAAGTTGATATATTGAAAAATATAAAATTAATAATTCTTCATCATTTTACATTATGTAATTAATTATATTACAATATTAGTTAATTTGTATTTAGCAATCGTACATTGATACATAATCTATTAACCTTAATGCATTAGTAGGTCAATGATATAATCATATTATCAAATGCATGTACTCTGAATTAAATTGAAATTATTGTTATGTAAGTTGGTATCAGTATTTAAAAAAATTTATTAGTTTTAAGTATATTTTTAATAAATTGCATTAGAAACAAATGTTTAACCCTTTTTTTACATAGATTTTTTAACTCAAAATCTTGTATTTAGCATTATTTATTATCTTTGATTTACAGTTGACACTACTATTAATTGATTTCATTATGATGGAACTGGTTTTTGTGTATGGAACTTTGAAACAAAATCAACCCAACCATTATCATCTTACTGACACTAATCACGGATGTGCAGTATTTAAATCAATTGCGACTACTATACAAAAATATCCTTTAGTAATTTCCACTAAATATAATATACCATTTTTGTTAAAAAAAGAAGGCATTGGACATGTAAGTTAAAATTATATAATGAATTAATGAAATACAATCAAATGTTTATTATAGATGGTATTTTAGGAAATTAGTGGTGAAATATATGATGTTGATTTAAAAATGATGAATTATTTGGATGATTTTGAAAATCATCCTGATTTTTATACTCGACTAAAGTCTGAAATCAAATTGCCAAATGGTGATATTACTGAGTGTTGGGTATATTTTTTGCTAAATTACCCAGATAATTTTATGGAATTGCAATATTTTGACAATTATGATTCAAATGGTGAACATGGGCTTCAATATGTCACAAGGTATCATAGAGATCCAAATGATGAAATATGGTATGCTAATTGGAAAAGTGTTTAGTTCATTTCATTTAAATTATTTTACAGTGAAGAAGTACTATTTTTAGAAACAGCACTTTGAAAATAATTAAAAAATAAGGTAAATAAATGAAGTTCAGTATCAATTCAACATTTATTTTAAAATCAATCAAGTGTAAAAAAAAAAAAAAAACCAAATTTAATATTTATACTAGTGCATTTTTTTATAAATAAAAATATTTTATACATTATGATAATATAAATATAAATAATAAAAGTATTTAAAGATTATTATTATTTCATACAAACAAGTGTGCCAACATGCGTGAGAATATTTATTTGCATATACAAATCACTTTTAATTGACTAGTAATAGTAAAATAATAATTTAAATTTGATGGTTTGTGGTGCCAAAACATAAAACTACAATTTTTTTCTTTTAAACAACTTGTATTATAGTTGATTTACTGTTGTCGAACAATTATTGATGTCCATAAGGTTTATCCTATAACATTGTACATGTTGTAACACAACCAATGCTACCTCTTCACGTCCTAATTCATTTAATTGGTTCACCAAAGTACCTAATCAACATTTTATAAAAATATAATTTTTAAATATTTAGTGTTTAATTTTATTATAGATATTTTAATCTGTGATTAATTATATACTTAGATACATAATGTCTATATAATATTTTAACATTTATGTTTTGATTTCATAATATAAGTATGAATTATCAACATTTTTAAAAAATTGTAAAAAATAATTAAGACATGAATAGAATAATGTTATAAAAATAGCAGTGAATTGAGACTATCATTAATCAAAACTTGTTTTGCATTAACCAAATTATTATATAAAGTTATTTTAGTGTCTATAGCAGGGGTTTTCAAACTATGCACATAAACAAGCATTAGTTTGGGCATAAAAATATAAATTTTTAAATAATACAAAATTGTAGTTAATTTATTCATGGGAGCCACAAATTTATTTTTAGGGTGGTGTGAACCAAAAAAGTTTGGGAACCATTGGTCCATAGCAGAGGCGGACTGGCCAGGTGGGACAGTGGGAATAGTGCCACTGGGCCGCATGCTTTCTAAGGCCGCCTGGCTGAACCACATAAACTTTATACTAAAATAAATAATAAAGACAATCAAAATAAATCTATTTAGGCATATTATAATATAAAATGGTTATAATTTATAAATGTATGCTGTCAACAATGATGAAAATAATATAATAAAACCATTTATATATGGTGTTATAGTCCTGTGCTTAACTTATGTGTATGTGATATTTGTAAAAGCGTGGAAGCTAAAAAACTATTTTGACTTTTGAATCGATTATCAACATTTTTTAGTGAATTTTATAAACGTATACACATAGGGTTATAAGAAATTTATTGTTTGGGATCTATAAATTGAAAAAACTTCAAAAAATAGGAGAAAACAATACGCGATGGTGATCTTGAGAAAAAGCACGGGTTTGGATTTTTGATCGTGATAAATGTCTTTTCTATAGTCATTAGTGCTTTATATTACATTTCTATTTCTAATAATTTTAAACCTAAAATTTGTTCAGAAGCATCTTTTTTAGATAATTAATGTAACTTTAAAATAATTCCCACAGCTCATATATTTTTGAATATCTTTAAAATTATTGGATCAACATCACGTTATTTTCAGACAAGAAGTATGGATTTATTATCAGCTTGGAATGTGATAGATTCTGTTAAACAAGAAATTGTACATCTAAAGTTTGACAGTATTTTAAAAAATTCTATAAATTTTTCTAACAATATGAATGATCTTTTTAATAGTATGAGTCTTCCTGATGATTTATTAGTACCAAGTACTTCACCTGTTACTAGGAATAGCAGAAAAAAAAGACATGATGAGCTATGTGAAGATGAAACACCAGAGGTACCTGAACCTGAACTGTGAGAGAACATTTAGTAAACTAAAGCTTGTTAAAACAAGACTCTGGAGTAATTAAGTCATTTAGAATCTTTTTTAATTGTCGAAAAACAATTGCTCAATGAAATTGAAAGTATTATTAACTATTTAAAGGCTAGTTCAACTGTAATGTCAAAAATGTTTTCTTTTCAAAAAATAATTAGTTTGATATTTGTAATAAAATTTGTTTTTCCTCAACTTTCATAAATTATGGTTGTTTAAACAAATTTCTGCAAATGGTGTAGATTTAAAAACTCGTAGATGATTTGTAATTAATACAATGAATAAACAAAATAGTAAATAAATTAGGTCTGTTTGACAACACAATATAAATACATGAAATATTATACATCATAGTACCTATCTAATGACCTAATTAATTTAAATTTTACATGCTATTTATATTATAATAATTTACAATATTGATTTAAGATTTTCAAAAAGATCCATGTCTTTTTTGTGGGGGCCTTAATAATTCTGGGGGGTTAAGTCTCCTCTAGTCAACCTCTTCTTGGGCTGGTAACACTGCTTTCCTACTGGGCCGGACATACCCCAGTATGCCTCTGGTCTATAGTATACTACCAATTCTATTTGTTCTGTTTATCATTTGAATATTAAATGTATACATATTCCATTAACCAATTTATTACTTTTAGTTGTTTGGTATGTTGTATATAAATGAGACTATTATAGCTGTTCCTAGCTATTTAAGCAACATAATATCTAAGTAAATTAATTTTCACCTATTGTTGGTGCTGGTTGAACTGTTGTCCATGTATCTATTAATGCTAGAAAAGGACTAGTTGGTTCATTGTCAAATAATTGCACTTTTGAGTCCAATCCAATGTTAAGTGCAAACAAAGCCCAATCTCTACCCAATGGATGTACTGGATCAATAAGACGACTTAATTCTTGTCGACATATAATATTCAATTCTGTTAGTGGCAAATTTTCAGTACTCAATAACATTTTTTCAACCTAGATCAAATTTTGTTTTTTTGTAAATTAAGTATGTAAATAAATAATAAATAACTGAATAAATATTTACTTGATCACATCCAAATGCAATTAAGTCTAAAATACATTCTTTTTCCTCTGTTAATGGATTAAAAACAAAAGATTTAAACCCAGAGTTTTTGGTAATTTGATAGAATATCTCATCAACCCCATAACCGTGAGGCTGTGCATAATGTTCAGACAAATTCATTGGGCTGAGAAATTCTTTTATTATTTTCATTCCTGGACATGTTTCACTGAAAACCTGAAAATTTCATATGTTGATCAAAACTATTTTTACTCTACAGTCATTGACAAAACCTTCAAAACATTATTTACTAGATTAATAGAATGCAATATTTCTTCCATAAAATAAAAACAGGTATAACTCGATGATTTAGAACCCCTTATTTTAACTTCGATGCATCCATCTTGTTCAAGAGATACCATGCATTCAATATTGCTTAAACACAACACACTACCTCCGTACCATTGATGTAAATAACTGTCCATGTCTTCATAATAATTATTTTGAAGGTATCTCAATTCCACCTATAACCAATATTCAAATAATTAACATTGATAATAAAATAAAATAAAAGTTACCTGTATTCTAATAAAAATTGAAGATAAAAGTTCAAGAAATTGTGGCCGAGGACTAAGACGAATTCCACCATAACAACAATCGACAATATTACTACTCCATGGTTTCCATAATGTTTCATCTTTTTCTCTTATAATATATGCTGGAAATTCATATTCAATGTCTCCATCATTTTCATACTACAATAATATTAACAAGACTTATTGTTAAATTAAAAAATTATCTGATAATTTATTAAAATTACTGTTATACCTGTTGTACCAATATGTTAAAAATTAAGTTGATAAATAATAATAACAATTTAACATACTTGTACACATATTTTCATTGTTTCCAATAGTTGAAGTACAGACATTGCATCATAGTGAGGAAACATAATTTGGAAATCATTTGCTTGATATGAACCAGACATACGTGTTTGACTGATTAAAAAGTCTACAGAAAATAGTGTACCGATTATATTTGACCCAAACCAATTTGGAGATATAACAACTAAATCAGGTTGTAAGCCAGATTTTAAGTACAATATCTAATGGAAAATAACATTTATCATTATTTTATTTTAAATTTATACTTTTACAATTAACATACTTCTCCTAGGTTCTGTAATTGAATAAGTAAAATATTCATATGATTATTAGTAGCCAATGGATTTACTTCTTGATGAATAGTATCACAGAATGTTTTCCAAGATAGTACAGGAAATGGATTTGCAATTTTTCTTAATTTGGGTAAAAAGTTCTGTACAGCTTCACAAAATCCACTCATTTGCGGTATATTCTGAAACCAATATAAGTTTTTATCTAAAAATATCAATATAAAGTTAATAATTGTAATATTCAAATGTTGTAATAAACACAAATGATTGAGAGGATGTCATAACATCATATTTAGTAGTAATGCTATATATATTCGTATAATGGGTAATATAGTAAAATTATAATTACATAGAAATTGTGGCATTAAAAAATTTAATTGTTTAAACACTTATTTTAATAAATTTAAAAGGATGAACACTATTAATGTTCTTTTGTCAAGTTTATGGAAAATATCTTTTAACAATTTTTGAATTGAATATACAGTGAATGTCAAATAACATTTAATAGACAACACTAGAAAATGTTTTACTTTTTAAATTTGGTAATAGTTTAGTAGGGTTGGTGATTAAGCTTTGAATGCTGAAACAGCTGTGATCTCCTTATAATTCCCATTAAACAGAATGCGGGTATGACATCCTCTTACTAACTACTACTTTAAAATGATATATTATGAACCTAATATAATTAATTATAATTAATTGTACACAAGACCGGCTTTATATACAATCGATTCGTGTGTATGGAGCGCCAATTTTATAGGGGTGCCGCATACTATAGTAAAATTATGCATTTGCTAAAAAATTGGGGTACTGAATATTTCTTCGCACAGAATCCCAAATTAGTTAAAGCCGGCCCTGTATACATGAATAAAACAAATTCTGTTTTAAGAATTTTCAGTAACACAATATAAGGTATATAAGTGCTATATTTAATGCACATAGTGAATCTCATACGCATAGAGTGCACACCACAATTAATTTATATATATATATATAAAAAAAAAAAAAAACTGTGCATTATTGATTAAAATTAAACCTCAATTTTTGTAACTGAAGACTTAGCATTACAATAGTTTTCCCTAGATAGGTCATCAAGTAATTTATAACCGCCACGAATAAAAAAGGATAACTTATTTAATTTGTCCATGCTGTTTGTACCACAAATAATGTCTCCTTGATAGTATCCCTGACAGAAAATTATAATTCAACTATTTTGATTTAATAAATATTGTATGCCAAACAATGTTAAAAATTTTATTGTTTTCATTATTTCATATTAAACATTTTAATTTTAAATAGATACTTACAAAATAAAGTCTTTTTTTACAAATACTAATTGCTTCTTTTAAATTTTTTACACTCAATGAATCAACTGCTACTATATCAAACTGTAATAATTGTTCATATATTTGAAATACATGTCCATATTCATCTTTCATAGTTTTAATTAATTGGTCAACTTGACGACATGTCCTTTGAGAATTGTATGTAGCAACTATTAACACAGGCACTAAATGATTTGAAATACCATTTTTACCTATAATAATTAAATAACAATATGATGTTACAGTGTTACACTCACATTAATTGTCTCCATTTATTTAACAGAAAATATGCACCATTTAGAACTCAAATCATGAAATTTTAGTTAAACTATTATCATGGTGACATTTCATACAAATATATTTGCTATATTTTCCATTGAAGAGACAGAGACAATATTATATCAAAATATGCAAGTACGGCATGATTGTAAAAATAGTTTTTAAATGTTAAACTACAAACTTATTGGTTCTGTAATATGAATTCTTGCTTGAACAAAACTAAGCCAAAAACGAACAGTTTTAAAAATTTCTGTTGAAGACTGTTGCTCATTATAAACAATCACTAATACTTTATTTGGTGTATTTTGAATTATATGATGGTAAGAATTATAGTAGGTATCTTCTCCAGAAAAATCCCAAAATGTACATTCATTGATACCAGATAATTTTTCCTAAAAATAGGACAAAAAAAAAAATCCAACAAATTATATTATAATACATATCTTACAATTTCAGTAGGTAGCACACATGAAGATTTTAGTATTTTTTTTTTAACAGTGATAATAAATAATAAATATATTTTGATATATACCTTTTGAACAACTATACCCCTTGTACCATCATGTTTATAATTTGAAGTATTTGTTACATTATATTCTGTAAGATTCATCTCGTTTCCATTATTGTACTGTCCTTGTGATGTAATTGTTCCTATTTAAAATAATTATGAAACAAAGTATTTTAAAAAATAAATAAATTTAATATAAATTTACTGTTATTAATTGTTCTCAATGTATTTCGTGATTTATCAAGCAGAATTGAAAACAAACCCAATTTCATCAACCGTATAATTGATGACTTTCCAGCATTGGAATGTCCAAAAAACAACAAATTTGTATTTTGAATATATTCGTTCCTTAGAACAAGTTGTTGAATATAATTTTCTCTGATATTATTCTACAATAAAAATAAAAGTAATAAATGTAAAAATAAAATTATATGTGAAAATGTAAGCTTACAGTATTCAATTTAGTAAATATTGATAATATTTCTTTTTGATTATTTTTTATTGCAGTGATTTCAGGTTTAATATTGTCTATACTACTTTGATGAGGATTACTTCCCGCAATACATAAACACCTGAATCATAGATTTTAGTTTTTAATTATATTGAAGAACATTTTATTTTAAAATGTATACCTAACAATTTCAACATGTCCATGTCTAGTAGCTATATGCAGTGGATACAGTCCTCTTTCATTTGGAAATTCAAAACTATAACCCAAATTAATTATTGTCTCCACGACATTTAATAAACCTTCTTGCACTGCAACATGAATAGGAGCATTCCCTTCCTATTATAAATACTTAATGTACATTACATTGTTCCAAAAAAACTAAACAATTTTTTTTACATTATTAAACAACTCTAAATTTCCAGGAGCATTTTTTAGTAAATATATTGCAATATTTTCATGTTTTTCTGATATGGCTACTAATAGAGGTGTATTAAGATTTTCATTTACTACATCTGCTGTAATATTGTATTCTACTAATTTTACTACACAGTCTATATAACCATAGCGGCTTGCTATATGCATTGCTGTATCTCCATTCTGAAAATATTTAGTATACTGTAGTACAATACATATATATATATAAATGTTTTAAATTATTTTAATTTACATGATTTTGATTATAAGCAATTTGTGGTTGTCGTGACAAAAGACTTTCAAGCACAGATACTTTTCCATTATGCGTTGCCAAATGCAGTGGAGTGTTTCCGTTAAAATCTTTACAGTCTATACTAGTTATTTTATCTAACAATATGTCTACGATATGTTGAAATCCATGAGCAGATGCCAAGTGTAAGGCAGTTTGTCCTTTCTAAATAAATTTATAATAATTATTAGTATTTACAGATATTGAAGAAAAAAAAAATATTCACATTATTTGCAGCAAAATAATCCAAATCATCTTTATTGATCATAGACTCTGCTGATTTTTCGTCAGCGTCTTCAAGTAATTGTAGTAACGACGACATGGCTTTAGGTTTGTACAGTTTGAGAGTTGATAAAAGTTACATTATACCCATTCAGATTTAACTAACAAGTTAAAGCGTTAGTAACTAAAAGTAAAATATAAAAAGATGCAAAGTGCTATTTCATATTTTAGAGAACAATCTATTCAATCATCAATATTTCAATAGTTCAATTAGTCTTATTCTATGAATAGTTCAATCGAAAATTTAATTTATGCTGTGGTTTAATACCAATTAAAAATTAGGAATAAACGATATAAAATTATAAACACAAGTAGGTAAACAAATACTAAATAATAAATATTATATTTTGTAGGTCTCGCTAGCAATATATGATAAGAGAGCCCAATGATAACCATAGTGTATAACCATGATATATTTTGTGGTATAATCATGGTTGTAGATAGTACTAGTAATACTTATGTTTTTATTTATGTCACAGACTATATGAAAATATTTGCATTCGAAAATACGATTCTGAGCGAAAATCATTCAGATATAGGTACAATATATTAATACTAAAAATCCGTTCCAAAATTTTACCACGTATGTTAATTACTCATTTAATTATTAAATGTCATTTACTCATTTATCAAAAAAATGTTCAAGTTCCTACGATTAAAACAGAATTAGTTATCATAATATTTATAAAATAAATCGTAATATTGCCGATTATCCATCATTTTTTAGATGTTTTAGATTCCATCTTGGTACTTTATAAAGCTCATTTTTCGAATTTTCCAAATTTTTTTTCCTAGGAGAAGAAAAACTACCAAATAAAATGGGCAAAATTACGATTTCCGTAAATTTTTATTTTTTATTTCGTGATTAAGTTTTAATCGTAAGGACATGAAAATTTTTTTGAGTACTAACATAGATAATATTTACTTGTGGTAAATTGTAAATTATATTTTTAAATATTATAATATTTTTAAACCGATTGATTGAGTTTTTGGCTAAATATAGGGCATTGAACTTTTTTCAAAAAAAGTATATATATTACTAAGAAAGAATTAAGAAAAGTGGGAAGGTCGATTTTGGACGTTCCTTCAGTCCTCAGAGAAATAAGTGGTTTATTATAATTAAAATTTAAATGCAAAGATATTGCGTTAGAAAATACGATTCTGAGCGAAACTCAATATAATACAATATATTATACTGATAAGCTGTTCCAAAAGTTTACCACGTGTGTGAACTACCTATGAGAATACTCAAAAAAATTTCAAATATATACGTTCAAAATTACATTAGTTATCATGAAAAATCTAAAATCAATTTCATCAAAATTACTATTTCCCAGGGGCGAACGCAGGGGTAGTTTTGGGGGTTTAAACCTCCCCCCGAAATATCTGGAACAAAAAGTAAATTACCTGACCTACTAGTGTATTACTAAAAAATAAATTTAAAAAAAAATTATAACTTGTTATTAGTCATTTAAAAGTTTTAAATTTTATTGCCCCCCTCCCCCACCTTGTAGAAATTCTGGCTACGCCACTGAATATACCCACTTAATAAATAATTTAATAAATTTAATATGTATATTTTTTCTAATTTTCTTAACTAATAATAAAAAATATAATTCATTTTACATAATTATAAATTATAATTATTACATGGTATAAATGTTGTGTGGATCAGGAACAGGAACCTTAATGCTTTTATCGGTTCCGGTTTCGGTACGGTTTTATAAAAAATTAAAAAAACAGTTTCGGTTCCGATTTAGGTTTTCTAAATGTTAAAATTAAGGTTTCGGTTCTGGTACCAGTTAATACCAGTTTTAACCGGTTTTCAATTTTGTTTTTAACTTTAATTTTATATTTACATGTTTTACATGTCGCTTCATCTTTTTGTTTATTATATACAAAATATAAATGTATCGATGATTTTTTACACGGCCCATATTGATTAATGATTATTAAAAAATAAATTGTAATAAAGGAAATAACTACAATACACATGTTAAGAGTAGAACAAATCGTGAAATTGAAACTTGTAAAATATAACTATTACCATTGATTATAGACTGTCGGCCGACCACCGCTTCTCCCTTTATCAATAATATACTATTGGGCTAACCCCGCGTGACAGCAGTCGCCGACAGCGCTCTGCAGTGGTCGACAGCAATTAACTGATACCGATTTTTTTCTATTGCACGGCTCATCTGTCTATTCTATAATCAATGCTATTACGCATTCGCCCATATATGTATATTTCATTATTGATGATTTAATGTTCCCAATTTTCACATATTTATAATAAATAATAGTACCTTTATAATAACGCAAAAATAGATATATAAAGTAGATATATGTATATACTATAAACATTTACGCAAGCCTATACGCACAGGTAATAATATAATAATATGTATTTATATATTATGTTTTATTGTATTATACTATTCTAATTTTCTCAAAATAACAAACAACATTATTTTATTTTTAAGAATTAACTAAATTTATCTATATATATATATATATATGTATCCATATTATTTTATTTCTATTAATAACATATAATAATTCTTATTTACAATAATATTTTATTCTTTCACAGACCATCAATTTTCTGTGGCCCATTAATTCTTCAATAACAATTCTTGAAATTACAAAAAAAAAAAATAATAATAATATAAATGTAATTTGTTGGAACCGCGAAGAACCGAAAAAAACCTACAAAATACTAGATTAAAATATGGGTTCGGGTTCGGTTTCGGTTCTTAATCAAAAAAAATATACAACGGTTTTCATACGGTTCCGGTTCCAGGGTTTTTAAAGGGTTTCGGTTCCAGAACCGGTTCTTTTCGGTTCGGTTCCAGTTCTTGGTGTGGATATAAACAAGTTGTAATAAATATACCTTTTTATATTTTCAATAGATACTTATATTAGGTATTTGTTTATTAAACTGTAACTGTGTATAATTCGATATCACTAAATATACTTATATAAGTAATTAGCGTATAATTTAAGAAAAAAATGTAGGTAATATACATTTGTACCTAAAGTTTTTTATCCTTTCGTGGTCCTTTAACATAAAATAAAGTTGTCATTATATATTAAATACTTATTATTATTTTATCCAATATCCATAGATATATCCAAATAATATTCCAAATTTTTGTCGAAAGCAATTGGATGACATTGCAAAATATAAAGTTATTGCGCATTATTGGATACCTGATATAAACTTCAAGTTTCCAACTTCTGGTAAATGAAAGTTGAAATTTCAACATTCATGGTTATGCTCATTTACATGGTTGGTGTATTCTGCTGCAGAAGATGGATCTTACTGCCGTTAATGTGTGTTTTTTGGATCGTATTTCGTTGGAAAGGGGGTCATCAGAGCACAAATATATTGGTTCAACTTCGTTTCGAGATTGAAAGAAAGCGCTCGAAAAATTTAGAGAACATCAAATAAAAAAATATCACCTTGACGTAATGGAAAATGGACAAAATTTTAAGTTCATTTACGAAAATCATAAATGTGATGTGATCAGCGAAATTGACACAGGGCGGAAAATACAACAACTCGAAAACATGAAAAAGTTAATTCCGATCATTCAAGCAGTTTTGCTATGTGGTAGACAAGGATTATGTCATTAAAAATGCCAGAAAACAACGACGGAAATTTTAGAGCGTTACTTCGTTATTCTCTATAGCGGTGATCAAGTTTTGGCCAATCATTTGAATACTGCGGGTGCAAATGCAATGTATTTAAGCTATCGCATTCAAAATGAAATAATTGATGCAGCAAGGAAACTAATATCAACGAATATTGTGCAACGTGTAAACAAATCTGGTTGTTTTTCTGTTATTGCTGACGAAATTACAGATGTGAGTGGTATTAAACAGTTTTTAATATACGCTCGATTTGTTAATAAAATTGATGATGAATGTATAATTCGAGAAGACTTTTTGTGTTTTATTCCTGTCGAGGACGTTTCCGGAAAAGGGCTTGCAAATACGTTGATGATCAAGATAAAGGACATTGGAATAAACCTGGTTAATATAGGTCGTTTTATTGGGCAAATTGTAATTATATATAAATATATCATTTATAATAATTATAAATATTTTTAAAAATTTTCAAAAACCTTTTTCGAAATTTTTTTCTGCGTTCGCCCCTGCTAAATTTTTCCCGTCATTTTTTGATAGTTTTGATTAAAGTGAGTTTTTGGTAAAACTTTTGAGAAATTTTAAGAATGAGTTTTATAAAGTAACAACTAGATATAATTTGATACCGAAAGCATATACCCTATTCCGTATTCGTGGTAATTAGACCATTATTTCTACCCGAAATCATGCTATCAGTCTTTTAAAAACACAAAATATCATAATATTCAATTTTATTAAATATTTAAACTTTAAAAGCTTATAAAAAAATTGTCAGTCACGATTTTCAAAATATTTTATAATAGGGTTAAGTACAGTTTATGATTATGCTTATACAAAATTTTCAAACCGCGATAAACCCAAAATTGCAGGTATTATTAAACATTTTGAAAAAAAAGTTCAAAGCTCTATAATTAGCCAGAAAATCAACCAATCTATTCCAAAATTTTGCCACACTTGTATATTACCATACGCGTAGTGTGATGAATATCTATGGAGAGGCTAAAGCCTTCAGCCGAAAAAAAATTTACTGAATATAAAGTATTTGATGGAATTTTAAATGGGGGCTTAGGGGACTTTAGCACATGAATTATAAATTAATGGACAAGGAATTTTTATATTTTATTATTTATTTGAAAAATTCAAATTATTAAAATTTTCAGGTGGTCATAATATATATCAGCCTATTACAATTTAAATGAAAAAAAATAATGACAAAATATAATTTTTTAAAAATAATTTTTGTTTAAATCCATGATCTATCAGTTTTCAGTTTGTCAAAAACAAAATATAAAAAAATAAAAAGTGATGAATGAGAAATATTATATCAAAACCCAAAGATATAATAGTGGTGGAGGCAATCGAGGGCCCTTGCTCCCCTTAATTTTATCGGGAAGGGGCAAAAGTATCATTTTGCCCCCCTCCCCAGATAAGTCAACAGTTCATTACTAACAAATTAAAAATGTGTTTAAATATTGTTAACAGTGATTTTTTAAACTTATTGTTATTAAACCTTATTAGCATTATTAGTATTATCTTAGTATTATCACTTATTAGAATTATTATTAACACTTATTATTAATAACTAAAATAAAATAAAAGTAATTACCATGTATTTAAGGCTTGTGCCTTGTGTAGTAGTGGAAAAACAAAAAATTAGGTATGTGTAAAAGAAAAATGTATTTTACCTCCCCCCCACTTGTTTACAATTTTGGTGAGTACATTATTTTGGCCCCCTTATTTTACCCAGTTACGCTACTGGGGGAGATCATCCCCCATATACCCCTTGTCTACGTCCATGCTTCCATTTGAATTTTTGAGACAAGATCAGATCAACCAATATTTAAAATATTTTAATTGTAGGTACTTAATACGGGTTTCTATAATATAATACTAGTAATATTTTAATACCAGCTATATCATAAATATAAATATAAATACTTTTCACTTAAATTAATATTATAGATACAATTTTAATTAATGTACCTATCAGCAGTGGTACTGAACTCGATTTAAAACGGGGTGTCATGAAAATAAAATTTAACACCCACTCCTAAAAATTACCTGATATACCTACTTATAATAGCATTGATTATAGAAGTGGCGTATTTATGGGTGGGGGATATGGGGGATATATACCCTCCCTTAAATAATTTATTCAAGTGATATTTTTCGAAAAATGATATAAAATAAATTACTTTGTATAACTATAAGAACCTACCTATAAGAATAAGAAATTAAAGAAAATAAGAATATCGAAATTGCTAACCTAATACGCATTATTTATGAAGGTGAGAGAATATAGGGGCTTAATCTTGGTCAATGAAATATTGCCATCCTATATATCTCCCCCTTAACAAAATTCTAAATACGCTACTGGATTATAGATAGTATTTATAATCAATGATAATAGGTATGTTCAGTGCCACTATATCCGTCAGCTTTAAAACATTTAAAACTAATCGTGCATTCGTACATATATCTTAGAATAATTATAATTCTGAACTCATAATCATTTTTAGTTTAATTATTTATAATTCCGGACGGGTATAATAGTAGGTACTTTTAAATTTTAATAGTACAATGTTGTATAATCGGTTTCTCTGTTCATTTTATTTGTAGATAATAGATGAACGTTTAAATTTCACATTTCACATTTTCACCCACTGGCTGTCGCCACCATTGAGATATAGATTTGGCGCCACTGGTATCTATAACATATTTGTAATTAACTGAAACATATATTACAATATATTAGAATATAAAAATACTATTTTATTACCTATATCGATTACATTTTTTTTTTCATTTGTGGTTAATTATGTTTTTTAGTCAATCGGTCATTATATAAATATCAAATTAAAATAAATCGTATAATAATATTAGGTACGATTGGGGTCGACTTCTATTTTAGTAAAATTATAATTGTGTTACAATATTAAATTATAGTTAATGTATATGTATAATCTGTTCTAGTTGAGGTAAACGTAAAATAATTCGTTTATATTTATTCCGACTTAATGCAAATAAAAATCGGTCGGCGTTCAAACAAACTTTGAATGATTAGAAACGCCCGCAGTACCACCAGAATGGAATCGCGCGGGCAAATGAAAAACTTACCATGGTCTTAAATGATAATCCAAGATTATCCAAGTTATTTAAATTTCCTGGTTTCCACTTTAATGCGACTTTGAATGCCGAAGAACTTAAGTAGGTATCGCGTCGGTTTCTCCCGTTCTCTCTCTCTCTGTATCCCTTTCACTCTATATATATATATATATATATATATATACACATATATTATATAAGGATATGTTCGTTTTTGCGCCTCGCACCGTTCATAATTGTATAACACAAATAGGGTGTGTGGGAAAGGTTTAAATTCTCATCAGGACCCGAGCGTATATTATATAGTGTTTTCAGTTTCTACACCACAACCTGTTTTGTTGAATCTAAATATACGTGTAAGCAGAAACATAGAGTTGGTAGGATATAAAAGATTATATATATTATTTTATTCAGCCATAACAACCTAATATATTAAAATTGAATTATCGTTTTGAATACAATTCACTTTTTCGAATTCTTCACCTAAATCGATATGAATTATAAAATTATATAGGTTTTATAGCCGTATAAGTAATAATAATAAATAATATTAGAGGCTTTTATAAAAAAAATATTTCTGGTTTACTGACTATAAAGTGAATTGTCAATTGAAATAGGTTACACTGCAGTGACGCCGAATACAGGCCGAGGGGCTAAAGTGGCGCCGAGAACGGGGTTCATGTATGGTTATGACCCGACCATAATTTGGGAAGGTGGTGGTATAATATTTTAATTTTATTGATTTTGTAAAGAAATATTTATAAATTTGATAAAATTATGTAATATAAAATAGGTTGTTAAAACTTTGCATTTTATTTTATTGACCAGACTATTTAAAAGACATTCGGTATCACTGGGTTATAGGATATAGGATTGCATTTGTATACAACTCAAAATTAAATATTTAAATGGTTTTGGTAACGTTAATTAGTAATGATGTTATGATAACATATTTTTAGTAAATTTAAAATTAAAAAAAAAATTGCATAAGTAATAATTTGTATCTATATGCATACTTATGTATATGTATACTTGTATAGTAGCATTATATAATATTGAACTATCAATGTGTTAGACGTTAATGATTATTATAGGGTAAGCGATTAAAATATTTTTGATTTTTCATATATTTTCTTTTAGTCATGGATATTTCAGATCAAATTATAAATTATAAATTCGATTGGTATGATATGGAATAGTTATATTAGATTCTGCGAAGAATGTATTGGTTTTACAATTTTTTTTTTTTATGTTTGAATATATTATTTCGGATAATAATTTTTTTTGAGTATTCAAATAGATGTTCTACATATTAGAAACAATTTTGGGACGGATTGATTGATTTTCGGACTAAATATGGAGCTTTGAATTTTAGCCAAAAATGATTAATTACCTGCAATTTCGAGTTTAACGATTTGAAATTTTTTTAGAAGCATAATCATTTGCTACTGAATATATTTACAAAATATCAGGGACATTTTTAGAATTAGCGAGGCCCAGGGCAAAAATATTTGCGTGGCTTTTTTTCTAGTTGTTAGTATCGCTAAAATATCCACTAATTTTTTAAAAAAACTAGTGTTATTTCAATAGAAATTATTTAAATTATGCATATTTCTTATAAGATTTAATATATCATATTCAAATAATAATATGCATTTACATATAAATTTGTTTCCTTATAATAATTAATAAACCATACAGGTTACAGTTAAACAAATTTTTTTTTTAGAATTAAATTTCTAATTTAAATAGGTATACTAAGACATTTTAGAAATACTTATCATGGTTTTCCTCTATTTTAAATGTTATATAAAAAAAATCATATGACAGAACAATAATTTAAAAAAATATCATACAAAATTAATTTTTTGTGATTTTAATTCTGAAAATTTTTCAATTATATCATTGTAGTTAAAATTTTCACATAAAGTACGTTCAATTGAAATAAGAGCCAAATCAGAAAGACGATTTTGCACCATTGTTGTCTTCAAATAATTCTTAATCAGTTTTAACTTTGAGAAACTTCTTTTTGCACTTGTTGTTATAATGGTATCGTTAATAATATTCTTAATGCAATAGAAAGCTTTGGAAATGAACCACATGTTGTTTCTATTAAATCAAGACACTCGATAGCTGTTTTTTGTTTATTCAAAATTCTATATTTTCTATATTTTTTTTTTTTTTTTTTTTTTGGAGCGCGAGGCCTTAAATAAAACTAAATAGTACAAGTACTAAAATATAATGTTCAATAAAGTTTAGCTCGGTGATGTAGTCCTAAAAAATTGTATGTGTATATGCCCAAATGCCAATATGTTTACATGTAAGGACAATAAAATCCTCTACTCATGCCCCTCATAAAAAATCCCTTTGTTTTACTACAAAAAAACAAATCATAAAAAATTTACAATTTACACACTTTAATGGTATATAATATTTATCATCATCGGCGCCGAACGACCATCATATTAGCATACTATAATAACTATTTATTATACAATAATAATTGAAAGACGTGTCGACCGTGTGTTCATTGTGTTAATTGACTGTAGTTGAGAAGTAGAGAACATAGATGGGGAAAAAGGAATTCTGTCTCCTGTAAATATCAGCAGGTAATGATACAAAGTTTACAGTACCACAATAGGAAAAATTTAAATTTGTATTTCATTATTATAATTATATTGAATTTTAAAATGCTTAAAACTGAAAAACTGGGTATGCATAAATAAATTACTGTGTACTCGCGGACTTATAATTTTTATTTAGGTACATGCATATTATATTAAAAAATAAGAAGTGTACACGCGTTAACCCACCACTACATCACTGATTTAGGTACAGTTTGTAACAATCATATTTATCTTAAAAATATGATAAAAAAAAGTGATAACTGAGATTCGTAAAATTCTTTAATATTATGACGTGTAAAAAAAAATCATTTAAATAATATAGAAAAATATCTAAACATAATGTTAAAATTGTTTTAGTATACACGTTTTTTCCTCATAATTAAATAAATTTGAAAGAAATAAATGTTTTTTATTTATTAATTACATATTTTGAACTTTTCTAATTTTCTATTGTTTACTAGACACCTTTTTTAAAGAAAATTGTTATCAAGGTTAATAATGTGTAACAAATATTACCACAAAAAGCAATTGGCATAAATGATTAGTTTTTGGGATAATGTAAATTTGAAATTTGCACATTTTGGAAGGATTTACTTAAATAAGTAATTTTAATATAATAATATAAATAATTATCGTAGTCTATTGGACTAATCGCTAAGGTATTGTCTTGTATAGTCGAGAGTCCCGGACGAAACGAAGAATGTATTGATTTTGCAATGATGTGTACTTATTTTTTGTGTTTTATATTTTGTCTAGTTGGTATTTTATTTAACTCATTCTTCAAATTTGTTAAAAGTTGTTTATTGGAATACGGGAAACTACGAAAAATGTTTAAAAAATTATATGCAATATTCACGGAAAGAGTAATTTTGACGAACTTTATTTTAAATATTTTTACTTATACAATACTAAAGAATACAAACTAATACAATTTTGAACGTAGGAAAATTTTTTTTTAGTATTGACATTATAGGCATCTTACATATGAGAACAGATTTTGTAACTATTACATAAGTTTTATGCATACTCGTAATATAGAACTTTGAATTTTTTCCAAAAATGTAATATTTCTTTCTCAACAATGTTCAATGTAAATTGTAATTTTGGAAATTTAATAGGAGGTATAATCATAAACTACTTAATTTAATTATAAAAATATTCGTAAATTGACAGCCTTATAGGCAGAATAGGGGGTGGCTTGGGGGGATTTAACCTCCCCAAATTTTTTTTTGCGTGCTTTAATTATTTGTGTTATCAATGTATAATAGAATAACATAGTTTTTACCATTGACTTTATAATATATAAATATATATATATATATATTTTATAAAAAATCAATGCAATTACAATAAATTATATTTATTTTTTTATAATTTTTAAAATAATTTATTTTTATTTTTTCACTCTTGACTGCTATATTTTATTTTAATACATAGTATAATAAAAATAAAGATTGTATTACAGTGGTTATATTTTGATCTTTGGAATTAACATTGAAGACGAGACAAAAATAATATATTAAAAATAATAATAAAATATTGTTGATAGTTAATGAGTATATTGGCTACAGTACAATTTTATACATGAACACTTGGTTTTCCCATAGATTGTACACTTAGGTTTATGTATAATAATTAAATACAGTGGCGCCGGTGCTGGGGGAGCAGAGGGGGCATTTGAAATGTTAAATATGTTAGGGAGCAAATTATAATTTTGCCCCCCCTGAAAATTTGTCATCATAGTTATACACCTTAATACTTAAACATTTTAGAGTTATAGTTTAAATTTTAATTACATTTTTATTATTTTTAATATTTATATAATATAATATGTAATAAAATGAATTTTGAAAAGTTGTATAACAAAATTAAAAAATGTAAAACATTAAAATTGTTTTTAATTTTATATTCAAAATTAAATTAGGTAAAGACTATTAGTTTAATCAACAAAATAGTAATTAAACCTATTTTACAAAAATTAATAAGTATTTGTATTTTATTTTAATATACTATATATCATGATTTTCCTAAAATGTTTGCCCCCCCCCATAAGAAAAATAGTTCCTGCGCCTCTGATTAAATACCTAATATGATATGAGATTTCATAGGTTATGTAAGGTTTATAATATGACAGGAAAAGTTGAATATATTAAGTTAATTAGTTAAAGAAAATGTTGATATATATTTATAATATATATGCATGTAAATGTTTTGTTAAGATTTAAGATTTTAGTATTAAGCCTGTATTCCCCCAGAAAATTTGTTTCAGTTCTGCCTATGGATAGACTCAATTTCATAAAGGATGATGGAGGAACGTCCAGAATCAACTTAACGTTTTTTTTTTAAATATTTTTTTTCGATATTATTTGATAATATACGAGTATTGATTACATTGAGTTTCGAATCGTATTTTCGAATGCAATATCATTGCATTCAAATCGTAATTATAATAAACCACTAATTTCTGAACTTTAGTGTTATATTTTGTTCTATTAAATATTGTGTTGATGTAAAGTATTGTAAACAAAAAGTGGGAAGTCGATTCTGGACATTCTTCCTTTGTCCCTTCGGTCTTCGGAGAAATTAGAGGTTTATTATAATTATGATCTGAATGCAATGATAGCAAAACTCAGTCAATATATTATACTTATAATCCGTTTCAAAATTTTTCTACCTTTTAAAATACTTAAAAAAATGTCTTACAATAAAAATTCCATTAGTTATCATAAAATAATTAAAATCAAATTGATTAAGCTAAGTAAAGTATCAAGTATAAAGTACCAAGTAGATGTGATTTTCTACCTATAGTTTACCCTACTTGTCGTAATCAAAACAAAAGGGTAGAATATTTCTACTCGAAAAAATGTTTTTCAGCCATAAAAAAAAACATCTTTGTAAAACCAATCCATTCCTCGTTTCGCTCAGAATCTATAAAACCAATAGCGACTATGGTTAGGCAAGATAATTTTTTTTTTTTCTATTACTCATCATGATTCGTCAAAATCCTTTCATATTAATGTAGGTAGGAGTGTAAGTCTTCTAATATATATTAAAATAAACAATTCAATAATTATTATAATGTGAAAACTTTGTACAAACAATGCTAATTTTTTAAATAGTTTTCAAACATGTATTTCTATTATAATATATTTCTATAAATATATATATAATGTCAAGTTTTTTATTAAAAATGTTCTAAACAAGATGAGTTTTTGAAATAATTAATTTTATTATAATTTTGTTTTAAAACTTATAATTTATGTCGAATACATGACGGAGTAGATATTTTGCGACAAGTTTAAGGTAAAACCCTCTGAGCTTCAGAACTTTTCCCTGCTTTGTTATAACTTATAACCCATAAAACGATTTGTTTAATAACACGTGTAACTAATAGTGATATAAAGGTACCTATTACCTATATATACTGTACAGGGTTAAATTGAACACCATATTAGTTATTACTTATTACGTTAACATAATGCATATGTATATAATATATATTATATATTAATATATATTAGTTGGGTAAGTGAACTGATAAGGTAATAATATAAATAATATAAGCTGAGTTGTTAATATAATATTGTCTTGATTATAATATTTAAAAATATAGTTTAGTATAGGTATTTGTTTATAATTTTAATAGCAAAAATGAAATGAAAATCCCATTTTATGTGATTTTTAATTGATGTGTAAGTACGATAATTTTTATACGATATACCTATGCTGTATATAATAATATCTTCTAAATCCATAATCTACATTTAAATAAATTTGAAATGTATTTTTATTGACATTATAGTCGATGACGGAATAGTACAAATAATTAGTTTATTTCAAAGAATGAAGAATGTTGAAGTATACAACTTATTATTTAACAATATGTAGTAAGTTATTTATACCTTCCGATAAAAAAAATACAAATAATTATATACACACTACTATTATCTAACCTAACCTACTGAGAATTTATTGTTTTACAATTTATATTTTGTATTTTATTATATGGCTATATATGGGTAACATGTGACCTGAGTGTACGTATGTATATTGTATAAGGACCTTATATAGCTTATACCTACGTATTATTATTGATAGTGGTTATATTATATTATTATATCATAATATACTATATTATTATTCTGTATCTTCTATAGTTCTATACATAATAGACGAACCACGAACAATACCTAGAACGACTAAAATATATTATGATATGGTATATTGAATTATTTTTTTAAAACTATGTTGTTAAATTTATTTTTTTTACTGTATAGTTTTTATAATGGAAAATTATACTCTTATGTTAATAATATATTTATCATTGAGGTAGTACTTTAGTAAAGTAGCCTAAAATAATAATACATGTATGTTAATGTATTGCAGGTGGTTATTCTTTTTGAATTCTATGCTCTATTAGTGTATTGCTATGTTGTCCCTATGTATAATTATCATCTTGCTTATTATAATAATAAGTTAATAACTTAAAATAAAGATTATCTATCTAATATTTTAGTTTTTCGATCCAAAAGATAGTGGATTTCTTTCTAATGGAGACAGATATACTGTCTATATAAGTCTAGATACTATATGAATGTCATAAATTACAAATATTATACAATATAGACCAAGTTTTTATGACATTATAAAATACTTACTTATATAAATAATTTTTAAAAATTATCGGATACTGGTGGTGTAGATTTTCCTCCTTTGTTCTTTTGATATTTGAAGAGATTTGATGTAATCATATATAGGCATCAACGAGTGATATTGAAGACCTGAATACTCTTCTTCACTTAAAAATTTGTTTAGAGTAGAAAGAGGCAAAACTATAATATTATTAAATATTTAGTTTTGTTACTTACGAAACTGTTAACTGTTTATATATATATATATATATATATATAAATAATATAATATTAAAATTTGAATAGAATAACTTTTAATTCTCTATTTCTCTAGTATATGAGTATATGACATAAGGACATATAGGTATTAGCATTGATTATAGAATAGACTATTCTATAATCAATGGTATTAGGTACACTTTGATACGGTCTGTCGGTTTGGAGATATTACGGGTTACACTTCTCTAATTAAAACACGCGTTTCAGTATCACGTTTACTTTTATTTGATTTTGATTAAATATACAAATTAATACAATTACATAAATTATAAAGCATCGACGGACATGGCTAAAATTAGCGGTCACGGCGTTGCGCAGAACTCAGAGTTCGCGGGCCTTATAATTCGCTCTTTTTAACCGGTGGGTATCGCGTTTACAATAATACTGATCTTTGCAGAAATCTTACGGATTCGACTCACTTAATATGTAAGTGTCGTAGTCTCCGTGAGATTTCAGATGCAACGGGCCAATGTAGGTCGTTGTAGTATTTCGTGGTCTTTCTGGGTATTCGGCTTTACTGAAAATGGCATCATAGTCTTCGTTATTTCTCTTCTTATCCACGCATTACTTGTGCGTACGTGTGTGTGATCACGTTTGGATATATATTGGACCGTAGTAAACTTGCCTTTTATACTTTGGTAGCTCTGAATAGAGCCGTTTTAGTGTTACGTAGTTTGCGCTGTAACAACTTATATAATCGTGACCCATAGTTAAACCAACGATCGATTATAGGTATCGATAATACATTAATGTTGTATTTTTTACTTTTTTGCACCACTAAATTTATTATTTTTTTTTTCTAAGTAGGTACTTTAAACTTTTTATTTTTAATAGGTTACGTGTACCAATATATATATTTATATATTCGTTTTCGAATAATTAAATAATTATTCGTGTTACATTTCTATAGACGTAGCTAATAATAATGATGGATCATGGATAGTAACATAATAATGACCTTTTTTTTAATTAAACAACGAGTGAAAATAATTATATTTATTTTTATATATGTACGATGAGTAGGTATCACTTAATTGATTAATTTATACTTTTATACAAAGGCATGTAAATGTCCTATGTTATAATTTTCAGAACTTAATATAGGTGTGTAATATGTATATACTTATATTTTATAGTAGGTTTAATGATATTAAACCCAGTTTAAATAATAACGTAATATTTGCATAATTTTAATTAAAATACATTTCTAAAATACATGAACCATGTGAAGTTTATAAAAAAATAAAATAAAATATTAGTAAGTGTTATAACGTATAATACAGGTTTATTTTAAATTAAGATACTCATTATTATGAAAATTATTATATTTTTCATATTTTTCTTCTGAAACAAATATAATATTCATTTTTAATTTCCATCGTTTTCGTTATTTGTTAAATATATAATAGGTATTCCTTTGATTATATTTATTGACTATTAAATAGTAAAAGCTATTTTTAAATTCACAAATGTATAATAAAGTCATATTTTAAAATTAATTTTAGGGTACATATTCTATTTTCAATAATTCGTTTGTCAGACTCTCTATATATACATGTGTATAATAACTATTTAAAATATAGTTATTCTTATTATATTAACAAATTATTTTCGAATATGATTACCCCGTATTTATATAATTAGTCTCCATGGTGGTACAAAAAAAATACCAACTTTAAGATGAAACATTTTTTTGTTATATATATAATTGACTATTGTTAACTGCATAGATAATATAGTTAATATAATTCGTGTAGGTATAGTATGTGTACTGTCTTTATTTTATATTAATTAATATTTGCTATATAAAAGAAAATATATACTTTATACTATACTGTTATCTGTAGAAATAAGTAATGTAATATTAATGTTAAGAATATTATGTTTATCCTTCTACACATTACTATAGACATGTTATATATTGTTGGATTGGTTAATAACTATGTGGTTCATAGTATTCATAGTGTTCATATTATTTTCAACATTTATTTTAAGGATAAAATAATATAATTTCTTAGTAATATCCTATATTTTAATATTTAGATGTTTAGTGTTAAAACAGAATCATTTTTGTTTTAGTGTTTTGTTTTGATAAATGTTATATAATTTAATTCAGGTTTTTTTTACACACACCAGGTAGCTGGCTATATTTTATGACTTAAGTAGTTAAGGTGTTCATGGACATGTTGAATGGAAAATGATAATTAATATTATATTATATATAAGTATATATATATAATATAATATTATATTATGAATAAATTATTATTATTAAACCATTAATTTTTAAACATTTTCATAATTAAGACAGAATATTTAAATATTTTTTTGTGATTGTGTCGTCTTAGCAAATTGGTGTATGATATTATGGTTATATGGGTGATTCTATATTTGGTAATTATTTATATTTTTGCTGTCATAGTGGACCTTAACTACATTTTTACTCTACGAAGTGTCGAAAATGATTTTTCAAATTGAACAATTTAATGCTGGAGTACATAAAAACACCCGCAAAGCAATACAAACGAATGGGGATTGTTTCCAATTCTATTTCTTTTATAAATTTATACATTTCAACTAAAATTGTTGGAGTTATTTCTAATGTCTTATTGATACTTTGAAATAAATACATTCATTATCGAATGTTTTCACATGCAATATGCTATTTAATTAAAACTAGAAATTATGTTCAATATAAAATAATATTGAAAATAAAATTTTCCTATTAAACTATAAACATTTTATAAATTTGACAAATTATTATTGCGATAGAGAAGCAATTTCCCTTCTGAGCTCTTCCCTAAATACGGGCCTGAAGATTACTATATATTTATAAGTAGGTATTATGTATATAAATTTAAATCAAACTCTTTAGTGCATGTCATTAAGATAATTTCATCTTAAATATAAATCTACCTCATAGCTATTATTGACCTTAAAAGTTACTGTTTTTGATTATAAATTGATAATAACATAATATTATTGAAAAGTACTTATAAAAACAATGACAAAAAAAAACATACATTTAAATATAATTAATTATATTGAAGAATATACCTACCTAGTGTTACGATCACATTATGCGACCCGAACGGCTGCTCCAATTTTTGCCAAATAGGCATAAATTCTTAACCGCCGATCTCAGTACGTATGACAAGTGGGGAGACGCAATATACAACACGAGAATAATATAAACAAATAAATAAGAGAGTCGACTTATTACCGTCATTACGCGAGGTTTAAATTATAATTTATACTTAAATTATTTTTATATTTTATTTAAATAATTGTTGTCTGTGCGCGTCATCTCCGCCTGTCATCCGGATTTCCATTGGTCAATCGCTTGGATCCAGATATCAGGTGTATAATTTATATATATATATATAATTACATAGGTGTTTCGTTGCTAAATATATATATTCTATTGTGTTGCTAAGTTGAGAGTTTACTTATTTGAACTGAGATTAAATACGAGCCCTGGGAGTCTCTGTGGGGCTATATAAATTAAATAGAGAACTTTAGATTTCCTAGTGCAGAGATAGCTTAGCCAACTATATCCTCAGGATTCCACTAGTCAAATCTATCGACGGACGTTCACTAGACGAACAGTACCGTTATACTAGTTTATAAAAGATATAAGTTAATAGCTTGAAGAAATATGAAATTTTGTTATTGAAATTGGAATAATAGGAAAATTTAACCCTAAATAATTAGATCCACGTTGCGTATGCTAACAATGACATTTTATATAGCCAGATTTCACGGGATGAAAACAATAATTAAAATACCTAAATAAAAAAAAAAATCTCAATAAAATATAGTTTACTTTATTGTTATTTATAATAATTATAATTTAAACTTTAAAACAAGGTATTAATTATAAATTATTTGTTAATGTTCAGTTAAGATTTTAATTTAATAACTTTATTTCATATTTTTTCACATCAATATTTATGTTGAAAATTGAAATACAAAAAAATGTCAACACACCGTCCAAAGAACATCGCCATCCCTGCCCTGGTTAATTATATAAATGAGCATACCTATTTTATCTCAAAGATAAGATATCATGATTTATTATTTATTCATAAATATTGATATATTAAAATGCAATACAACACAATCACAGTTTTAGTCATAGGTAAATTGTACACTACTAATATTATTTATGGTATTTAATTTTTGTATGAAAATTGAAAATTGAAAACTAAAATTACATTGTACCTAATTAAAACGTTTATATCAAATCACATTTAATTTAAAGCAGGGGGCTGAAAATATGTTCTGGGGGGCTCACCCCTCCTATAGCCTCTCCTTAAATACGCCCACGATTATATATTATGGACTCCTATATATACACACTGTAGTATTGACTGAATTTCGTTTTGGATTTGCGAGGTTAGGTCCGTCCGAACACCACCAAAAAAATCATTTGGATAATACAATAACCGTAATAGCTGCAAATGATATACCGAGTTGGGAATCGTAACGAACATAAAAAACGGACGAAAGAAATAAAAAAAAGACGCGACGGAAATATAATATTATCTTGATCGTTTTGGCCAATCGCAGTGCGAGTTGAGCGTCGCGCCCTGCGGGTATAATACCTATACTAGAAACGTATAGTAAAGGCGAAATAAACGCGGAGAAAATAAATACGAAAACGAAACGGAACGGAATGGAAATACGGTGTTATTGTACAATCGTATTCGGCGGCGTTGTCGTTGTCTGCGGCGGCGTCGGCGGCGGTCGATTCGTACACCGAGCTGAAGGGCGCGAGCGCGCGAACAGCGGCGAACATTACATTCGTAAATACACGCGATTTGCAATGACTGTGCGACGACGACGACGACGACGACGACTCCATTTTCCGTTTGCGTTTTCCCGTCCGTTTTTATTTATTCGCGCACGTAACATTTATTCGCGCCGATTGTTCGTCGGCCGGCGGGTTGCCGGGGGGAAGGAAGAGACATTCCGTTTTGTCGAATACATTCGAATAACCGCCCACCACCACACACACACACATTTAATATTACATTTTATTTATCTGCACTGCTGTTATATATATATATACGATTGTATTTTTGTACGATTCTCTCTATATGAAACGTATTATATATATATTAACTCTATAGTTAAAGTTATATTTGCGTCTATCAATGTTACGAAAAGCAGACATTCAAAATGTCAAAATAAATATTAAAAATATCACTATAACGTCTAAAATTTCTCACTTATTTTATATTATATAATTGATTGGTAAAACAATTACAAAATTTCTATACATCATATAGCACACGAGTTTTTTAATCTTTAAATGTCAATTATATTTTTACATTTTAGAAAAGCTTGAGAGTTAAACGATTTATTTAAAATGTGTTTAGGTTAGAACATAATTATTACGTTTTATAATTATAATAGTTCACTCGTACCGAAAATTAGGTACCCGGCCGTGTAGATATTATTTACATATATAGGTAACTGACATACTTCCGACGATCATCATTTTGAATATTTATATTATGAATACTTATACTAATTCCGGGCCGCTGCACTAAACATTTACACACAGCTAAACTCATTTAACAAGAGTTAAAATAAATTCTGTTGCATAACCCACGTTTAAAATTTTATCTGTAATTGTTAAAAATGTACATTTATTACGAGTTAACGGCCATTTATTGCTGTGTAAAAATTGATGTTTAGTTAAATTTCGTTATCAATATTTTGCGTTACTGATATTGTTTATTTAACAACAATTTGAATAAAACGACGATTGAGCAACGCTCTTAAATTTAACAAGTATTAAAAGTTAAAGTTTAACAAAAGTAAATTTAAACAAGGTATAATAATTGTATTAAAGGCATATTCTTACTTCGGCTTTTAGCGTGTAGCGTTTAAACGATAACCAATCATTGACAAGGAATAACAAATATCGATAAAAATAAAAATTGATTATAAAACTATGGCTATGGATTCAAAGTTAAAATAATTCAATTTTTAAATATAGCATTGAGCGTTTTAACCTGCAATGTCGCAATGGTCAATCAAAATATTGATAAAAATTGATAACCTACCTATAACTTTAGTGCGGGTGGAAGTTTTGGTGAGGCCCTGGAAGTTGTACTGATTTTTGTGTAATTATATTATGAAAAATATTGATTATTTATAATCAATGGTACCCTGCAGATGTTGCAACTAGACTATTTTGGGCTCGCGTGTAAATAAAATCATCAGAGGGGGCCCTCTGAGGTTTTCAATTTTTTTATCATTGGGCCATCATATCAAAACAAGCATTTCATATACGCGACACGGTTATTGCGACACTGATGGTAGGTACTACATATAAAAACGTACAAAATAATACAAAATATTGATGTAGCTCTAGATATTTATTAAACCGCATCAAATTAAACGTCATTCATTAAAATCATTCATTTATTTTGTGAAAATAAAGTATAAGTCAATATTTAAAAATCAGGATGGTTATATAGAGTTATAGACAATAATGTTACTATATAAAACTACCCACTATGAAATGTCTACAGACTATAGTTTTGCTTATGATTACAGTATTACACTCACGTTACACACAACTATATACTATATTCTACAGACACTATATCATATCAATGTATGTGAGCAGTGTGAACACATATAGTTACATATTGATATAAACTTTTAATTAGTTTTCAGTTTAATCGTTTATTATATTTAAGTTTTAATATAATTTATCAATACCTACCTACTATTACAGCAATGCTTTATGTTTAATTATATAAGAAAATAAGATTGTAAATCATAGTAGGATTAGGTATAATACTTATTATATTTTTGTTAAGTTTGATAATTACGAATACATTCAAAATATAGTTAGTATATATATATATATAATAATACAATTTTGAAATTAAAAAGGTTACCAACTTAATTATCGATATTTGTCAATTGTTTTGAACATCGCGATATACATCTTATAAAATAAAAGTATACCTATAATATTTACATTACCTACAGCAATTATAAATGTATAATAATTATAACTATAAATATATTTGGTATAATATTATTATATTATAAATTACAGATAGGTATATTTATACTCATGGACGGAAATCAGGTTGTTTTTTTGTCGAACTATTGATCAATAAATAAAACTCTTTTGTGATAAGTTTATATTGATTTTTTAATATAAATTAGCGATGAGGTTCGGATAATTTTTACAGGGGAAAAAGTGAGTGTGCAACTAATGCTATCCTACATCTACAGGGCATATGCTTATATTATAAATTGAATTATTTTGTATTTCATTACTTCATTAGTGCGTATTATCTACTTGTTATTGATATGTTGGTTAAGTTATAGTGGTTATATTTTATATATATATATATATGGGTACTTCATTGATGTCACATAAAATTGCAAGAAGTCGTTTTTTAATTTTTAAACATTATCTTATGGTAATTTTATCATTTAATATATTTTATAATATGTAGGTATGATATTCATGATGGTAATATATTTTATACAGGTATTATTAATACATAATATTAGGTAAATAATATAATACCTATATGTAAATTTAATCATATTCTAACAATTCGATTTAAACTGCAATAGTTGTCGTTTTAAATAGGCGCACGTTTTTCTAGAACATCACGTCAATTTTCACAAATACATATACTGTTTAAAATATTTTTCAATTTAATCTTCGTAATTTGTCTTTCTAACAAGAACCCCAATATTATTTATAATAGTTATGAACGGTATATAAAATTACTATTATATGCTCATAAAGTAAATTCATAAATAATTTAATAGTTTAAAGGCTGTTGACTGCAGACAACAGTTCTATAAAAAGTAATTTACATTTATTAAATATAAATAAAAGATTAAAAAAAAATTTTAATTATAATGCAGGAAGTGAATTTTAATATTCATTAAAATAATAATAGTCATATAATCGTTATAATGTTTAAAAATTAATAATCTAAGTAGTTAATTAGCATAATTAGGGATAAGGTAAAGTATATGGCAGTTGTGTGCACATGCAACATTGTTAAAATTGTACGTTAAAAGAATGATTATATAGTATTGTACCGTAACAAATGTTTAATCGATGAATATTTTTAAAAACAAATACTTTTCATGCCGTTACAAATAAAATTGCAAATACACTATTTTATCGTATTATGAAATACTTCAGTTTTTAACTATATATTATATTGGTCGTTAGATAAGTAAAGTTATTATAATACTGTTTGGTAAATTGAATTGGTTCGGCAAACATCGAATAATTTATAATATTATAATATACTACCTTTAGGTACCAATTTTATTTATAGGAATACCTAACTAGGTTATGTACATTAATAATTTTTTTTTTTCATTTTGTATATAAAAGTATATATAAAATATCCCAATAAAATAATAGTATGATGTTTACACGAATAAAATTATTTGAAATCGGATTGAAGTTGATCGTTAGTTAATTATTCGCTCGTAATGATTTTTGGGATTCATAACCGAACTAACAATTATACAAATACAAATTGGAATTATCCACCGTTATCGACTTCAGCGCTAACAATATTATAAATAAAATGTATTATTTATTAATAATAACAGATATTTTATGGTAGCAAGTATAAAGTAGGTACTTGAATCTGAAAAAATATAATAAACAGTTTTCTAATGTTTTCGGTGTTTGAATTTACTACAGTAAATTCTGTAAACGCATTTTTCTGCGGTAGGTACTTATATATATATATATATATATATATATATATATAATATACACATTTATTATTTTATTATTTTGATATAGTAAATGATATTTTGATAAACTATAGGTATATATATATATATATATATATTATACGTTATAATATTTTACACCCCACGTTCGACTTTTGTGGAATCCTAGTGAAATGAAGGGGGGCATCGCCATTTTGAGAACGTTCTCTGGCAAAAGTACTTATATATATATATACACACACACACATAATATACAAGTATATAGAAAGAAGGTATGGAAGGGGGGTCATCGGACTCGTTTTCAAATGTGTACACGGGGTGAGTGATTGAGGGTACGGCGAGATGGGGGTCGAGATATACAGAGAGAGAAAGAGTGAGAGACACAGCGAGAGAGTTATTGATCGGTTCGCCACACCCTTGAAACCCCCCCTCGAAAACTAAACCCAAACTAATGCGGTGGGGGGTGGCGATGGGGGAAATTCTGCGCAGTGGACGGCCTAGGTGGACCTGTGTGTGTGTGTGTGTGTGTGTGTGTAGGGGGGGTGGGTGGGGAATCCCGCGCGCTACGGTTCCTGGAAAACTTTAATGTCATTCCTACTGCGAAGCGGCGGTCTAGGTTTCCCTGCTAACTTCCACTTCGTCCCTTATATACTTTTGTCCACCCATCCACCCACTGCTCTTTTATGCATGTATTATATATATTTCTGCTATATTATACTCGGGTCTCGGGAAATATCGAGCGGGTCCCCGCGCCGTGTCAAGGGGTCTCCTGGTTTTCGTTGTATTGTGCGCCATTTAAGAGCGTGCGGACATCGAGAAACGGAATCGTTTTTAACTTAATTTCGACACTGCAGTTATTGGCATATTTTATTATATTATATATTTTATTAAACCTATAACTATTAATATAAACAACGTTACCTTATAATAGGTAACTGATTTTACAATAGGTATTTAGGATTTATTATTTTTGTTAAACATTGGCTCTATTAATCTGTTATTAATTTAATTATATTTTATATCAAAGAAAATGTATACTTGTATATTATACGAACGAGTGAATCAATTTTTTTTTTTTTTAATATAAAAATTCGAATATTATAATTTATATATAAAAAAATAACAAAGACATGCGTAATTATATTTTCAAATTGTATAGTGTTGTTTTTATTCAATATAGATTACAGGTATATGTACTTATAACTATAATATTATAGACTTTAGAACTATTTTTCAATTGCATAATATATTGGAATGTTTTTATTTAGCTATTAAATATAAAAGTAGGTACTTATATCGTGTACAACTTTTTTAAGCTATTTATATTGTCTTTAATTTTAGATATTAAAGTCGATATATTTATTATTTAACTTTTTAGTGTTATAGATCTTAAGCCTAAAAAGTTGTGTAATTTTTATTTTATACATTTTACTCTATTACACATATTTTTTAAAACGTCAACAATATTTATATAATGTTTCTAACATAATAATTTCTAATATATATATTATAAAAAAAATAATAATAATTTTCTTTTAAGTTTTATAAATAATTATTTGTATGTATAAGTAATTAATTAATTTGATACGATATATAGTATCCTATGTTATAAATCGTATTTTATGAACCGTCTTTTTGAGACATCGTTAAGTATTGAAATAGTCAATAGAATTTATTTAAAGTCACAAATATATACTAACCGATAATTGATGATCTCAGTAGGAAACTGAAGAACTGATACCTATAATGCTATAGCCTGGTAAATGCCGAACATTTTTTTTTTTTAATATTTTCTATATATTTACTGTTTGACAACATTTTACCCGACCTCACTTTTATTTTTATTAATTATCTAATATCATTGATTATAAATACTACTAGTAATAATACTTGTATTTATAATCAATTCTAATATGAACAAAAATATAAAAACAAAAGTTAATCTAAGTTATGATGGATTTTAAAATCAATTGTATTTATATATATATATTTAAATTATATAAGATATAAATTTACATTTATTCCTAAGTAATTAATGTGATGTCTTAGTTTATTAATAATACTAGTTTTTTTTATAAAAAAAATTAACTCGATTGAAAGATATAATATAATATATTTATTTTTTCAGATAAAATCTGGCCAACCTCACTAAATAAACATTCACATATCACATAAAACATTAGTTACAATTTGAAATTATAGACAAGTACTTCTTTGCTAAAATACTGAAACTTTTAGGTACATATTTGCATTTAGTTCCCACCATTTAAGTGGATTTTGGTCACGATGTCATTTATGCGTCATATTTCTGTATTTTTCTAAATTAGATAGCTACTATATATTTAGCAGTATCTAGTCTTCATCATCGTCAATATTTCTAATATTAAAGATTGTATTTTTTTTTCATGACAGATTATATTTATCAGAGCTCACCTTATTTTCGATTTAATTTGTTGTATTTTGATCGATACTTAAAATTCTACTTATTCTCCAGATGAATTTAATTTTGTTTAATTTTAAATTAATCCCAAATTAAATTTTGGTGCTCTTTAAATATAGATTTTAATTCATGAAATCTAGGACCAAATGCAACTGTTTCGATCAAACTAGTATTACACTAATTAAATAATTGATGTAGAACACTAATTATTACTTATACTAAAATAATAAATAGGTACCTATAATCATATGACATGCATGGACCCATGTGTACAAAGTAAAAATTGCTTGGATAGTGGGATACATGCATATCATTGAATAGGTTATTTTTTTAATTTTAAACGTTTAGTAAAAATATAAAAAAATAACTTTTTATTTTTAAGTTATTTGCCAACTATTATAGGCAGTTTAAAGAGTATTTTATAGAAATTTTGATGTATTGTTAAATTAGGAAATTTAATCAGGATGTTAAGGTTTAGGAATTTTTTCATTTATAGAAAAGGCATAATTCTGACATCATATTTGTAATTATTTAATTACATCTTAGAGTGTAAAATATATTATTATTATTATAAGTTAAAGGTACATATTTCTCGAGAAAATATTATCGAACTAGTAGCTTCAACTATTTATGTATCATTTGTTTATTATAATATGAATTTTACATTCCAGAATAATAATTTTAAAAAAATCACATTTAAAAATTTTAAATTTTCGCGAAGATATTGCAATTAATAAGAATAGATCTAGGACAATCTATATATATATATTAAATTATGATATGAATATATAAATGTTTATGGATTTTTTCCAACAAAAAAAAGACTGTTTAAATTATCAAAACTATAGTTAGATATTTAGTGTCATTGAATCAATATTCAATCATAGTTATAAATAAATAATAACTTATTATATTTTATTAACTTTTATAACCTTATTAGAGTCTTTGCCGCTATCACTATATTCCTCCATCAAAATAAAGTTCCTTATTGAACTTTTAGATTCTGAGTGAAGCGAACAATGTATTGGTTTTACAAAGATGCTTTTTTTTTTTATGTATGAAGACACTTTTTTGAGTAGAAATAATGGTCCGATTACCACAAGTAGGGTATGCTTTCGGTAGCAAATCACGTCTAGTTGGTACTTTATTTAGCTCATTTTTCGAATATTTCAAAAGTTTTTCCATGGGAGGGGAATAACTACAAAAAAATGAAAAAAAAATGAAAAATCGGCAAAATTACGGTTTCTGTTATTTTAAATTTTTTAATTTCGTGATAAGTAATTGAGTTTTGATCGTAAGGACTTGAAACTTGTTTTGAGTATCAACATAAGTTTTCTACATTATAGAAAAAAATTTTGAAACGATTAGTTCAATTTCTGACTAAGTATTGAGCTTTTAACTTTTTTCCAAAAATGTTTAATATTTCCGGAAAGTTTTGTTTTATGGCTTTGAAAATTTTATCGAAGTCTAATCATATATTACTTGATTTTATTACAAAATATTTTGAAAATCGTAAGTTGCAACTTTATTTTATAAGCTTCTAAAATTTGAATAATTTTAGTAGAAATGAATGTTATAATATTTTTTTTTATGTATGAAGACACTTTTTCGGGTAGAAATAATAGTCCGATTACCACAAGTAGGTTATGTTTTCGGTAGCAAATTGCATCTAGTTGATACTTTATTTAGCTCATTTTTCCAAATTCTCAAAAGATTTTCCTTGGGAGAAGAAAAACTACTAAAAAATAACGGAAAATCGGCAAAATAACGTTTCTGAAATTTAAAATGTTTTAATTTCGTGATAAATAATATCATAGTGTCTTGAAAATTGTTTTGAGTATTTACTTAAGTGAACTTCATTACAAGAAAAAATTTAGAAGCGATTGCTTGATTTTCTGACTAAGTATAGAATTTTGGCTTTTTTTTAATAATGTTTAATATTTCCAGCAGTTTTTATTTTATCATAGACATATACGACTTAATGTTTTTATAAAATATTTTGATAATCGTGACTGGCAATTTTTTTTCGTAAGCTTTTAAAGTAAGATTCTTGAAAATCGGCAAAATTACGGTTTCATTATTTTATTTCTTGATAACTAAATAAGTTTAGATCGTAGGAAATCAAAATTTATTTTAATTTTACATTCGTAATTTACACATGTAAAATTTTGGAATGTATTATCAGTATATATGTATATATTTATATATGTAATATGTAATATATTGAGTTTCGCTCAGAATCGTATTTTCTAATGTAATATCATTGCATTCAAATCTTAAGTATAATAAACCACTAATTGCTCCGATGACCTAAGGGACGAAGGAGGAACGTCCACAATCGATATTCCCACTTAACTTTACTTTTTTATTCATTTATCTGTCCTTATGTCACGAACTAATTAAAAGTATATATAAATAATTAATAAACATATAAAAATATAATAATGAATAACAAATGATGTATATTTTTTTAAAAATAGTCAATTAATTTATTAGGTAGTTAAAGTTATACATGTTTATTTAACCAAATAAGTTACAAATTAATGATGCTTTATGAAAATACATATTATATTACTTAATGTATATTATATTATACTTAATGTATATTTAAATAACTAAATACAAACAAAACATTTGTGGCATGTGGCAACTGTTTGATTATTGTATATTAATTTTTTAATTAATATAACAACAATAACTGTTTAAATAATTAATTAGGTACTATATATAATTATTGAAGTATTGGGTTTAGTTATAATTTTTTTTATAATTACATATATTGCACCGTCGTATTTGATGTTTGCGTGACATTTTTAAACACCCATTGTTTATATTAAAATATCGTACTATGTTTAAATTATTAATTAACCTGGTGAAATAAAAAAAATTTGAGTTATCCATTGGTTAGTAAGACGTGGTGATGTAAATTATAACATTTTTTCGTTATGCCATAAAGATTATAATCAAATAATAAACGTGATAATAGTATATATTGCATACAAGCGGAACATGTCGTGATAATGACGAGTTTTACTGGGTTAACTAAAAAATAACATTCATCATATTTTATTATAATTTTAAAATGGGTGTTTTTTTAATAAATAGATTATAGCAACCAAAAAACTTTAATATAGGTAAAACATATTTTGGTTATAATAATATAATAATAGTCCATATTTGATGGAACATAGGTAAGTTAATATACATTATGTAAACACATAGCATGACTTAAAATATAAACAGTTACTATACTTTTATAAAACCATTTTAAATAATAATAAAAACCATTTAAATATAAAATGTATATGATTTGAGAAATAATAGTATATTTAGTATTTAGTTTTAATATTTAAAAATAATAATCCGTAAAAGTTGTAAACTGACCAATTATTTTATAGAGTTTAAAGCCAAAAGCTTTTATTATTTTATTATAACTGCAATCCTCATAAAATTAATTAAAATTGCTATTTTAAAAAAATAAACATTATTTACTTTAGTTTTCATTAATATGTAAATTATATCAGTAAGTAATTTAATATTTAATTTAATATTTGATCTGGAGGGATTTTTTTATATTTATATAATATTTGCATTAGATTAAAATATAACGACGAATTGTGAGATTATTATTTATATATTAGATTATTAAAAATTAAAATAAATGGTTTAAGCATAAAATTATATACTTATACTAATACTATAATAATTTGAAAATGATATATAAATAAAATATATGAGGCATAAAATATTTAATCTTCATTTTATATTCTATTTATAAAGGTAAATTAATAACAAAACGATAAGCTAAATAAAATTTTAAAAATACGTAAATTTGTTGTAGATAATTTAAAATTAAAAATATTATCAACATTGCCATATTGTATATTGTTACGAATTATGTGTTGTATTGAATATTAGTTAAAATATTATTATTTGACTAGGCGGGAAAAAAAAATTCTATCAACATTTTTGACGACATTATTTCCTAATATTTTTTAATTTGATTTTTATATTGTATAAAAAGAACTTCACCTAAAAGTTCTAACGGTATATTTATGCATTTTGTTTATGTATACCTATATTAATATTGCATTTAAACATAGTTAAAAATTATTCAAAATACTTTAAATTTAAAGTAATTTGATTGAGTACTAGGAAAATTTAATGTGGTAAGCTAGGGAAGCTTTAAAAAATGGCAAAGTGATAATGTCATTTTTTATGTTATTGCGTAATAAGAACACAGCTACATAACATTTATGGAATAAACAAATATATTGTTAATGTTTTACCCCTTAAACACGAACTTTATTCATTTTATACAAGGCGTATTTTTTAGGCAATTTAAATACATCGTTGTTTTGGTAGTTGTCGTCTTGTCGATTTTTCGTAACCGAAGGATAAATTATAAACAGTATAAACTATAAACGGTAATCTGATGGACATTTTTTAATTTTTAAAAATAAGTTTAATTGATTTTGTAATACATTTTAAAGGCATAAATTGGATGTCCACCTATGTTTATCGCGTATATATTTTTCCATATTTCTATATAGTTGAGTCATTAGGTATATCTGTCGCGATGAGAGAGAAAGAGTGAAAGAGAAAGAAAAGTAAACCAGGTTTTCTTATCCAGACGTGGCCGGAATCGGCGTGATGGTTGACGGAAGACATTGTGGCATACTGTCATTTAGCCTCGAGACGTCATATAAAGTTTCGGTTTGTCAACATGGTGCGAGGATAAGTTGAAGTAAAGAGTATCTCGTGAGGCATATAGCATTTTGGGCGACGAGGTTTTTTTTTTTTTTGTGGGGGGGGATTGCGGGAGAATGTGGGACGCGGACGGGGAATAAAACAAAACACCGTTGTACGTTATACGTATATTTATATCTAAGTATACGTTGTGGGGTGCGTGTTATCGTTAATGGTTGGCGGGAGGGGGGGGGGGTGAGGGGGGGAAGACGCTTGCTCGCGAGAGAGATTGCGAAAAAGAGAGGAAGAATATTCTGCCAGCCCGCGTTTGCTACATCGATTTGTTTTGTGCGTGCCCAGCAACGTAGTTTTCTCTCGCAGCCGTGTGCCTCGGCCTCGGTTTTCGCGTAGGGCGTTGGGTGTGGCCTTTACCGCTGACGCCGCCGTTGCCGTTCTGCGAGTCGTGGCGACACACAAAAGCATAAAATACCATTAAAATACGAGGTACACACACATACACGTACACACACAGGTATAAAGAAAACGGAATACAAAGAATATACAAGAGTAGCATAAAATGGAGGGAAGGCATTTCAGGAGAGGGAAAAAAAAAATTCCAACAGATCGATAAGTGGAGCGCACCGCGGTTTCCGGTTACATAAATATTACTGTTATGCACGTTTGAAAATATATAGAACGGACGAGATACGTTTTTCACATTTTTTTTTTTTTTTTATAAACACATTATAAGACTAATATCTGTAGCTATACTTATACATTCTTCGGTTCAGTTGACAACAGTTTTCTCTTTCATATTGTAAAGATTACAAATGTTTACATTTTTCAAGTGTTTTTTTTTTAATTTTTTATTTTTTATTTTTCAATTATAATAATTTCATGTTATAAAATAAAATGGTTATTTTTTTAAACATTTATCAATATTGAATTCAAAAATATATTAATAATCGAAAGAATTAAGTACAATCATTAGGTATATAATTATATAATATAGGTGATCATTTTTGCATTTTACCTACGTACTTATAATGGTGTTCAGATATGTTAATTATTATCATTTTTTTAATAAATACTGTATTGATAGGAACATATTTTATATTGAAATATACTTGTAGTTATTAAATACATAGTAAATAATTATATTCGAATCGTTTAATTTTTATATGACATAATGCAACCAGTGGCGTTTTTACGGGGGATATTAAGGAGTTATATCTCCTATCTTAACCTTTTTTTAAAAATTACTCATTTATGTGTTTATAGTTGTAGTACTATCTACTCACGTATTTCAAATGAAGGGAGGAACAAAGATTTATTCCTATTTTCCCTCTCAAAGAAATCATAAATACGTGAAAAGTAATAGTGAAAAGGGCTATTATTCCGGACGTTCTTCATTCGTTTCTTCGGTATTCAAAGAAATTAGTGGTTTATTATAATTACGATTTGAATGTAGTGATATAATACGATTCTGAGCGAAACTCGAAAATGTAGGTATATAATTTATTATACTGATAATTCGTTCCTCAATTTTACCACGAGTGTAAATTATTTATGAGATAACACAAAAATATGTACAAGTCTCTAGGTCAAAAATCGCATTTTAACTTATCCCAAAATATTTAAAATCAAATGCAACAACAATTTTGCTATTTTCCGTCATGTTTTGATAGTTTTTCTTCTCCCAAGGAAAATATTTTAAGAAATCTGAAAAATGAACTGAATAAAATACCAATAAGATGTAATTTGCTACCGATAGCATACCCTATTCGTGGTAATCAGTCCATAATTTCTAATCCGAAAAAATGTTTTCAAACATAAATAAAAAAATAAAAAAACATCATTGTTAAAACCAATACATTCCTCACTTCTCTCAGAATCTAAAAACTAGTATGTTTAACGTCTATTATATTTGTTTCTAGAATGTAGATAATGTAATCTATTAATAAATGATTTAAATGAATATATTTCTATAATATATATCATAAAATAAAAATAATTTTATATTCTAAATTTTTGAGAATCAAAATGATATAAATACAACTTTCGAAAATCACATATAACGAGTAACTGAATTATAGCTTTAATGTTCTTTTACACGATACACTTTGGTGCCTGGGCCACTGATAATGTATGATGTTCTATTGAAAGACACTGATGTAGTCTTCTACTGAAAGTATCAATTGAAGTTCATACAATCAAACATTCTCAATGGCCAACAAAGTGTCTCACGTGGAAGACCATTTATGGTTTTAAACATAAATTAGACAATTGTTGATTATGGGTTGTTTTGATTGAATTTAATATATTTATAAGTTATTATAAGTATTATGGTACCTTGCCGATATTACATTTCAAAATAAGTATTATATTTTAAAAATAATTCGGGCAGTTCTTACAATAATTTTTTTCGAAATATAATATATAAATATAATATAATATTGTAAATTATAAAAATGTATTTCTATAAATTATATAAATAAAATGAATAATGTAACAATTTTCTAGTTATCACTGACACGTCGAATCGCACTAGTAAACAATATAATTAAAATTATTAACTTTTTCTACGTTAGTTATTTGTACATTATGTGATTATATACAATTTAAATTATACTATAAAATGTTTTTGAAGATTATTCTTTACAATTTACTTTTTACATCAATATAATTATTTTGTTTTTATTTATTAGTAAACGTTTTTAAAAGTTGTTTATTGTTTTACAGAATTTTTGGTTTCTATAATAACATATATCTTGTTATTATTATGCATACTAGTAATATAATAATTGTCAACCTATCACGTTTCTGAGTATTTAAGATTGCTATATCTAATGATTTTGGATTACTTAATATTACTGTGTATTGTTTATTATATGTTTATAACTAGAATAAGATAAATTATAAATATAATAAATATTTTATATAGTTTGCGAGATAATATTTGTATAAAATAAAAAATAATATTTTTATAATTATAGAAAAATTGGTATTTAATATAATTTACCTAATTTAAACGAAGAAATTTCCGTCATTAATATATCTTATACAGAGTATATTATAGTACCTATTATTTTTTACAAGATATATCTAATTATTAATAATTTACGACCATATTAAATAACCTCTTAAATTATTATTTTATGTGTATAGTTTGCATTTACGTTTATTTATTTTATATGATGATCATTAAAAACTATTTCACTTTAAGAATAATATGGATATTAAAATAATTGTACAATTATTTTTGTATAATATATAATTATAATATACCATTATTTTGATTTATAACACAATAAAATAATATATTCTCAAAGTTACGCCTTGAAAAACTTGTATAGATAACTTAAATTACGTTGTTGTTGATTTGGTAATATAATTAATCGTATTCAACAAACTGTACACAATTAATTTGTTTTTTAATATTTTTTGAATTACATAATTCTTATGTACAATTAACACATTATTTAATATGAACGTATATATATATAATACATGTATTTATGACAATAGATATTTAACCTTTAGTTGCTAGTATATAACGAATATTATAGTTTATATTAAATTTAAAAAGTTTTCATTATAAATAATAAATAACACATTATGGCACTTTGTTGTAATTTTTACAAATATAATATTTAAATAATATTAACGAATATTACTTTATTTCGTGTTTTTTCTATATAATAATATTATATTAAGTAACTTTATTTTATTTTGATATTTGATTTAGAGTTTATCTAGAGTATTATGGTTTATCGCTACTTATTTAAATTTAAATTAATATATATTTTAATAGTACTTTATTTAATGTAATTGATCAATTATTGAAACCTTAAAGCAATTTTTAGAATATTTTATTGTGTGTATAATATAAAAGTGTAGGTATTGTTCTTTATGTTTTATGATTTGTCATTTAGTTATTTATACAATTGATTGTATCATATTGTGTTTATTCCAAAAAATTCTTAATTATTATATAAATTTGTATTTAGACAAAATATAAATAAAATATTAAGAATTATCATATTTTAACCATGGTTCAATAATAAACTCAGGTAAATAGGTTTAATTTATTTAGTATTTTATTTGTGTACTATTCAAAAGAAATGGGGATATACTATATAATATATTATTATGTCTTATATTATGTAAAATAAAATGTAATAATATTATACTAATGTTATTATACAATATGATAATATTATATTTGTATGACGTATCTTGTTAATTCTTACTGTTTAATTAATTTCCCTCTCAATAATACAATATAACACTTGAAGTGTTTCGATTTATGTAATAATAAAACATTCAATAAACAATTATTAAAATGTATTATTACATTTTTGTATAAGAATAACAACAACTTAATCGAATATTACTAAAACTGTCATTCATCATGATATTCTTCTTTTTTACACTACCATTTTGAATATCTATCAATCAAAAAAACCTGTTATTTTTTTACACGACTATCGTTCGTTCGTCGAGCCTCGAGCGGCAGTGTAAATTTTTTTATTATTATTATTATTTTTTTTAATTCAATTTGATCCCATATTCAGAACGAGAGAGATATGGGGTTGCAATATTTGCTGATGTCATTTAAGGGTAATTATTATTATTGGCTAATGCTTGGGAAAGGGTAGCAAGTTCATTCAAATTCTCCACTCGGTCGGTTGTTCGTACGCCACTCGCCCGCCATCCCCTTCATACATCGCTGCCAAAGCGGTGCTCGCGCGCTACGAATCAATCCGGAATTGTCGGCAGCGGACGAGTAATTAATCATAAAACGTTGTCGGATATTATATATACAGTCATGTCAACCACCGGATTGTTCGCTTTTTAGGGAATGGTAACTGGAGGGTTTATATGGTAACCGCGGTTGGCGCGGGCTGGTAGGAGGCGTATAGCTAACTTTCACCAAAGAAGGTATTTCTCTAGAACTTCTAGCAAACTATACCCCCGATATTCATCCATCGTCGGCGAAAAGTTTGATTAAATATTGAAACATAAAGAAAAAATAATAATTTCCTACACAAAGGACACACCGCGCCTTATCCGCCAGGTATAAAATCATATTTTGTATAATTTCATTTTGCAAATCTCGCAATATAGGATATAGCTTAGATGTCTGAATTACGAGATAAATTAATAAAAAAAAATTAAAAAAATACGATCTCCATTAATTATTCATTTTTTTAAGTTATTAACAATGTATTATTCTTTATACATATCTATTTCGAATAACGATAATCATATTACTATTTTAAACATTAATTTCGATTTATCACATTTTGTAAAAGCAATTAATACAATATTATTATTATATTCATCGATATTTTATCTAACACAGCATATGTGTAGGTTAAATTATTTTTATTCTACTGCGTCTTAATCATAATAATTGCGACGTAAATTCAATAAAACGTTGAAGATTGTGCAGTTGAATAAAAAAATAATATGGTGTTTTGTACAATTATTATTGTTTTTGTAAAATTCGTTTTTAAAATAATAATTATTATCGTCAATAACTTAAATGAACCATTTATTAAGGTACGTGTTCTTATTCGTTCTTCTTGGGGAGTTTGAAGAGCTTTCTCCTGATTATGGTAAAACAGCAGAGTCATCATACTAAATTTACGATGCATGTGTATTGTGTGTTTAAATACAGATATAATCTCACCTATCATATACCTACTCTATAAACAATGATGATACATCGTTAATATTTTTTAAACGTTTGTATTACTTATCTAAATTTATAATAAAACAATAACAAAGCTTAATCGATTTTTTTTTTTTAAATATTGACCTGTATTTCATGAGTTGCTTATATTGAGACAATTCTAAGCCGTTATTTTTTAATAAATTATAATACGGTTATAGGTTCATATAATAATTAATAATATTATGTTGTGTTTGTCAATATTTTAATTGTAAATTAAAAAATTAATATTTTGGTTGCTTTAATAGAGTATTACTGTAGTATTATACAACTGTATAAGTATTAAGTAATAAAGATAAATGGAATATTTAAAAATATATTTGAAAGTATAATAGTGTATCTATTTATTAAAATTATATTATATTTTACATTATTTACATTATATTATATTTATAATTTTGTTTTCATATATATTGATTTTATTAAATCAACATCAATTATTTCACACTTGTGCATTGGTTTATTAAACACAATATTACAAATATTAGTTTAATTATTATTTCATAATAAAACAATATTATAACGTTTTGTTTCGTATATAAAACACGTAAAATTGATGTTTGAAAATACATTTTAGGTTTTTATGGTTCTTTTTGTAATTAAAAAAAATCTTATATATTGAAATATAAACATAATGATACGGTTATTTTAAGACTATTAAAATATTTATTTTTTGACCGGATTTTAATTTAAAAACATTTTTAGTTTAATTATTGGAGTATAAGTACCTAGGTTTTATATTATTATACACATAATCGTATATGTATTTATTATTATGTATTAATTAAACTCGTTAAATATGAAACATCAGTACTCACAGGAAATTAACTATAGAGGTATAGTTTATAACCATGTTTATTAAATATATATAATTAAGTATATAATTTTTAAATCTATTACAATAAAAAAGGGTTAAACTAAAAATATTTTTGTGTTTTAAAATTGTAAAAAATTGAAATATTCTTTAAAATGTGCGTTGTAGAATAATTATTTTAATAAAGCGATCATAAATAAAATGTCACCGTACTTCCATATCATATTGATATTTTTAGTAAGCAGCATATTATTATATTATAGTATTATTATGCTAGTATGTCAAAGTTTATTTGTCATTGGATATTACAATCCGGATTGTTTTTTCGTCGCCACAATATGATTTTTATTAACATAAATATGATTAAGTTTCCAATAAAATATTCATTATGCAATTTTGAGTTTAGCTTAAGCATATATATATATTATTATTATTATTACTATGAATGACGGGTTGTATGATTTTTTTCCCCTATGGGCTCAATGATTGAATTTCTTGATATAACATATAAATGAAACGCGGGAGGATGTCAAATCGGTGCCCCCGTGATGATCATCAGAGTCATGACATAAATGATAACAATAATAATAATAGGCTTCAGAAATCCCACAACAACCACTCGACCCGTTTTATACATTGTTCGTGCCCGCAAAATTAATTAATCTCGTCCTTTGCGCGCGGTTATTGTGTGTCACATTGTTTTAACCGGTATTCTCACGTCGGACACATTTTAATAACGCAAACAACCCACCTCTTCTAGGACTACCCGAAACCCACAACCCTCAACCGTGTTCACGGTAAAAGAGGTACCGCATCCTATATTAGAATATTATTAGCACTCTCCTCGGCGAGGGGAAAAAAATTAATCTCGTATATACGAACGAAAAACATTGGCGAGAAAACACATTGAATTGTCATCGGGTCTGTCGAATTGTCATTATTAATTTATTAATGAAATTATTATTCCCAATTTTCGCATATTGTATAGGTATTATGTAGACTATTTTTAATGAAAATATTGTTTCGGGGATACACGATTTTTTACTCAATTGTCTAGTCTCAAGTATAGTATCTATATTATGATACTTAATTTATTTTAAACATTTTACGCAAAATATTCAATTTTTAATATAATAATCAACAATCGTAGTAGATAGTCACAACTCACAACAATGATCTAAATACAAGTTATAAGCAACAGGTAATTGTAATATAATGTCACAAAAGAAAACAATCGCATTATTAGTTTATCAACAACTAAATTAAAAGATATACCTAGTAACAATATTAAAATAATATTAAATTTAAGAAATTTATGAAATAATAAGGAAAGGAGAATAAAACAAAAATTTTAAAGTCTATTAAAATATTAATAGGGTAATTTAACATAATATTTTTATGTTTTTGGTTTTTCGAAAAATATGTAAAATATGATATCAATAATTATTAGTCGTTGATTTAAAATGCTCTAAAGTTTAAATAAAAATAAAAGTGTCTAAAAATATATATTTAAGGTCCTAAAGTATTACAAATATTAAAAGAAGCTTTACAATTTTTTTTTACATAAATAATTATAATTATATAAATTAAGTAATAATATTATACTGTACCTATAATGATTATTGATTAATATTTTATATGTATAATAGATATTATTATTATTATATTATATAACTTGCATGTAGTTGATTTTAGAATTTTATGTTTAGCTATAAAATCAAATGAAATAATAATAAACAAATTATTTTGGGAACGGATTTGTAAATTTTTTATAACCTAACCTTCTTTAATACACGAAAAACGAATTAAAAATATAAAGATTGGCTCAAAACGCCAATAAATGCTCTAAAAATAAAAATAAGCTGAATTTTAAATTTTAATTTGTATAAAATAAACTTTGTGCTCCGAGAGCATTGTTTTAGGATGTTTAGAAAAAAAAATTTGCATTTAAATGTATTATAACGAAAATTATTATAATTATTTAATATTTACTTTAAAATTTATCAGATATATAGTAAATATAAGTTGGTGATCACATTATTATTGATTATTCAGTTACATTTAAAAATTAATGTATTGAAAGCATTATTTCTACCTAATTTAAAAATTTTAAAATTTAACATTCTTAAACTATTATCATAACTATTGTGTTGACCAAAGTTTTAAAATTATTACATTTATAACATTAAAATAGCTAAGAACTTTATTATGAATTGTACTAAGTTTATCATGTTAAGTTCAATGCTTTTATTTTCCCAAATTAAAGGGTATGTTTAAATTATAAAATGTAATATCATATTCATATAAATATTAAGTAATCGTAGTGTAGTCTATGTTTTTTTTTTTATATATTTAAATAAAAAGTAATACAGTACTTTAACCGGTAGACATTTAGTCTATATATTATATTATATATAGATAAATACTTTATTCGGAATATTTAAATTCCTCATTTGTGAGCGGGGAGTTACGGTTTAAAATATGCAAAACATTAAAAACCTGTTTACACGTAGAAGTAGGTACGGAGGTAGTGGAAACATGCATTTTAATATTAAATGTTATACCAGATGTCTAAAAAAGAATAATTACTTTTGATTAGATATACATATTTGATATTCAGCTTAATATAGAATCACATTTATTGTATATCGATTGGTTATTATCATTTGTTTATTATAACGTAGGCGGTTAAAAATATCTTTAAATATTAATATAAATTATATAGCTACTTAGGTACATAATATTGCATTAAATGCAATAATTTAATTAAAACATTTGTTTTCGTTTTAATAATATTATAATTTTATAAATAGTATATATTATATTGACATACGTTTGTATATTTTATGTTCATACGTTAAAAGTTATTAAAATATTAAGTCATTTAAATTATACACATTATTATACATTTGTCTATATTATATGTTTATTGTATATTTATAAGAGATATTTATCTATATTATTTTCTATCACAATTATCAAATTTTAAAACATTTGTGATATTAGAAACTGAAATAAAACCAACAATTATTAGATTAATGATTATTTATTTACTAATAGCTGTTTTTTATAACTATATGTTTAAACTATAATAGTTATATTTTAATCATTTTAAATTTAATTATATATCAAACACGATACATTTATATTAGGTAATCAATAATTATTATGTATTATAATATATATGTTTCAAATGTAAATTAAAATGTAAACTATAATACTATAATAATTAATTAAGTATATTGTAATAAACAGTATACTATAATACTTCAATATTTACTATTATATTGTTGAAATTTTATAACGGAGTTTTATGGAATAAAAATGTCTATAAAAATATTTATAAATAGGTATTTATAATGTATTTTGATTTAATGAACACAATATGTATTTATGCAATATTATTCTTACATAGATTATAATATTTAAAATTTAAATACTTATTAAATTAATATTGATTTATTAAATATTATATAGTTAAGGGACTGTAGCCCCCTAGGATCCGCGATAAGTATAGTTAAGTTACCTACCTCAAACATCGATAAGTATTTCATTCCAAACTAGAATACCTTGATAACACTTATCAAATTAATCTAAAAAAGTCGTATAATAATATTAATGTGGTATATTGCATTTTATAATATGAGATACATTTTAAGAAAAACTAACGATAGTAATTTATGATATTTGATTTTTATAATTTATAGTTTTTTAATAATAGATAATTATGTTATTAGTAATCGCAGTATACAAATTATTAGAGCTTGGATTAAAATTGTCTAAAAAACTGTTCTAATAATGCATTTTTATCTCAATAATTCTCTAAAAAAATGATATGCTTAATTAATTATTTTTTTAATTTTTAATTTTCTTACAAACAATATTGTTCTATTTAATTTTTAAAAAGCCTATTTTATGATACAAATTTAAATAATTTTAATTTATAAAGTATTATATTATTATTATAAATATTATATAATATGGTTTTTAAACGTACCTCTTGGGCATTCTTTTTGTAATTTTAGGCATAACAAAAAAACAATACTAAAGAATTCTTAAAGTAATATTTTGAAATTTGACACTATAATTTCGTAAAAAGTATAAATATGTAGTAAAATCAATAAGATGTCCTAAAGATTATAAAAAAATTCTCTAAAAAACAAAAAAATGCAAAATAATATAAGTTAAATTGTTTATATATTTTTACACAAACCGAATTACGTACAAGAAATGCATTGTTTTAGAACAACCAAAAGAAAAATGCACTTACCGAGTCCCACATAACTGTTATTATAATATACTTAATATTATATTTTAGCTATTTTCAAAACCTATTAATGTATATTGTAACATTATTGGTTTGTAGTAAAGAGACGTTCGTCATTCATAATATTAGGTCGGCGCAATCTCTGAAGGTAAATATTATGTACCTACCTAATATAGTAGCGAACATCATAACTCTGCAGACACGCGATCGGGAGGAGTCGTTGATGGGAACTAACGCATTACAAAAAAAAAAACATTTAAAAAAAAATAGTACGAATTATGATCGGGTCTAATACTATTCTCGACGTACCTATCATTTTTTCTTCTCCAACGCGCACATTCGTGTAAAGTTGCAATCTTTCAACGGGCGTTTTCCATCTAAATCGAATAGAAAACAAAAAAATAATATATTTTCACACACCTATACAGGGTGATTGTTTTCCGCACTGAGTTCCCTCGATTGATCGGTTATTATCATTAATAATTTATTTTCGGTAATAATTATTATTTTTAACAATTCGATATTATATATAAATCGTAAAAATCTTAAAAAAAACTATAACAATTGACCGACCAAGACAATTATAGGGCGGTAATATAGATCAAATAATCACTCTGTATACGTGTATATGCTTTATGTGTGCGGGGAAAAAAACCACCGACATATATCCGACACTACCCCTTTAACAGCACATAATGTGCACGTAGACGTTCGAAAAATGTGAAAAATGAAGTAGCGGTTAACGCGCGTTACACGCGGCAACCCTACGGGGCTTTGATTATTATGTTCTCAAAACGATTGGGTTTCGTTTACAGAAAATTGCTCTGTTGTCTGTATATATATATGAATTATGTGTGTCCGGAGCTGCCCCCATTTACTTTTTTTACGTATATAAATATTATTATTTATTATTGTTGCAGTCATTATTATTATTATTATTATATTATTTTTCGATCAATTGGATGGCATTATATTATATACTTTACGCCGTTTCTTCACTCCTCGCCATCTCCCTCGAAACATACCCGCAGTAGGTATAATTTCGTAGCGAGACGATAAATTAATATAATATAGAGGGTGAACAGAATTTTATGTTACACGAAAATTTCATAGGTACATTTTGTTATTTGATTATTTCTATTGTTTCGATAATATACAATATTCTGATCACCTTGTATAAATATTTTTGTTTTCCGTCCACTATAATACTTTATACTTATATATAATATAATAGTTTATACCGATTACCGATAAACGCGAATATAGAGCATACGGTAGGTAGCCCCGGCGCACGTTGCCGTCGTGTTATATTGTATAATATAATAATATACCTTGAAATGTTATAAAATATAGTTTGAAAAAATAAAACAAAATGTTAAACCGTAGTAAAAAGTTGAGATCGAATATAATATTTTTATCGATTTAATCCGTAGCGGACGTACGTAATAATATTGTTTTATTTTATTTTTTACTACCCAAGACCATAAATCGCTGACGATTTAAACGGTGCCGGGAAAAAAACAATAGACGAGTTGATACGCAATGATTATGTGTATATATATATATATATATATATATATATAAACGTACCAAAGGAGAAGAAAAGTCTTCACGACACCCCAGGGACGAGCGAAAATGGTTCCAAATAGTATATAATATACTCGCATATATAGTATACAGATATTACACAATTTTTTTTTTATTATTTCCCTTTAAGAAATATTATACTTTGGCCGATAGATGAAAAAAACAAACGATCTATACTAAAATCGTGGTATAAAACACGCGGGATGATTCAACCCCCGCAATAATTCTCCTCGTACGATAATCTCGCTAGTCCGGTTGTTGATAGCCCGATTAATATTATAACAGAAGAATACGTCTTTTTTCTATTTAACTTCCAAAACTCGGTTTAAACATACGAAAGTTTAGGGTTTTTAAGTAAATATATTATGTAAACAACATATAATAACAAAATAGTATAATATAATATATTATTACGCGTTATTCGTTCAGAAGTTGCGCTCGCCAATCAATTGTTATTATTAACTGTATATCCGATTATACTCGTATTATAATATGCGTATTGTTTTTATACTTCTATAGTTTACAATACATATTATCATAATAATAGGTAGGTACGTTTTATTTTAATAAATATAAATAATTATTAATGCGAGATAAATACAGTTACTGCATAAATACTTTTAAAATATTTATTCATTTATGTCCTGAAAAATAACAAAATATGTCATCAAAATATTTTAATTAGAAATAAAAATGTTTTTAAAAAAAAATCATAAATCAATATTAATAATATAAAATTACATGTAGAGGTATAGAAAAAAATTGATTTATTAATTAAGTCTTTTAATATTTATATATTTTTAATGCATAGAAATATTTTAAAAATTGTTGAAGTGGAGTGATAACGATTGTACACTGGGAATTTAAATTGTATACATGCAGGTACATTATTATTTTAAAAAATAATATTAACCGATAATAATTCTATAAAACTATACAATTGTTGGTCTCACAATAAAATTGATTTTATATAATTAAAATTAAACTATTAATAAAAATCAAATTTAAAAAAAGAAACTAAAAAAGATATAATATTAATATATATTTAATTATGATGAAAAAAAAACTTTGAATATAATATACCATTTCGATTTCATACCATATCATTATTGATTATTCCCTAAGAATAATTTATACAGAATTAATAATTACAAATGTAATATTTTTATGTTAATAGAAAGCATTAATAGATCTATTAAAGTTTTTAATCAAAAGAAATTATAGATTAGGTACCTATTATGTAATACGAATTTTTAAACTCAGCTAATAAATTAAAACAAATACCTATATACTCCTATATAGATTTGATTAAAACTTTTGTAATACTATTAAACTTTTTTTTATGTATTATTAGTATATACTATTATACTGTATAGAATTAAAATAAAAATCATTCCTATTATAAAGACTATTTGTATCACAAAATAATATTTAATAGATATAATAATAATAATATTTTTATATTTCATAGATTGATAAAATATATAAATTAAATACGATTTGGATCAAAATACAAGTTAAAAAAATATTTTATTTATTATAGATACCTATCACTATATCAGGTACTGTTTTAAGTTTCAAATTTCAAACACCTATCTACTTTAATCATAGAAACCAATTCACGATTGAACATTATATTATTATTTAAGTAACTCAGTTTCAATAAAAAAAAAAAATAATAATAATAACAATTATAATTATAACAATACATTTATCGCTTAAAAAATAAGGACAAAAAACTCTATTTTCTCCCATCTACCAAATACTATTTAGTATTTAGTTTATATTTAGTATCTATTATTTCTTCTATTATTTAGTTCTTAATTGAAAAAAAAAGTAAAATTATAAATTATAAATATAACGATCGTAAAATTATTAATTAAAACGTATATTTCTACATTTTATACCTACAGTTTTTCGTTAAGTTAGTTTTATATTATGATATAATTTAGTATATTTATTACTGTATAATATACAAAATAAACCACGGAAATTGCAATAACCCATTGTTTTTATTTAATCTTAAACTTTCAGGATATTATATTATAAAACGAACGGTTATCGATTTCTTTTGATTAACTCACTATACGCTATTAATAGGTATCGTGGTACACATCCGGCCAATACATATCCGTCGCGCTGCGGTTCCAATCAGAATCGATGAATAATTATTTCGGCGCGTCGATGAACAAGTTAATTAACAGGCCTGCGCGCGTATTGCTTTTGATCATCATCCGTTCTCCGGTGTCCGGCTGCGTTTGCTGACAAATCGGCTCATGGATATTCATCGGAGACGCGTGTCCACAGAGAATCGTATGCGTTTGTGCATTTTAATAGAAGGGTTATTGAAGACAAAATGAATTCTATATTATTATAATAACTGTTAACTGATCAAAGTGGGATCAGTGAATAGTGTATTTTCACTATTATATCAATTTGCCAATTTTTTTTTTTTCTAATATGAAAACTTGCTTTTATTTTTGTTTAATTCGTATATCATTAAATGTCCTTTTCGATCTTTCGTTTCTGTTATTTACATACAATATATTATATTTATTAATAATATTCTCAAGTTTCTTATAAGTGTACGTAATAATATTTGGTGTGTTATTATTTACCTATACATCATACTCACGCTTACCAAAGTTATAGTACGTAGATTGTAGGTACTATAATATTAACGGTATGATAAAAAATAATTCAATATTGTTGTTTAAAATATATTAAAATCAATACGTTTGCTTTTCATTACATTAAGAGCTTTAATTATTCTTTGAGTTTTATTTGTTAAATTTTCGATACTCGTATGTTTTTTAATATATAATAGGTATTATGTCAATAGAGAATAATTATTATTTTTAGCGCCTTTAAAAACAATCATCGTTATTCTAAATGGACCGAATGGATTGTATATAAAACGGAAAATATCTGCAAGTTTTAATGAAAATTGTACAATGTCTATATATTATTATGTATAGTTACATATTATTATAATGTTGTTTGTCAGATAAAAGTGGGAAACGTACATTTTTTTTTTATCATGGAATAGGGAAAATCGTGACGTCATTGCGCGCGAGTGTTTTAATTAATTACACACGCGTGTAAAGGGGTGAAAAGCCATATATATATTTTTTTCACTTTTCGGACTTACAAATATCGTGTATAATATTTCGAAATCCATTGTTTAATCCATATTGTTATTAATAATAATCATAATATGTTTTTTTTTTTAAAAAAAAACCTTTTGTTTACACGGTACGTACACGGATTTGTCTGGCGTGGGACGAGCGAGAGGGGATGGTCATTTGAATGCATATTATAATACGCAGTTGTAACACACATTATTCGCGTGAAATGGTATCCCGCAGGATTTGCAAATGAACTGGGAATATGCGATCCCTCGTATCAACGTTCGTTTAAATAAACGGATACACAGTGGTTATTTATTTATTTATTTTTTATTTTATTTTTTTTTACACCCCGACGGCGAAGGCGGATTTTTATTATTATTATTTTCATAAATATCAGCACTATTCACTGTGTGTTCCAGTGTCTTGTATGGTAATTTGCTTGGCGGTAGATGGGTGTCCCTTATTTTCGGACCCTTTTAAACCGCACTATATCACCCGCAGACCGCATTGGTAAATATTTGTGGGAAACACAATATTTCATTTTAAATGTAATACATATATTATTATAATATATTGTATTGTATGCAATGATAATATACGTACCAGACAAAAATCACATGAGAATAAAATAACATACAATGTTTTTTAATATTCAAATGGTATAGGTATATTGTTGTTAATTAAGTTAATAATATTTAATGCAACATTGCAACTAGTAAGCAAATTTTAAACGTATATCTTTTTTTATAATTTTTTGACGTTTAAAGAATGTTATTAAACATATGATATGTCTTTTTAATGATTTATATCCATTTATATCCATAATTATTGATTTGCTATAACTATATCGAAAAATTAAACAAATATTTTAATGTATATTTAAAATTGTAGGCATTAGATTTGTTTTAAAAAAAAAAAATATTATAATAATTTAAAAATAAATTGTTTTTTTAATGAATTATTATTTGATTTAAATATGGAATAAAAGGATTTTTTAAATATACTTTTATAAAACGTAATAATTTATGTACATATTATATATAAGCTTTATAAAAAAGTGGGATGATAAACTAAATAATAAATATTTTTAGCATGATTAGGTGAGTTCATAAAATAAAAATATATAATAATATAGGTAGTGAAAAATAGTGTCACTTGATGGTAAATTAATAAATTAGCTAATAGTGTTATTAATGTGCTATTTTTTCCTGAATAATTATGTAAATAACGTTATAAATAAGGGTTGAAAATGTAATTATTTATACGTGATAAATTATAATAGGTATTATAATATAGTTATTACAAACTATAGTTGTTATTTTATTTAACTAACGATATAATTATTATAATTTCATCACATTTTTATCACGAAAGTACGTTTGCAATTTCCCAATTGATAGTAACAAAATCGTTATTTGAATACAAGTATATTACAAACATATAACTGAAAAAATCTTAATATTTTAAAAGTAGAACTGTGTTTACTGTTTAGACAATTCAAATTGACATAAAATAAATAAATAGTAAACATTTTTTTTTTTTAGAATGAATCAAATTGTATTATATTACCATACATTTTATAAAATTTTAATTTTATTGAGAATTTTTTTAATTGGGAATCAAATACTTATTAAATTGTATAATTAATTAATTAATAATCAACTTAGGTTTAGGTGTACTGAAGTTTTCTTCATCAGTTTTTTTTTTAAAATTTGATTTACAAGTCATTTACCTAATCAATATTTAATGGTTTATTATTATTATTTTTCTTGTTTAAGGTAAAATATTGAAAAACACCCCAAAAATAATATATAACCTAATTTTTTACCTCATTTTTCGTATTTTGTATTTATTTTTTTCTAGAACTACTATATAATATGCGCATAATATAATAATAATTGCGTTTGCTGTGCATAAGGATTGATTCGTACGAACAAATATTACACAACATTGAATAATATAATATTGTATCGTTGCAGTTCATGATTTGCGGTCTATATTGTTTGTGGCGATACGTTAATTTGCTATAGAATAAGATGACGGATCGCCAATTAGTAAGGAACTGGCACAGAATCAAAGGCTTTAGCCAGTATATTAAGACGTGATTATAATTCCCGGTCTTCGCAAAGTCCATTAGGATACCTACCATCATATTCAGGGTCGTCGCGGCCCTTCGTATATATATATATATATATATATATATACGTATCTTTTAGCAAACATCTTTTGTGTTGATTAATCGCCTCCGCCAAGCCACGCGGTATATATGGTCGGGAGAAACGGCTACTTCCGATTTTCGTCCCCGAGGATATATATATATATATATATATATATATATATATATGGACTATACATATAATATACACGCAGGCATTTATATGAACGCGCGTGTCTTCGTCAATTAACACGTTACTTCATAAGCCAGCGGCTGCCCGAGTACAATGCGAGTGCGAGGTCGACTTGTCCCTTTTATTATTATTCGTGAATAGTTTAATAACAAACTTCGGGCCGGATATACTCGGAATCCATTTGGAATCTCGTAATATTATATACGTTTCTCGGCGGTTCTCGTATATTATATACAAGTATTATAGGTAAAGTTAATCAGTCCATCCGTTGTCGTTCACTTTGGCGGCTTCTTCCGATTTCCAAAGCTATAATATAGATAATAATAATAATATTATTATTATTATAATTAAAGTTCTTGTCGAAATACTGGTGACGAGCAAATAGTAGAAACTAACTCGTAAGTATATAGTTAGCACTCGGTTGCAAGTTTTGATCAACCGCATTCCGTATCGAATATACTCGTATATACACACACATAATATATAACTTATTAAAATCTAATATAGTACCTATGTATGTTATGATTAATGAATACAGAATTGAGCGTGCAAGGACGAACACAGGGGTAGGTTGGTTCAAATTAAACTCGAGATATATAATTTATACGTAAAGTTGGACGAATTATATTTTATAATTGTTATTTCTCGATATTTTTCAAAAACTCATGTCCTCGACACAAAAGTTTCTCTATAGTTAATAAATAATTATTATGGCTATTTGCTATTGTATTTGTTGTATATTATGTATATATTATAAATATACGAATTAAAAACATTTGGACAAAGTAAATTAAAACCATTTAGTTATATTGTCTATAGAAACAATTATTCAAACATTTAATTTGCATACCGACAAAATATAAATTTTATTCAGAATTTTCGCATTGATTGCTTTTAGTGAGGGTTGTACCGAAAGTCTGTCAAATATAATCAATATATTCAGTTGTGCGCTATAGTATAATATTATTATATTTAAATTTAATCATTATTCGTTGTTAATCTGAATTACATAAATAATTATGATATATTATAAGAACTATTATCAGAGCCACGATAATTCAATGATTTAACGATTTCTATTGACTGTAATACGATTTAAAGATGTTTTTTGTTCGTGCGCGACCCGTTGCCGGTCACCGATAAGGATACCCTTAATAAATTGTTGTGAAATAAAAGCCATTATTTCGCGTATAGGTAATACGACTTGTACAATATAATTATAGTTATAATCAGACAGTATTAGATACAGTCAACATAAAATAAAAGTAAACGACGTAAATTCACAAGAATAGAATCGCACAATTATTGTTATTACATAGGTAGTTAGATATTATTATTGTGGTCTCGTTCGCGCTACGGCAAAACGTGCACACGTGTACGAGTACGAGTACGGTCGGTCGGTTTGTTTAATTAATTTTTTTGTTGTATTATTATAATTATTATTATTATATTATAATATTATTTTTCTTTATTTATTCGCGTATATATTTAATAGCAACATGCACTCACAATATACGATCGGTGAGATAAACATCGGACGAGGGAAGAGAAATAATAATAATAATAATAATAATAAAAGTCATGCCGGAGTGGAAACAACGCGACTTTTGCGCGGACGGCCTAAAAGTATATAATAATAATTGCTACCGTTCACACCGCGCCAACAACGGCTGTGCGCCTCCTGGTCTATTCACGTTTATTTGTTATATTATTTTATATATATATATATATCGCGTACAGATGACGTTTTTAATTTTATTATTATTTTTTTTTTATACTCGTGTGCTTCTTCGTTTTTTATTTTGTATCATCTCCGGTTTTTTTTTTTTTTTATAGTCGTCACGATCGTAAGTGGCTTCTTGATAAGTATTTTTATTTTTTTTTTATTTACTTTGTTTTTAATTAAGCAATCAAACGAGCGGCGGCCGTCGTCTTCGTGCGGTGGGAACAAACGCATGCGTGTATTTAATCGCACTGTATTTTATAAATTATAGTGATAACGCTCGTGTTTTATTGAAAAAAAGGCGCTAATCACGCGAGTATATCATATTGTTTTTATATGTGTAATATTATATTATATAGTGCTGTAGACCGTCGCAGCAGGTACTTGTAGATGTCTATATTATTATTTTTATATGTATAATAATATTAATATAAACTCACGATGCGAACGCATTTTAATTCGCAACTCGCAGTTTAACAAAAATACTTTGCATTGTATATTATATTATTGATTATTTTAAAATACATTTATTATATGAATAAATATATTGAATTTCGACGATTTAGTGTGTACTTATTAACTCTCTTTAACTTTAATATATTATAATGTATATTTTATACATAAGTTAGTACAATATTTTTATAGTTATTATTTAAACTAGTAAAATACATCAAAACCAATAAAGAAGTACGTTATAACATTATCTTATTAAACAAGTATTATAGACCAAATATAGGTTTATAGTAATGAAGCACCACTACCTAATTATAAATAAAATGCATCAATTAAATTAAATCTATGAATTTTTTAATAAAAATATACAATTTGTATATATACCTAATTCTATAGTCTTATTATTCAGTTTTGTCTTAAGCCATACACCCTTAAATTATAATATACTAAATAATATTTGATTACATTTATAAATTATATAAACAAACACACTAATGATTCTTGTTGATTACCACGGGTTTACGAGGGGGTGCAATTTTCATACATGAGGTTTGTATTAACCCCATGAACTCATCCGACAAATATCATAACTGATTGTTTTTTAATCAGGAAACGACATTTCGCGTGTTCCGGATTTCTGGCATAATACGTGTAACCTATACGTTAATAGAATGAGACATTTGAGTTATAATCGGTTATCTGTCAACATTGATTTTACTGCGGCGCTGATTGAAATAAATTAATCATAAAAAAACATGGACATTATATTTTAGGTGTGTGTAGAGTTATTAATTTGTTTTTATATGAGTTGATGCAATTTAAATTTGAGTATAAAATTTTTGTCTTGAAATATTGTACGAAAAATGAAACATAAAAAATGTACTTACATTATGTTTGTATATATTATTCTGAGCGAAGTGAAGAATATATTGGTTTTACAACGATTTTGGGAGAAAAAAAACTATCAAAATATGATGGAAAATTGACATAATTATGATTTCCGTTATGATACGTTTTGATTTTTTATATTTGATGATAATTAGTTGAATTTTGAACGTAGGGACTTGAAATGTTTTTTGAGTATTTACATAGGTATTCTACATATAAGAAAAATTTATGGATCGGTTAATTTTTCAACTTAATATAGAGTTTTAAAATTTATCTAAAATTGTTTAATAGTACCTACAATTTTGAGTTTAACAGCTTAAAATTTTTATAGAAATATAATCATATACTACTTTACCTATTAACAAAATATTTTGCAAAACGTAAGTTACAACTTTTTTTTATAAGCTTATAATAAAGTTAAAATATTAAGTAGAATTGAATATGATGATATTTTTATGTTTTTGAACACACTTTTTCTGGTAGAAATAATTGTTCAATTACTAGAAATAGGATACTCTTTCGGATGAAAATTGTATTTACTTGGTGCTTTATTTAGTTGATTTTTGGAACTTCTCAAAAGTTTTTCTTTGGGAGAAGAACTATCGAAAATTAACAGAAAAACGGCGAAATTCATGTAATTTTGATGAAATTGAATTTAGATTTTTGTGATACCTAATGGAATTATGAACTAAGAACTAGTAAAAAGTTAACAAAATTTGTATCCATTACTCTTTCTAAATATATGAACTATGCCTAAAATATATATGCGCAAAAAACGCTTATATAAAAAAAATGCTCTAAGAATTAATTAGGTCGAAAAATGCAAAATAGAATTTTAAACTTTAAATACTTTGGTGTATGAAATGTCTATTTTAAATAAATTATTTTTTGCTTTTGCCATATTATATGAAATTGTATAACATCATTAATATTTCTCTTAATTGTATATATAGTAAACATTATACTATATTTATAATATTATATAAATATTACACATGTACAATAGTATAGGTATTAATAATTAAATTATTAATAATTTCTAAATATTTTGTTTTGTAAATTCTGTAGGTTTTCTTCAATTTTCTAAAACGATTATCATGTTTTTTTTTAAAAATGTATTGAGAGGTCTGAATAATAATGTTCTTAAATTCTTACTACTAGTAATAGGTATATGGACAAATTGAAGAGGTACTTAAAAAAAGGCGAATTAGTGTATTTTGAATTTCCTTCATCCCTGTATCTCCAATCCTTTAAACTTGTATATGTTAATACAGTATACATTCAAATTTTAAAATAGAAAGCCATACATTGTAATAAAGTGAATTCTTTTAAAACATACATTATACTAATTCTATAGTATTTTTAATCTTCCAGAGTAAAAGTATCTACACATTGTTTTAGCGGGTCTTTCTATTATATATATATATATATATGATTTATACATATACCTAAACTATTTAAAATTTTATACAGTATAATTAAAGTTTTATGTTATCAAAATGATAGGAATTATATACTTACGTCTTCTTCGTTATCTCCATTAGTTTAGTAACATAATATTCTGATTATCTCATAGATAATAATTAGTAATGATGTGACGAACCCTAATATTTGAGTTCAACCAGGATTAAATATGCCAATTTTCCGAACCTGAACCGCATCATTAAAAATGAAAAACTATAAAATCTATAGTTCAAAATAAATTTTCAGAACTAAAGTTCGGTTCGAAAATTTCTAATAATAATTAATACGATTGAATTCTAAACCGAACACTCCACGATTGGAACAGTTCGTCACATCACTAATAATAATGAATTGTATGATATTGATATTATAATTGTCTATTTATTAAAAATTATGTTATTTTTTCGATACTGTTTTAATATTGTCTAGTACTTATTTATAAATACAATTTGAAACTACACGATCAAGAATATACAAATTATTTTCTTTAAATAATCCGTAGAAATACGTGGTATATACATATTATGACGAAAATTGGCGAGTGTAAATGATGCTATGGGTTTTTGCCGAGTAACCGACACGTCGTTTATCGTAAGCCTCTTCGGTATATAGCTTTGGTATACAGGGAAGAAGTGAAATGTGAATGAAAAAAATCAATTTCCTAAGTGCGTTTATAAAGCGTTTTACAAATTCAACCGATACGTTAAAATAAAAATCCTCGTCCAGACCTAAAAAAACTGTATCACATAAAAAAATACGAAATAAAATAGGGACGTCGTGAAATTGACAAAGACATATTATACTGGGACAGTTTTAAAAAAATAAAAAAATGTTGACCGCGCGAAACTCCTAAACCTTCCGTAATGCCGTGGGTATTTTACTATATTTTTTTTCCTCGACACACTAAAGCAATACGTTTTATTACATTTTAAACTGTTTTTATGCGGGACGTAACGGCCGTGAATGATTTGTCTCCCCAGGGGGTTTTGAGGGAAAAAATTCACCCCGGACGTGTCAATTCCACGCGAAATCACTTCAAAGATGTTGAAGCGGTTAGGAAAACAAAATATATGTTCCATTTTAAAATCACTTTTAAGTTGAAAATGAAAATGATGCCTGTTTGTATCCCGGGAATAATTTATATTATATTATCAGACATAAACAATAAAAATGCTGACTATAGATAATTTATATAGTTGTGGCTGAAAAAAATTGAAGACGTAAAATATTATAACTACATGAGTAGCTAGTATAGCTTGGTATAGATTGTTTATATATAATAGGTACACCAACTTAGTAAGTAAAATATTAAATAATCATAAATCATATTTTAATATTTTAATGAAAAATAATGAAGAATAGCTAGGTAGTCAATTTGTGAAATTTGTAAATGTAGTTCAATAAATAATCATTTTTGAAAAGAAATATTTTAGTTAAATTTTATATGATTATTTGTATTGTGTATTCTATACATGATAAATGGTATGACGGTATGTAACTTTCGTAACAATTAACTTTCTATCAAAATGTCAATATAATATTTTAAAATATAGTTTTTTTTTTAAATATTAATATTAACTCACACTGATTTCATGTTAATTTATTCTGTGAAAATATTTCCTGAATATATTTTCTGAGCACAACAGACTATTAATATAACTTAATAATTAACAAAACTGTAGACTTTGTCATAAATAACCTTACACTTTTGGTATAATTTATAGAAAAATTAATTTAATTTGAAATTAATATTATAATATTGATAGTTTTAAAAAAATCAACTTTATCAATTTTTTATATATTTTATATGAAATTTAAAGGGTGTGTTTTAGAACTTGAATTAGATTAAATAGTAATTCAATTCTTTTTAATTAGGTAAATTGAAAAAGTAGGTTAACAGTAGTAATTGATATATAACAGTTTTCGTTGATTTTTATAATGTTATGTTATAGATGTAAGATTTTAAAAAAAATATTTAATTTTTTTATTAAATTAAATTTTTTTGAATGTGATCGAAGGGATTAAGAAAGAACTTTGTCAAAATACCAAAAATTTCCGGTCAACTTTTTTTTTATTATATAATGTATAAAATTTAATTTAGTTTGTCACTTAGAGTTAGAATTTAATTTTGTTTAATTCAAATAAAATTATAAATTGTAGGTAAAAAATATTAAAAGGTTTTTTATAATTTATTCATTAATAATATGCAAGTCAAATATTAAAAATTTAATTATTTTAATATTTTATGAATATTGTATTGTTAAAAGTTTGTTGTTTGAAATAATACATTATTATTTTAACCACAAGTTACGTTTATGTTTGCTATTTATATATTTACTTTATTATGAATAACTAAATTGTTAAGTGCTTTCAAATAAAAATAAACAATTCTCAGTGTAAGATATAAATATATAAAGAAAAGACATTACTAAACTAAAATAAAAGTTTATTATTAAAGTTAATCTGTTTTTTAAATTATCAAAATAATGTTATGCTATACAAAACCTTCATCCTTATGTTATATAAATATAATTTATTGTAAGCCATTTTTAAAAATTTCAATTAAATAATTTTGAATATCATTTGATATATAATATAACACATATAATAGTATATAATATATAATTTAAACCATAAAGGTAAATTATTTATATATTTATTCATATAATATTAAATATCCACTTGTTTACAATAAAATAATAAAATATAATCAATAAATGTTATAATAATATTACTTAGTAATCCGTATTTATGAGTACTTAATATTTATGACATATTTTATTATTTTATAATAGAGTTATATAATTTTTACTTGCAATAAAAACTAGTGAAAAATTGTTTTAAAAAATTAATTAAATTAAAAACACATTAGTGGAGAAAGATACTATAATAGGTTTCTCTCGCTATGCATTATTATTATTAATATTATGATTTGTAAGTAGGTACAGTGTTGAAGGAAAAATTATATTAAAATGTTTCTACACCAATGTCATTTTAGGAGTCTATTAAATACTTTATGAATATCTTAGAAAAAATATTAGAAACTTAAGGGTTAAACAACAGGTGAGTTTTTACGTTGTATTTTATGTACGTATCACGTATCATTTAAGGTATTTATGGTGCGTTCCAAGCGAACAATTTGCGAACAATTTGTGTTTGAGTATATATGTATCATAATGATCATAATATTATTGTTATTCTGAGTAATGGAGTAATAATCACAGATATATATCATAAAACAACCAGATAGCTAATTCAAGTTTAAAGTAGAAGCAGGCATCCATTTGCTAATAGGGCAATGTTTACATAACGTGATCACTGATAACAAATTTTGCTTATTAAGAGGACGTTATGTTCTGTCTTCGTCTATCTAACGGGGAATATAGTAAAATCACAGCAACGCCGAACATTAATTTTGGCGTTCAGGTTGAACTTAAAGTAAAATCATCTATTAGCAAATTTATAGAGAAGAATATTTCGGAGGGAATGTCATATCTATTTTGTAAAATATCATCTGGCAAAGAAATTATAGTGAATTAAATTTTATATTTTTTAACACGTTGTAACTTCTTTACAAGGTGATATTTTACAAAATGGATATGACATTCCCTCTGAAATATTTTTTTCTACAAATTTTCTAATAGATATTTTTACTCTAAGATCAACCTAAACGACACATTTATGTTCTGCGTTGCTGTGATTTTGCGATATTCTCCGTTAAAAAGACAGTCAGCATCATTGAAAAAGATGCCGGCATAACGTTCTCCTAATCCACAGACTTTTCATATTGTCTGTGATTATTTTATATGTCGTTGCACTCAAATACTGCAGATACTGCTTATTATTTTCAAACACTCGAATTTTTTATTCATTACCCTTCCCCACCATTTTGTTCAATAATGTTGAAAAGTAATTTGTGTACATGTTTATAATTATTGCTCATCCCCTTCACGTGCTGTAAAGTAGTTTTAAAATAGCTAAAGGTGGTAGTTTTATAGTTTTTTTATTTTAATTGAAAAACTATAGCTCATGACATAAACATGTATAGAATTTAAATTTTGAATCATAATATTCTACATAAAAAATGTAAAAAAATTTGTATATCTACTATTTTCCAAGATAAATTAAAATATACAATATTTTTTATAATAAATAATAATATAATGTCAATCATAATATTATATATTATTTGTTATCACTTATTAGTATCGAGAAATATTTATATAATCATTGCCCTGTTGGCATATTATGGCCTCTTACCTTTTAATTAATTCGAAAAGTAATAGGAAGTCAGCTATCTAGTTTTTTTTATAAATCTGTGGTAATGAATACTGATCTTATTATAATGATTATCTATACAATTACATTATAATAGCCAATATGTATTTACATTTTACATGGAATAGAATATATATTTTCTTCTATGGTATTAATTTTTGAGTTAATAAAATATTACAGTACCTAGTTATCATTTTTGTTCATAAGATTTTGTTTTCACTAGAAGTTTAGAATCCAGCGATTTTAGCGGATTGATTTCTGTATTCACATTTTAATGGTTTTGTCATAGGCGATAGACTGATGGACAACCATAGTGTTTTAAATTGTGGTACAAATTGTTTGAAATTTAAGATCTCTATATACTTAATATTATATTGAAATTAGTAAAAATAAGTTTTAATATTATTAATAGATATATTGACTGTAGTATTTAATTTATGGTTAATATTCAAAAATAATAACTTATATTTTGCATAAGGTATGACACGATAGTACGTATTTACATTAAAATTTTTAATTGAACTTCAAACTAGTTATTTATAATTTTGTATATTTAACGATAATTATCCTTATAGAATCATAGAAATGGTAAGCATTATTTAAATATTTAAATATTTATAAAATTATATTTATTGTTTGTAATTATTTGTCATTTATCATAATAAAGAAATAATCATATCATGTACCTACCTATTAAATTCATAGATATAAATATTTTTTGAGCGATTATTAATATAAATTGTTAAAAAGCGGAAGGTTGATTTCGGACGTAACTCCTTCGTCCCTTCGGTCCCCGGAGAAACCAGTGGTTTATTATAATTAAAATTTGAATGCAATGAAATTGCATTCGAAAATATGTTTCTGAGCGAAATTAAATATAATACAATATATTATAGTAATAAACCGTTCCAAAATTTTACCATGTGTGTAAACTTCCTATGAGAACACTTAAAAAAAATAGTATTTCCTACAAACGACGTAGTACATGTTCAAAATTAAATTTTTTATCATAAAAATCTAAAAAAAATTTCGTCAAAATTATGATTTTCCGTAATGTTTTAGTAGTTTTTCTTCTCCCAAGGAAAAACCTTTGAGAAATTTGAAAAATGAACAAAATAAAGTACTAATTAGTTGAAATTCGGTACAGAAAGGGAACCTTATTTGTGGTAATCGGACCTTATTTCTACCCGAAAAAATGTTTTCATACTTCAAAAAAGAAATCTTTGTAACACCAATACATATATTTGCTTTGCTCAGAATTTATAATTATATGGTAATTATCTAAAGTATCTATTATTTTAAATTTGCACTTATATGTAGGTAATTTTTTTATAATGTGTGATATGTCATATCGATGAGTGCATGATTTAAAATTTCCAATGGTCAAATGATAGTATTTAAAGATAGAACTTATTTTTCCTTTTATTATTATTATTATTATTATTATTATTAACAAAAATACTATATAAAGTTCCACCGTTCCTCGTTAATTTTAATTGAAACCGTTGTTCCGTTTTTAGTAACAACAATGTAATAAAATATGTAATAACAACGGCGGTGGCAGTTCTTCATTGCGCGTTTATCGAGCCACGGCAGCTTTTCTAATTTAGTTTTTATCTCTTTTAAAACCCATTGTTAATTGTTTGTTTGGGAGGCAGTTTTCCGTTGTGTAACCGGAGAAGTGCGCACGGGGAGGGTAGGAAAGATTTCTCCTACCCACTCCCGGTGTTTTCATTTGGATATTAATTGCTGGGTTTTCTTATGTTTCAATGCCAGCGAGATAGGAGCGGTGAAACTTTGCAAATACTGACGATTGAAAGTTTTTCGTTTGATCGGCAACCCGAGAAAAACTACTCAGGCACTGCCCGTGATTGAACATAATGAAAACAATCGGTCGATTGAATTTTAATTAGTTTTTAATTGCGTTTCTTCTGCACTGCCGCTGAGTATTTTTGAAAACATCCCCGCAGCTCACCTCGCCACCGGTGGTGTTATTAATCCCCAACCATGTACGCAGTGTACAGCAACCGATGCCACCACCATCATGCGACACGACCTTGTTTTATTGACACTTGACAACTATTCCACCGTCTCGGAGCTTTTGAGTTTCGTTTACTCGAGGGTATTAGTAGAAAATGTATATATTTGTATATTAATAAACCTTGATTACCAACCGAATATTCCAAATTCAAATAATTATAATTTAAACTGTGTTTCGTCATTTCCGACTACATTCGTATTTGTTGTTTTATTAATCCTTAGATTATGAGTATATTGTAGATCCCAATAGCATCCTCAGTCCCTGTTGTAGCTTAATTTTATCGGGTTCTTATATTTTTGTTTACTCATGTTCTTCATGATTTCAATCATACTTCCATCTTTGGTTTTCTTTGTCTAATGTATCCTTCACACTTCTACGCGTTTTCTTCGATTATTCTTTTAAATACGTTTAAATAATCTGAAGATATAAAAAAAAAAAAAATTGTAAATAAACATTATACGCAAATTGTGTTTTAAGTGTTAACAATTCATTATATTATTGAATTTGTTTAATTTGCAATGAACTATATAATGTAATTGAAATTTTTAAAATTAAAAATATGAATTTATCATTGAACTATACCATGTGCATGAAATTGTTTAATAAAAAGATGAAATAGAAAACGAGCTCAATATAGACTTATAGAATCCTGATAAATTAAGATTTCTAATTTCTAACACTTTTTTTTACGTTGGAAAAATATGCAAGAAAATCAGTAATATAGTTTTTATACTTTCGTCTATTATTAAATCTTAATATAGACATTATAATATAATTATTAAATACGTGTCTTTTATAATTTCTAAAGTTAATAGGGTATACCTACGTATTTTGAAACATTAATATTTATTAAAATTTAAGGTAGGTAACAGGTAAGAATATATTAATATAATATTATAATAGTTATATTAGGTAGTGTTATTAGATAAGTTATTATTATGATTTGTCTAAATATACATTTTAAAATATATAAGAAATGAAGTTTCAAAATGTGTCGAGTACTATTTTTTTAATTGACAGGTAAAAACCGATTACATTGAAAATTGAGTTCAAAGAGTATTTTACCCCTTCAAAACCACAGGCGTTTTTTGTCGGGGCAGAGGGATATATATTTTTAACGTCGTAATAATATAATGTTGCTCTTCTCTTTATAGTCCAAATACTGACACCCTCTCTCCGGAATTCATTCCGACACCTTCGCAGCGGCCCTTCAGTCCGATGTTTTTGGGGCACTATTATTTATATTTAATAATTTTCGCCTCTCTGACTCACTACGTTATTATTATTTTATGTTTTTATATTCATATAGCCGCTCGAAGCCACTTGGGAAGTAAAAAATGAATAATAATAATAATAATAATGTATATATAAAAAAAACACATCCGGAACCACACAGCATTTACCGGCGAACCTGGAGAGGGAGGGAAAGTTAAAAAGCGCCGCATAGACATTTCGCCGCATCATTCCGCGGCAATAACTCAATCGCAACGTTTCAACGACGCGACGGTGTCGTTGGCATACGGTTTTGTATCATTCCAAATACAAAACCATTCATCGGCTCGGCGAGACCCCTAATCTATCACGGCAATGACATTGATTATACGACACCCTGTTAAATCCTTGCGTCACGCATACACTATACCTTATGAATTATGTCGGGTAGGGGTGGTTTGAATTTTGACGATATTGTAAGAAAAGATCAGGAGAAATCCGATACTCTGCACGCGTGCGATGAGGGTGAGTTTAGCTTACGAAGAATAGGGTTATACGTATAATGTTGTCCCAACGATAGACACATAATATTATATTATTATATATGATTTAACGAATAAAAATGATTATAATCCTTTTAAAATCGACTTATGGACACCAATATGTATTTTATCTTGTATTATATTATAATATAATATTATATAGAATTAGTATTTAATACTTCAGTGTACTAACCATTATTATTCTGTGCTATATTTCTTTTATTATTTTTATTGTCTTTTAAGAGTCTTATTTGAATATGGCCGGAAGACAATACATTACACGAGTTTGTCTACAGAGTAATTATTAAAAGGCGAATCGACTGGGACGCGTACAGTACACGTCAATTTTAGATCATTATTTTCCTACAGCCCTTTATTATTTTCAGGAAACCACAAAACCCGCTAACTGCTATATACGCAAATATTATTACGATCGATAGTTATAACAAATGAAGTAGATATTACTATAATCATAAATAATCGAAAATAATTGTCATATAAAATATTTATGTTAATAAATCATATTTTAATATCGGAGTTAAACGTATACTATCACGTTTCATCATTGTTCATAACTAGTTATTATGTTGTCGATTTCGTTCAGTATTTCGATATAATTCTCTCCGTTTTGAAACTTATATCGCCGTATTATTTTAACTTGTACAGTTTGTTGTAAACTAAAATGAAGAACTTTTATAATTATCATATAATAGCAGTAATTTATCAGAATTTATGAATGTAGTGAAATGAAACATTTTCTCATTAATATACTCTATTCATTTGAAAATAAAATCTTTATTTGATGCTAAGATTTATTCTATGGAATTTTATAGAATTTAAAAATGTCATACTTATATTAATTGTCATTAGGAGTTTGATCAAAATATATATTTTCATAATATACAAATTAAAAGGTACACATATAATTTTATTATTTGGATTAAGTAGTGCTGTTTAAAAATGTATTTTATATTAGTCTATAAATTAATCTATTTATACATTACATTACATATAATATAATATATTGTTTTTTTTGTTTTTTTTCTTCGAAATATGTAAAATAATATAAAAATTTAAATCTTACTGTAATTTTCCAAAAGGCTAATAACCAAGATGTTGAAGCCTCTCTATTAAATTAAAAAAATATATAATATATTATAACAAAAAATTGTTTATTAATTATAAATAAAATGTGTATATATTTAATGTATATTATATGTACATAAATGTATTTTAATATTAATTATTGATACATTTTTTATATAATGATATTAAATTATTAGGAAACATGTTTATAAGATACTATTATTAGTATAATTATCGACTATAAACTTATTTTTTTCAGAAAATTTGAAAAAGTCTATAATATTACATCATGTAAATTTTTATTTATATTTATATTAACATGTTAATAGAAGAGTGTATAAGTAATCAAAATGTTTAACATATAGGCTAGGTTTCATATTTTCAGTAAATGATTTGATAAACCTGCAAATAAATTTATAAAACTTATCTTTCAAATCATTTCTTTCGTGTCAAGTTATATCGTCAAAGAATGACTTGAAAATGACACAGTAAAAAATGGTTTGGCTTCTACAATTTTGTTAGTCATATCATTAACAAGGATTATATTACTGACACCAGTAATCTTTTCTTATAGAATATAATAAGATCTATCTTTTGTATTTTATGATTTACATACCAAGTTATTTAAGTTATATCTAATATGTTATACATGAATTATTACGACTTATTTTTTATTCAATTCATACTATATAGTTAAATTAATTGTTATTATTGATTTAAATTTTACTGAAGCATGACAAAAAATTAATTTAAATATTGGATAGTTAAAGTATTTATTAAATTAAAATTTTTAAATTGATAAATTGTTTTAAATGTGTTATAGTTAACATATTATATACACGTGTATTAATTATCAATATTTTTTTATACTTTTCAGTATGACCATAACACGTAATGGTAATACCTATATAATATACAATGCATCTAATAATATAATTATAATAAACATATGTTAAAATGTTTCAAAAAATATTTCAGTTATTAAAATGACATATTTTATCGAAAAAAAACTGTTGGTGCGTAGGTATCTATATCGTTATTTTTTTTTTATTACATATATATATTTTAATCGAGTTTTTTCTCGTAAATAAACGCATTTATTAGTGAAAAGTTTTTACTTTGACATTCATTGCTATTTTTATATTCGGTATACACGCGCGTTTTACGGATAAAAATAAAAATATAAAGTTATAATCTTATGAGTTTTTCTCCGATCGAGTAAATCTAGATTATTCTTTTTGAGTTTGTCGACGGTGTATACGTTGTGAAAAAGTTGATATTTATTGTCATTCATTTTTTTACTCTTCATATCTATATATATATATATACATAATATATACTTGGCTGAGTGATAAAACACGGATTGCTTTGCAGAAAAAAAAAAATCATTCGTTGGGGTTGTTGACATTAATATAACATCGGCAGAGGACCCTCCGACCCACACGTATGTTAAATACACAAATATATACATATATATATATATATATATATTACCTATATTACATTATACAAGGGTGGTGATAATTCCATCGTACGTACATGTCACGTATACGTTTCTCGCCCCCGTAACCCCGAAAACGAGCACGTATGTGTTTGTGCCTATAATATATCTGTACAGTATATGTACATGCGAGCGGGTGAAAACGGGTTTCCACCTTTTGGAATTTAATACAGTTGTTTCATTAAAACCTTGGCAAACACATTCCTTTCTTGTTGATCAAAATTAATTAAACATACCTTTTTCCCAGGGCACAAGATATTATTATTATCATTATTATTATTATTATTATTATTATTATTATTATTATCATCATCGTCGTCATCATATACACAGTGCACACTCCTCGTAATGCTCGCCGCGGACGAAAGCAGTGCGACGCGATATATTATTATTATTATTATAACGCGATCGTTGCGTTTTTATGGCCCGTCGATGTCTTTTCGTCGTATCGTCGCGATTTTCCGTCACGGTGAAAATAACTTAACGTCATGTGTGTATGTTTGCTTTTTATCATCGTAAAAATGCCACTAATTTGGCCCTCCCGATGTTAGCAACCACTCGAGGCGCCGTATTATACAAAATACACGTCCCCTTTGCACGAGCGTGCGTTATATATACGCCGAGTACGTATAATATAATATCGTCAAATGATTATGTCGTCGACAATTTCCCAGATATTTACCCGTTTCGATGTTTAAATAGCTTAAATACTCCCCTTGCCGTCGTCGTACCGTTTGTGTACCTTACGCTCAATCACTATGATATTTCCTTGGCGCAAAATCTAGCGAGACAAATATTCTATCGAACGAGCCTCAGCCGATTTTAAGAGCGAACCGAATCGTTTCTCTCGCGTATCGCACCAACGGTGAAAATATCAATTACCCGTAGTCGCGAATATAATATATATAAATAGGGCGTTTCTGAAACTTAAGAACAATTAAAGATTTATATTATATACATCGATTTGCATGATCACTATGCAAGTAAAACGATTGGGTAATGTATTATTTGTTGATTCGCGAGAATTTCTATAGGAACTATTTCGAAATATATTAAGTCACTGCAATTCTAAAACCTATTCGAAAAGTATGAAAATGTTTAAATATTTTTCAAATTCCTGGTTGTTTTTTTTTTTAAATAACTCAAAAACCGCTTGTCGAACATTAAGTATTACCCAGATTTTAGAATATTAGAGTAGTATAAATATGATAATTCTATGTGATTATTATATAGATAACAGAAAAAAAATCACAATTTTAAATTAATTTTTATTATAATTTTTAAATTGTATATGGTAGTCACAGACACGGAAAAAGAAAATTTTCTATTTTCTGACCTCCAAAAATAACATAACCGGTTAATTATATAGTATATAATACTCACATAATAGTGTTATTGAAAAAATGTAATTCTCTAATCGGTTATTACCTATCGATAGTGTACTTATTTTGTTATTACTTTACCTTTTTTGTAAAATTCAGCGTTTTCAGCATAATACATGTATTGATTATATATACAAAAAGACATAAAGTTTTACGTTATTATATACTAATGTATTATTAAAATATAATTCATAATTTTATAATAGAACATTTATATTATTATTGTCATAGTGTCATAATAATTGAATAAGAATAAATGTTAATATAATGTAAAAAGTTGTTTGAAAAGTTCTTAACAATTTACATAGAACAGTGTGATTTATTTAATTTAAATAAAATATAAAATATACTATATATACTTATATTAATGGAATCGTGTCTTAACTCTTAAATAAATACAAATTATATTAAATTTTTTTCTACACAAATATTTTTCCATCTTAACGTTTTTAAATGTGATTTATTGTATATCTGAATAATTTTATATTGGTATTTATTACTAAAACATCTTAACAGTAAAAAAAAAAATATATATACATTTCGTTGCCCTGACATTATATGACTGTATTATCATAATAATAATAATATGTAAAAAATCAACCATGGATGTATCATAATATTTTGACAATTAAACTGCTTGTAACGTATTGCAGAACGGCGTTTCAATTATTTTGACAGAACTATTGTAGTGAATTGGTTTGTTGATTCCGATTTACGAATATGGTACAATTGATTTGTATTATCATTATTGTTGAATATTGACAAATAACAATAATAGAACAATATTATGTTACTTTGCCCATACAATCGTGAATCGATATAATAGTAATCGATGTGTGAGAAAGAACTATTTTATCGTATTCAAAAGAATATTTATATATTTTTTTAAATTGAATGACATGTAGTATTGATTGTAGTCAATATTAACCGTCCGACTTTATATAAAGACGTGTATGACATAAAAAACAAATTGATTCATCTAAATAATAATTATAGTTTAATATATATATATATATATTATATCGTCGTATATTACACTAGATACATAATTCTAATAATATTAATATGGTACTACATATTAAAATTTACAATGCAAAATACAATATTGTTCGATTATATTTGTCTATGGTAAATTATTAACGAAATAATTTGTTCTAGTTCAAGAAGCTTTGCTTAATTTTTCTTAACTGATATCATTGATTATAGAATAGACATACTATTCTATAATCAATGCTGATATTATACAAAGAGTTTATTTATTATTCTTATTTTTTCAAATAATCCCTGTTACAAAATTGATCTCTCAATAGATGCGAAAACCGGAGAAACTATAAGTGGGTAATGGATACGTATATTATAATATTATGTTTCAATAAAGCACACAATTTAATATTATACTCATATATGAATGTTGGTATACTTTATTACTAGTCTTTGGTACCTATTAAATTTGGAAACCCATCTGCAGTGTAAAATATGACAGATGCCAATTTCATTATAATGAAAAAAGGGATAATAAAAGTCGTTAATTGTTTGTTCCCACTTCCGGTAAACGTTTTGTAATTAGTTTAAATATAGGTTTCGAACGAAATAATTTATAAGATTCCGACAATTACCTAGCTCGGCTTCCAACAGGAACACCAAATGTTCGCGGAATGCTTGAGACTAACTCGACAAATTTTATGTTACTAAATCCTTTTGTAAACAAAAGTCAAGGCTCAGTTGCCGCGGAATAATATAATAATAAAAAATAATAATAATTCGACAAACTCTTGGAAATTTCTTTTAAATATTTCCAGAATACATCTTAAATAACCAAATAACCGTATTTATTTCGATCAATTTGTGGTAATAACAAGGTTAGACCACTATTATACCGCCTTCTAGTCACAGCTATTATAATAAATTGTGGTACACTACCTGTAAACTAAAATTAAAAAACTCAGACGAATACTATACTTTCATGGCTACCGGTCGAAATGGATCCAGTTGTATAGATTAGGATTAATATTTTCCCCTATTTTAAAACGTATTATTATTATTCGTTGAAACAGTTATAATATAACATCGAAATAATTCGACTACGGCGCGCGCAATTAAATTACATATATACAAATTTAAAATATATTATACCTATTTTATTTAATAGAGTAGGGTAATATAATCAGTAATCACTGTAACATATTAAACGGCACGTAAAAATTACAATCATTTAACTTTTTGTATTTGTCCTAAAATATATAAAACTACTTTAGCAAAACGACGAATTCCTAATGAAATCATGTAGATTACAATATTTAGATGACTACGTTTCTACATCCGTAAGGTGTGTCAACACTTTAACCTAACAATATTGTATTAAATAAAAATAAATATAGGTGATTGATTAATCATCACATTTGTATTCGATTAAAATTATAAATATTTCATTCATAAATATAATCATATATTGTCACAAAAACAATAATTCGTGTCTTATATTAATATATTTGAATATTTGATGCTATGTAAATACTAAATAACTATTATCTTTAAATTACAAAACAATAATAACATTATATTTTAAGTAGACCAGTTGTTGATGATTGTATATCCAGACAACAAACAAATTATTCAGAAAACGAAGGAAAATAATATTTAGTAATTGCATATTATATTTTAATAAAATTTCCCTTTTTTTTACAAAAAATGACAATGGATGTATACTCTGTTTTACATGTAGAAACTAAACATTTGTTTAATAAAAATAAAGAAAATATATAGAAGGTTTTAAAACGAAACAATGGAAACAGTGAAATACCAATCAACATTATAAAATATGGTTAAATATCAATTAGATGTACTTAAATATAATATTACATTATTATTTTTATTATTTATATCAAAATGTAAAGACGTGTTCGCGGATTCCCTTAGGTATTCACGGAACCCTATGACAAACCATAATATAATACCTATGACATTATCCTAGTTTAAATATTTAGGTATTGATATAGAAAATAAATTAAACAAAAATTAATAAATGGATAATTGTTTGTAGTTTTAAAATTGTTATTGATTATGCTTGTATATAATAAATAATAATAATATGATTGTAAACCGTAGACGTTTCATTCAAAAGAATGGATTAAATGTAATTTTCGACGTTCATTTTTTTTTATTATAATTAATATTGTAATCGGCTGCAGTCTGATTGCCTGAATTCCTCCTACCCCATAATTGATCTCGGTCAGATTTGAGTTATACAGAGTAGGTAATTGTTATGTTGAAAATCAATAATACTCAAATCATATATACTTAAATATTTTTTAAAAAAACAGAACATTCAGCAGTGTATGTGAGTAATATTATATTAATACGATGATCAAGACTAGAGTTTAAACATTTTTTGAAACATAGGTACACAAAAATATACAAATTAAAACATAAAAATTACAATATTTTATTTCTTAAAATCTCAAATGAATAACTTACTAAAAAAATATTAACTAATATACCCTACCAAGAGAAACTAATATTTTATTAATTTTATTACCACGATAAATTACTGATACATTTTTACTAATTTCTATTTAAGTACAATAGTTGTACATCTCATCGATCATTACTTTAGAATATTTTGAATTTTAAACAATTATAACACGATTTTTTTTTTCTTATTAGGGAATAATAACAATAGGTATACATTCTATTATAATATCATTATAACGATCGATAGTTCTGCACGATAATCGTGTTTTGCGTGTAGAAGTGTAGTGAAAAAGTATACAATATGTTTGGCGGAAATCGAGTCGTGCGGCGACAGTGGAGGCAGAAGTAAATACTCTGTTGCCTGATTTTTGTATTACTCTTTTAGTGCAATCGACATTTAATTTTAAATTTTTAAAATATTAGTTTTAAATATTGTTATTTTATTGAATAATTATTTTTGAAAATGTTATTTAAAATTGTTTTAAATGTATCAGCTACATGGAATTATACGATATTCATAGTAAATTATAAAATAAAATAGTATAGTAGGTAACTATAAAAATCTACAACCGCATTTGATATCTAAGCCTTTATCATATTTTTTAACGACACATACTTAAAGATGAAGAGAACTTTACATGAAAATTACTTATACTTTCAAAATGAGAGAGCTCGGTTTTATTTGATTTTGATTTAATTAATTTATAGTTATTGCATTCGTTTTACATTTAGAATACAAATACCATAGGTCATAAGTACCTAATTATTTTATCAATTCTTATAATCTATTATATTAATAAAATATTAACAAAAGTAAATTTTAGTATCCACCTTTTTTCTTGATTATAGGATTCCTAATAAATAGCAACCCCTTCACTATCACGTGCGTCTTTGCGTCAATCCTCGCATAGAAATCAGACCGTCAGTCTAATCTCCTTTGCTGAGTTTAAATTCGATTATAATTTATACGCTCACATACACACAAACGTATATGATATAAACTCATAATATTATACAAAGCCCAGAAGTTCCCAAAATATAACAACAAAACGTGAAAAATTTTTCGGTGAATCGAAAAACTTAATATTTAGGTATATTTTATATCTATTAATATACTATTTGTGTCATTAATTTTATAAATTACATTTGATATTCAATATACATTATTCTCTGCATATTTCGATACAACCAATTATAATCCTGCAGTGGTGAATTTGAGAAGAGGGGACGTAGCGATCGCCCCCTTGGAGTCTTTTTTTAACTAAACGTTTTGATGACTATTAATTTATAAGTATTTCAAAATATATATTCATTCATGTAAACCATATAGTACAGAATTATGCGTGTTGTGTTTTTTGTGTGTAATACAAAAATGTGTAGAATTTTCTAGGATAGTTTTACGTTCCATAATTAAAAAATAAAGTATATTAAATTATTCTTATGAATCTATGATACTTATTCGCCCTCTCCTTAAAATATCTTTAGATCTTCCACTGTAATCCTGTAAATAAATTGTTAATTGTACACATAGATCGATCCGATAGGATCATGAACTCCATAAACAGTTCCCAGGACTATCCAAGACACAATAAATTAGGTTAAGAAACGTGTCCTTAGGCTCTAGACTAGTCCGAAAAATTAATAATGTTTAAAAATAAGTGGAGCATTCTTTTAAAAATGTTGAGAACCTTTATAATATAATAATATATTACATAGTTCATGCGCATTCAAAAGTAAAAAATTCGTGATTAGACTATCAGAACTGTCTTCGTTACTATTATATAAATCTTTTAATTTGTCAATTTATAACTGTATTTTACGAAGATTTGATTTTTTAAAAAATATAATATAATATTTAATATGTAAACATCATCAAATATTCCGCGCGTGTTGTATTCCACCGAGTTGTCAGCATTCACCTATTTATATTTAAATAATAATTTGATATGGGCGATGATTTTGATTTCGATATTTGATACACATTTTATATCGCTATTAATATTCCGATTAGAAATCGATACCTACTAAAAGAATAATCGATTTTTACTCTCCATACTATTTTTGAGAGGTTGGGAGTCAAGGTATCGAAAACGTATTGTGACGCCCAATACTAATAATAATATTATACGGCTATATAAATACAGAGGAGGTGTATAGACATTTCGGTAGGTACGTTTTCGTTTAAATCGCACGTAATTCGAATTATATTTTCCACTTGCCATGCAGAGAGATGATATTCTCCGTAGGTTTTGTTTGTTTAAATTACCCCTGTGCAGAATCCTTCTTGGTGACGGGCGGAGTATTTACAATCGGAGGGCCCGTGAACCATCATCATGGCAAGAGGAGAAAGTGAGAAATAAAATCTATACGAATCGAATTTTTTTATAATATTATAATACTATACTCGTACAGTAATTGTAAAAAGTAATACATATAATTCACCGTCGCGATATAATTGTATAACCTCATGCGTACATTTAGTAATTTAGTGTTTTTTTATCATATTATATTTGTTAATTATTCTATTGAACCAAAAAGCATGAAAATTATATATTATAAAACCGAGTGATTATAATTACTCAGTGATGGCCGACTATTATATATTTGAATTATACAAATTTATCTCGCGGTTTAATATGAAATTAATTAGAATTGAAATTTTAAAATCAAATTGTAGTAGCCAAACACTTATTTTATTTATTTGTTTCTCTTATATATTAGAAAGGTATAATGTTTAATATAACCGGATAGTATAGTAGAAGAAGTTTGTCCTTCGTTTCTCTGGTCCTCGAACTGCAGGCAATGTTATATTATTGACTATTGTAATTCGTCAATTGATCTTAAGACACTATTGATAGCAAATTATCATAATTAATAAAATACAACTAAACAGTGTAAATCAACTATTTATTATATTATTAATGTTATTATTTATTTCGATCGTTAAAAAAAAAAAAAATTGTAAAATTAATAATAGTAAATATTTTAATAATGACATATACCATTATATATACTATATTGATTAAATAATATTATTTCGCTCAATAAATATTGTCTACCAATAAATAATTATTATAATTAAAAATTGAAAATTGAAAACAATGATAAATTATTTTATTTGAAATTCGTTAATTTTCTTTATTGATTGATTTTATATAATATATGGATAATTAATATACCTAATATGATATTATCTAATTTTTTTTTAAAAATTACTATAGTGATTAAATAATATTATAATAATTGTAATAATTCATTATGTTAATTGTAGATGTCAAATATAATAGTATTATGTGTATACCTATTACCATTGATTATAGAATAGACTATTCTATAATGCTATTATTATACATATATAATAGTATGTAATATTATATTTATATAAACAATTTGTTATAACTTATAATATATCCTATTCGAATAATATGAATTAAATAATACATTTTATGTAACAATTAATTAAGTTTTACTTTATTAATATTAATACAAAATTATATTGTAATATAATTGTATATATATATATATGATTGTATCATTTATGTGACACCTAATAGATATAGAATATGTGATAATAATTATCAATATACGATTCGTCGATACCTATAACTGTAATCTATAATCTAGATTCTGAGCAAAACGAAGATTGTATTGGTTTTACAATGTTATTTTTTTTTTAAAAAATTTTTTTATGTCTGAAGACACTTTTTTGGGTAGAAATAATGGTCCGATTACTATAAGTAGAATATGCTTTCGATAAAAAATTGTACTTAGTTGGTACTTTATTTAGCTCATTTTTCAAATTTCTCATAAGTTTTTCTTTGGGAGACAAAAACCACCAAAAAATATCGGTAAAATGGTAAAATTCACAGAAATAGTAATTTTGACGAAATTAATTTTAGATTTTCATGATAAACTAATGCAATTTTGAACGTAGAGACGTATACATTTTTTCAGTATTTCCATAGATATCTATAGCTTACACACGGAATGGATTATTAGTATAATATATTGTATTATATTGAATTTCGCTCAGAATCGTATTTTCGAATCCGTTGTCATTGTTTTCAAATTTTAATTATAATAAAATAAACCACTAATTTCTCCGAGTACCGAAGGGAAGAAGGAGAAATGTCCAAAATCGACCATCTCGCTTTTTCATTGTTTAACTTGACCAGAATTATTTTATAACAATATTATGTTACTAACTTAATTTTGTAGTAAAAGTTTTTAGTTTTATTTTTTCATAGTTTATGATTATGGTTCGTATAAAAAATGTAATTTTATGACAAAAACAAGGTTTGCTTAATAAATATATTTATAAAGTAAATATAAACAATATGGATTTATTAATAAATAACATAAAACGTATTTTAAAATGGGCTGGGATGGAACTTTAAATGTAATTAAGATGCTAAGATTCAGCAAACCTATAAGATGCTTATTAAAAATCAAAAATGTGTGAAAAGTTTATTAATTATACTTATTTTGCTTTTTTACATTCTTAATAATGAAATGCACAATATTTTATAATTTATAATTATGTTAAAATAACTTTATAATATTTACCTATATTTGTATATTAAAAATTATATGTTGGTACTTTTATAACATATTCATATAAGATAAAGGTACATATCTCACTGTACATTTGTACAGTATTATTTAACATTTGTATTTTTTTGTTATTACATTTATGTTTATAAATATTCATTGCATAGATTATAACATCGTCAAAATACACATAGAAATATTTTAAGAAAAAAGTAGTTTTTATATTAAAAAAGTAAAATTATTGCAATATGACTGTATCATTAATCGTAATTTCATTCGATAATAACTATAATAAAACCAATTTCCATAAATATTTTGATCATCTACACTATTGTATTATTTAGTTACAGTTATCAGAAGGACCCGGTTAAAAATGTATAGGTACCTACTATACTAAATATATTATTGTGATTATAGAATATTTAAATTCTAATTTTCTTCAGAGTCCTGGATAGTGTTGTTATAGATAGGTAGGCAGGTACCTTCTTAGATATGATGAGTTGTAGTCCGATAGTTTAAACGTGTCAGAAGGTGTAATTTTCTACGCATAATGTATACAGAGTGATCAAAAAGGTAACTTCCCAAAATATCAACGAAAATATGAGTATAAATCTACTAAAAGCTAAAATATATTTTACCTGTCGAATAACCTTTGGATATTATTTTTATCATCAGATAATTCTTACTGTTGGTATACTGATTATCTATAGATTATAATTTAAAAAGTTTTGAATTTTATAAATTATTGTTTTTATCGTAATATTTTGCATTCACACGAAGATACTTAATAATTTCTATAGACTATATGGTGTTAATTCTAAATGAACAATTCAAAATCAGAATATTCAGAAATATTTGTCAGGGATGGAAAAAACCGTAATGTTTCATATTTCATATTAATAGCGTGTAAAATAAAAAAAAAAATATGAGAAACAATATATATCACGTAGGTAATAGTGTTTTTATTTTGTTGATTTTCCGTGTTGTATTATTATAGATAATATAATATATAAGAAATAACATTAATTTTATAGACGTCGGATAATCAGAATATTGTATCTGTCTTAAATTATTTCAACTTGGTATGGTTATTATACTAGGTATTTGACAATAGTATTATCTATTTCGTGTCATCGTATTGTTAAATAATAATTTCTGTATCATATAATATGGTTACATCACAATGCTGTTTTCAATCCGATCCAAAATGAAGTCTGCATTGTTATAGATACTTAAGTATAAATCGATACCCGGTAACGTATAAATAAAATAAAATAGTTATTTTATATCATAATATTATTATTATACCACATAGTAGTCCTCGGGCGACCGCGCGATAAATCGTATCAGTTGTTTAATTATTATATAAAGATAATCGATCGGTCGGGTTATAAACGTCGAGGGTGTTTTTTAGGTTTTTATTTTTTCTAGAATTCTCTCTCTCACTCACTCTCTCCTTCTCTTTCTCGCTATATCTCTTTCTTGTATTGTTTCGATCGGTAGAAAATTATATCCGTTACGCGGCAGCAGCTGTTTTTCGTGTAGGTGGATCGGTTTGTCCGATCGGTTTTTTATCCTTAAAAACGTATTATTATATATAAAAAAAAAAAATAATAATAAATACATAATAATAATAATCGGTCACTATTCACGACTCGATGTCGATTAAAATCGAGAAAAACCCTCCTGATCCTAACCTCGAAATGAACAATCCTTTACCGCGACGAAAATAACGGTAGTTAGGTAGGTACTTTAGTTTGTGCATTGCCCGAGGTAATAGTGATGCACACCGAAATACCCGTCGAAAGGGTGCCGAATGATTTTATTAGACTAAATACTACTCTCTATATTGTTATACTTTACGAAAACCCTAAAAAGTATAAAAATATTAAATGGTTTTTCGATTTTTATCAATTTAATTTTAAGCGATTTTTACGATAATTCTATAAATTGTTGGTACGTATAAAGTATGTAGGTATAGTATATACGTATATACTCGTATATATATATATATATATATATGTATATATACATAGGTATGGTATATTTTTTTTCTACTCGATTAATAATAATTGTTATTTTTAAACTAATTTAAGTAGGTGGGAACATTAATTGATTTTTGATGTACTTCCAAATATTATATAAATTCAATGCTGAGCATTAACGAGTTAAAAAGTTTTACTTAAGTTAAAAGTTAAGTAACTTTTAACTAAACTTTTAATATTTAAATATTGGTTAACTTAAATTGTAGTTTAACTTTTCTTATTACGTATTAATTAATTTGATAAATAACGAGTTAAATTTCTAAAAATCCAAGTTAGTTTAATCTAAGTTAAGTTAATTGATTTGTATTTAATACATTTCATTTACTAATCACAACTTTTAATACGAAAAATAATTTTTTAAAAATTTAATTTGTTTTGCATTTTATTTAATCGTGTGCCGTTCAGGCAGTTATAGTTACAAATAAATAATTTTAATCTTTTGTTTGTTTTTAACGTTCATTAATACCTAATTAATGTTACTTTTTTAAACCTAGTTTTGTTAACTCCCTTACTCTTTAAAATTGGCATGAGTGTGTTAAAAGTATATAATATATATATTTATATATATATATATATATATAAGTTTAATAATAAAGTTAAAAAATTTAAATTAACTCAACAAAAATTAATAACTTTATACATTTTTTAGTCTTAACTATAAACTTAACTTCACTCAGTTAAAAAAATACATTAACTTGTTTAACCTTGTATAAATTGCATTAACTAGGTATACCCTATGGTAATTAATAATATACAATTAATTTAATGTACAGTGACTGAACTTAAAATTATTTTTAGACTTAGATAAGTTAAATAAGAAAATTCTCTTTGAAAATAATAATGACAAAGTGGTTCAAGAAACGTTGATTTTTAAAATTTGACAATAATTTGGACAACTATTGAACTATGTATAGTATTTATTGTCTTGGTAAATTAGCATAAACCCAAAACATGAACAATAAACATGTGAATTAAACTATCAAAATGTGAAAAAACATTGTTTTAAACATTAGAAAAAATGTTTTTATTTGAATTTGAATATTGAACCTTAAATTTACGATCTTTAACAAATATTTTTCAAAATTTTTCAAAAAAGTTCCAAAATTTTGCATTTACTGTTTAAACATTAACATGTGAATTTGACTATCAATATGTGACATTAATATTGTTCTGAACAGGAGAAATTTTTTTTTTTTATTTGAACCTTAAATTTTTACTGTGTTACAATAAATTTTGAATATAATTTTAAAAGGTTCCAAAATATTGCCTTCAATAAATATGAACGTTAATATGTTAATTTGATCTTCAATATTGTTCTTAACAATAAAAAAAAATTTTTTTAAATTTTGATTAGAACTTTAAATTTATGATTTTTACATTAATTTTTGAAAACCTTTGAAAAAAGTTCCAAATTTTTGCATTCAATGAATGAACTTTAATAAGTGGATTTGACATTGTTCTGAAATTTTTTTTTTAATTTAAATATTGAACCTTAATTTTACGCTCTTTTATAATTATTTTTGAAATTTTTTTGAGAATCAACATAGGTGATATATATTAGATCAAAAACTAAGATAATTTTGAACGTACATACTTAAAATTTTTTTGAGTTTTCTCATAGGTATTTTACTTTACACACGTGGTAAACTTATGGAACAACTTATCAGTATAATACGTATATTGTATTATACTGAGTTTCGCTCAGAACCGTATTTTCTAATGCAATATCATTGCATTAAAATCTCAATTATAATAAACCACTAATTTCTTCGAGGACCGAAGGGACGAAGGAGGAACATCTAAAATCGACTTTCCCACTTGTTTTTTTTTAAAATTACATAAAAATTTATATTATATATATATATTTTTAATTTGAATAATGAATCCTAATTTTACTCTTTTTTACAATTATTTTTGAAAATTTTTTAAAAAAGTTTCATTTTTGTCTTGAATTAATGGAATATGTGAATTTGACTTTTAACATTGTTCTTAATATCAAAAATTTTTTTTTTTTTTACCGTAGATTGAATTTAAATTTACGTTCTTTTATTATTTATTTATTTTCATATTGATTATTTTTAAAAAAGTTCAAAATTTTGCATTCAATGTATGAACGTTAATCTTTCATTTGAATTCACATTCAAATTATCATTTTGTAAGAATCATATATACAATTAGGTATTGTACTGTCTATGTATCGTGGAAGTTTTATTATAAGTTATTTATTTACGTTGATTTGAAAGTTAATTATAGTATAATTTAAAACATAATCTGTATTGTATTTAAATTAATTTTTAATTTTATTAAGAATAATCATTTTTAATATTTTTTATGAAGATGGATAATTTTTATCAATGGACACATTATATTTCTCTGTCTATATCTCTTATACAAAATATATAACCGGTTTCCTCAACTATATTATATATATTTGTCCATTATATCCTTATAGCCGATTTCTAAATTTATATTATAAATCAATAATATTATTTTATAATTCTATTCACTTAACATTATTTTATGTTTTGTATTTTTCGTGTTCTTTAATTGTAAATTTATCTTTTTGACGTAAATTTAATATCTACAGTCCAACTGAACTCGTAAACAATAATGTCCCGCGCAGTGAATATGTCTGTAGTCCGTTTTTGATTATTTCACGTTTACGTGATGTCGATACGTATTAACGATAACTCGGATATCAATATTGTACCTGAATACACATCAGTGATAGAATAACCCACCCGATGGCGATTTCATTTACAATTGCGGTGTTTGATGGTCTGTGCTTTCGAACAATACGCGCGTTCGAGTCTATAGTTTCTGTTACGTTTAACCCTTTTCCCTATTCCTATTTCGTACCGTATCTCGCATATATCTCTCGTTCGACTGGGCACACACACATACATTATGTTTATTATATTATAATAATAACAATATTTATCGATTGTCTCGAGTTTAATCGCATTTTGTCCGTTAATTAAACAGTTACCTATATAATATACACTCGTCCACACACACACACACACACACACACACACACACACACACACACACAC